>CM051457.1:81028846-81124502 GCA_028274465.1 Plantago ovata
TGATAAACTTGCTGAGACAGGCACACTCAGTAAAGAGAAAGAGCTTAAGGTTGCTGAAACAGGCATTCACACAATCAAAGATACTGAAACAGGTATTCAAGTATCAGGGAATATTCTGAGACGGGAACTCAAAAAAGAGCCAAGCTCATCTCTCAGATTTTACCAAAGGATATCTCAAGTACAAAAGAATTTACTGATACGGAAAATCAGAAATATCTTTTAACTTAAGAAAATATGAGATATTCTGAATAAGGGGGAACTTTCAGCAAGTATCTAGGTTGTTATTCAAACTCGCTTGAAAAGATTCTTGTCTATTTCAGCAGCAATCTATTCCTAAACTCGGTAAAATCAATTTGTGACGTTAATCGGCACAGCTAAACTCGTAAAATCATGACATGAAATTCAATCGTGGCCATTGATTAAAAGGAGTTACTAATCTAACGGTTAATAAAACAAAAAGAGAGAGTGCTCTGACGGTTTAAGTTAGTGGGCCACTACGCATTTAATGCAAGGCTCCACTAACGCCTGTGTTTCTCTGTTTCACCCTTGCTGAGAGTTCAAATCGATTGAGTTTCTCACACACCAGAGACACTATATAAAGAAGGAGTTAGAGAAATGACAAAATTCTTTAACTCACATTTCCTTTCTCTGCAAATTTTAGCCTGAATCTACTGTACCTCCGGTAAAAAAGCAAACTATCTCTTTTCATACACATTTTCTTTGCTCTATAAAAGAAATGGCTCCCAAGAGACAGTCTTCTAAGTCCTCAAAGTCATCAAAGGTTGACAGTGCTGAAACACGCACTGCTCCGGTGATTACTCCGGCTACAAACACAACGAAAGTTGTGTTGAAAACGACCGTATATCAGAAAAACCTATGCCTCCGTCATATCTTGACACTGCAAAGTGTGAGATGTTGATGCAATGGGGAGGTTTTGCAAAAGAAAAGTACATTAGGTACTTTTATGAACAAGAACTCGACGACGAGAATGAGGAGGCGCTTGAGCTTATCAAACAGCAAGGCCTCATGAACTTTATATCTGCTCGCACTAAGCAGGTGAGCATGATAGATACTATGGAATTCTACAACAATGTAGAAATCCAGTCCCTTACTGATAGTAAAGGGGTCACTGAAAAGTGATCTTTACTACAGTACAGAACACGCAAATCGTCCTGAAATGGACTGATTTAGCGGAGATATTTCAGATTCAACCACTGGAACTGAAGATGACGTCACTGCCACTGACGAAGAAATTGAAGCTTTCTACAGTGACGTCAGAAATGAGAAAATGAAGAAAGACGAGATTGCTCCCGTGACTTGGACAAAGCATGTTAAGAGAAAGCATCTCTTCCACTCACTTGGTCTAGTAGCTCTGCTACTGATAAAAGTTCTTGACTCCCAAGTTGGAGGAATTGACCAAGTAGGCCTGAGAAGATGGCCATTGCTGATGCATATCCATGAAAATAAAACGGAACTTAATTGGGCTAAGTACATTTTCAACAGGCTTGTTGATTGTGTTACTAAGTTTAAGGTAAAGGTAGAAGACAACAAGGTCTCACCTTCCTTTCCAGTTATGTATGGAATCAAGATATGCTACATCCTTGAACATTTCAGGATTCAGCTAAGAAACCCATTGCCAATCAAATAGTTTGTATGCAATGTGGGAAGATCATTCTACAAGCAGAATGTACCTAAGACTGCTGGAAAGAAAACTAAGAAGACAACAACTGTAAATGTTGTCAGCACAAGCCAGCAAGAAAGGTATACAACAGCTGCAGATGTTACCACTCAGCAATTTAGAGATGAAACTGCTGTTGGTGGTGGTAACACAAATGAAACTGCTGTAGAAAATCAACAAGGTACGTGTACAACAACCGTTGCTGAAAATGCAACTATAGATGCCTCTAGGAAACTGGAGAAATCTAACAAGAAAAAGAGGAAAGCTGATGATGACACTCAGACTGCAGCGTCATCAGCAAACCCCGTACCTAAGAGGAAACGGACCAGTAACACAAGGAAGAAAACACTGGCCCGCAAGTCAGTTCCTGCTGTCCAAGACCTCTCAGACAATTCCCAGACAAATGCTGAAACGCATTTGCCAGTAGATGTTGACAAGGTGGTTACTGAAGCCTATGTCAGCAACATTGAAGTGTTTGCGGAAGCCTTCAATGATCGACTTAACGTTGATACTTCTACTGAGAATAGACCACAAGGCACTGGAAATGAAATTCCTGCCCAAGTCCCAGATATCTACATTGTAGATAATTTAGATGATCCAACTTTGGAACCAGCAAGTGACATTGCTGCTGATCTGCAAAAAGCGGCACTTGTTGATGCTGCTGAAAAGATGGTTGCTGAACAAGCAACTCATCAAGTTGCTGAAACCCCGCTTGCTGAAGGACCAGTTGCTGAGACAGCAATGGTTCCAGTTCCAGTAGTTGCTGAAACACAAGAAGCATTATTCAACGACGCATCTCGTGATGCTGAGAATACTGGCCCAAGTTCACCCAAGACATCAATCGACAAAGTCCAGCTTGTACTGGAAGAAATAAGCAAACAAATGGAGTTGGAGATTGAAGAATCATCCAACAAATCCATTGATGTCTTCATGACAAGCAGTGAGCTCAAGGGTCAAGATGCTTCTGCTCAACTTGTCATTTCAGAGACAAGGGAGATTGCTGAAACCGCACAACTTTCTCAAATAGAGCAAGACAAGAAGTCTGCTGAAGAAACAGTCCAAGAAGCTGAAGAAACTGTTAATGCTGAGAGGACTGATCCACAACCTGTCCTTCTTCAGCAGGTAGTTAATTCAACCATCAGTAAAACTTCAATTTCTGAAACTTATTCTTTTGCTAATATTATATTATCTCTACAGACTTCTCAAGATGCAAGTCAGATGGTTGCTAAAGCCTCTGCACCAGAACCAACACTCCCTGCTCAGCAGGTAGTTAATGTTTTTGGTATTAAAACTAAGTTTGACAGCTTAGTACTTGTACCTAACTCAAATTTATTTCAGGATGAACAAATGGAGGATGCTATTCAAGCTCCTCAAGGAATGGAAATTGTACAACATGAGCTTGCTGACTCTCAGCAGGTAATTCATGTTTCAGATATGAACTCTAAAACAATTTTCCAAACCAATCCTGATCTAAATAATGTTCTTTTTCAGGCTCAAAAGGAGACCACTGAAGTGGTACTCATCACTGAAGATCATCAAGTAAGTTCTGAGGAACTGTACTTGAATTTTTAAAGAACAACTTTGTCAAGGGTTGCTAAGTCCGTCAGCAACTGGCAAAGATACAGGCGAATGGATTTCTCTGATCTCCATCTTCATCTATCTAATGAGAAAAAGAGATCTTCTCTGCTAAAGCTCGAGACATTCGTTCATTCTATACTTCCTGAAGAAATGTCATATTCTCAGCAAATGAGTTCAAATCTGATTGCTCAAATCAGAGAGAATATGAAGGCAAAATTCAAGAGTGCCTCTCCAGCTGAACAAGCTGGGATGCTCAAGGGTTCATTTGTACCCGTGGTGGCTGATCCCCACAAAATAAATGAGGAAGAGGAAGTAACGAGTGTTGCTTTGTACAAGCATCTCGAGCTAGTAATTCTGACTGATGATGATGAAGAGGAAGAAGATGAAAACATTCCCACTGATCCAAGTGATGATGAAGGGAAAGATTCCAAGGACAAGAAAGACGATGATGATGACAATCAAGGTCCAAGTCCTGATGCTGGAGGATTAAAGTTGACAGTTGCTGAAAATGCTCAACCCGAAAATCAGCAAGCTGAACAACAACAACCTCAGCAAGAATCTCAACCTCCTCCTGCTGCTGCTGAAAATCAAGCACCTGTGCAAGGTGCTGATACTGAAGAAGAATATGCCAGAAAAAGGGTTGCCTTGAAAAATGGCAAAAGTCCAGTTTCTGATGCCAAGGTTAGTGAAGAAAACCTTGATGATGATGATGAACAAGATGAAGATTACCAACGCGCTCTCCAGAACAGTCTCTTGATCCATGCAAGGCATACGCAGGATCTAGAAATTGGTCAATCTTCAGGAGTAAGATCAAAGGAAGTCCCCTCCCTTCCATTTACTACTGGCGAAACTCCAGTAATTGAGTCTCAAACTCAATTAAAACTAACTACTGGCGAAACTCCAGTCATTGAGTCTCAAACGTTGCCTTCAGCAACTACTCAATTAAAACTAACTACTGGTGAAACTCCAGTTGTTGAGTCTGAAGCGTTGCCATCAGCAACCACTCAACAAAAAGGAAGTGAAGCTGCTGATTTAGGTTCTAAAGTTGTTGAACTTGATGAATCTGAGGATGACGACTACTTGTCAGAAAATGAGGATGAACAATCCAATCGAGACCCCAAAGTTGTTCAGATTCCTCCTCCTGATTACATCACTGATAAAGATGATTCCTTAAGAGCCGAATTGCTATTACAGGATGATCAGTTTGCTTCCGAACTAAAAATTCATTCCTTGACACCACATCTAGTGCCGTTCCCACGAGTTGAGGAGTTTACTCCTAGAATTTTAGCACTAAAGGAAGTCCATGATGCCTACAAAGCTGAAGATGAGGCATTGCTTGCTGAGAGCCCACTTGACTTTGGAAAGATATTGGCTACAGTGTTGAGACGCACTACTACTTTGACAATAGCTCAGAAAGACATCAGTCTTTACCACAAGAGCTATGAAGAAGATGTAAGTCAAGTGCTCAGGCTCGCAAAGAATGCTCTCGTGAAGGCTCAGACTTTCATGGATGAGAAGGCCGCAACAGAGAAAAGACATGAAGAGAACATGATGAGCATTCAAAGAGAGTTGTCAAAAATGACTTCTGACCAGCAACAAATCATCATGAAGTATAATAGTTTAAGCACTCTTGTTGAAAACTGCAATGAGTTCTATTCTCTGCACATCACTCCGATGTTGCAATCCATGTCTAAGGGGGAAAAGAAGAGTACCAGAAAAAGTAACCAAACCCCTCCTGCTGTTGATGTGCCACTGCCCATAGAACCTCTTGCTGAAAAAGAGCAAAGTTATAAAAGGCAAGCAGAATCTGAGTTGAATTCAGCAAGTACCAAAGAGAGAAAAACCGCTGCTGAAACTCAAGATTTTTGCCATACTGAAAGTCATCACAATCTGAATGAAGATGATGAAGATGATGACAATCAAACAATAGCTCAAGCCATAAGAGCTAGACCCTTAACAGCCTTGACTCCGTCTGGCCACTCAAAGCATTTCTCGTCTGACTCTTCAGCAAGAGATCAAGACAATGCTAAGACAAGAAGAAGAAGGCAAAGACAGGAAGAAAAGAGGCTGGCCAGCATTGCTATTGGCTCCGGCATTGAATACACAAAGACCAGCAATGAAGAAATCACTCAGAATGTAATCAGAAACATTCATGGTTGCTGGATCTTAAAGCTGGAAGACTTGCTGGTGAATGAGTTCTTTCCTACAGCCATATTGAATCAAATGTTCAAATGGATTGAACTCAAAGTCGAAAGAAATCAAAGGGAAGAATCCCTCCCAAGAAATATTGCTGGGAGATGGTTGAATCTTGAGGTCTCAGTAAGAAGAATCGCCATTGGTAAGACATATAAACAAGAATCAAATCTGATCAAACCACTTGGCATTGCTTACTACTCTGACCCAGTAACAAAGAAAACAAAGAAGAGACTTGGATTGATTCCTTATTAGTACTTCTATCTCACTGCTAAGGATCAAGAAGAATATCTTCTCTGGCTAAGAAAGATTCATCCGAAAAGCATTTCAAATACACAGCTTCTCCATGCCAGCAATTGGGGCATGCATTTTTGGGTGACTAATTACATGGAAATGAACGCTGAAAAGCATCATCATACTGCCTGCAAAAATGCAAGAATTCTTCAACTACAAGTCCGTAGGCTTCTGGAAAACTACGAAAAGGACTGTGTTGAATTTACTGCACTTGCTGAGAAGAGTGTAAGAGAGATTTTGAGAAAATCATCTGGAAGAGCTTAACTCTCTGTAATAGTTTTTGTTAAAGTTTTTGTTTGCTGATTCTGTTTAAGTTATCTCTGTTATTTCATGTAAACTTCTGAAAGATAACTATCAGCAATGAAGCTTTTGACTCTTATTGGTTTTTGATTATGCAATTTACTTATGCTTACTGTTTAATTATTCAAGTATGCTTGCATTAATCAACTGATTTATTCAACATCAGAAACCTCTAAAAGGGTAACAATTAATTTAGCCATGGATTGCTAACATCAAAAAGGGGGAAATTTGTTAGGAAACTTGTAATTTTGATGAGCAATTAACCATGCTAAATTAAGGATAGTCCAGTAACTAGTACTCTTAAGGTCCATAGGAATTTAGAATTTTAAGGACATTGTAAGAACGTTTTCTGAAGACTTAGATTAGGTGCTAGATAGGTTGGTTTTTACCGCTTATGATGTATCTTATTTTCTGAAAAGAAAATAACCTATTGAAGCATTTGCTGACGATGTACTTTGTTTTTACAAACAAACTATTGAAGCATTTAGAAACCGCTCAGAATCTTGAAGATTATAGAAGATCTGAAGACTTGAAGAATTCGAAGATCTGAAGACAAGAAGATTTCTGAATACTGGTATCTACAAAGGCACGTGTTGCTCAGAAAGTGGAAACTTCAGCAACAGCATTGCATAAGTGAAAATCTGAAAGACAGAGTAGGTTGTGCTTGCTGAAACTGAGACTGACCACTTGCTGATGGAACATATGTGACCTCTTGTTGAAAGTACTTACTTTTGCGCTCCAATGTTACTGTTTGAATTCTATTCAAATATGCATTAAATGCAAAGCATGCACGCGAATGACATGAAGACTAGAAGACAAACAAGGACGCTGCTGAAAGTACAAAAGCAAGATAGTGACATGTTAAGGAACAAAAGCCTTAGGATTTGAAATTCAAACGGCTCCTTACTTGCACTATAAATAGAGGTCATCCGGCGAAGAGTTGAAGGGTGTCAACAACGTGATCAAACTCTCACTTGTGCTTAAACTCACATACCCTTCAATACTCTATACTGCCATTGATCCGTTCCAAGACTTAAAGCTTGAAAAAGCTACTTGTGAAGAAGTAGAACAAACTCGGCTAAGAAATTAGTTAAGTGTTCTTTCTTTCGAACAAGAAAAAGTCTTGACACCAGAAACAGTCAAACTTGTTTACTGCAAAGTATTCAAAGTTGTGTTTCTTAGATTACTTGTTGTAACTGAATAAGTTATAATTAAGTTATCTCACCCCAAAACTCTCAAACTGAAAATACACCCTTTCGGGCGTGATATTCAGGGGGAACTTAATCGAGCATAGTTTTGCTGATTAAAAGTACCATGTTTGGTGGAGAACAAGGTTGCGTTCTCTAGATTAGGTTGGAGACGAAGCAAGTGTGCTTTGGTTTCTGTTTGAATCGCTCTAGATAGGAGATTGTAAGGAACCTCAATCATATCTTAGTGGATTCAGTCCTAGAAAGGACAAAGTGGATTAGTTGAGAGATTACGCCACTCTCAGATACCACTATAAAAGTGTTTGTGTGATTCACTTACTGTACTTAGTTTTCAGCAAATCATATCTGTCTGTACATAGCCACTCACATCACTTGCTGAAACCTTTACTTACTGAAAGAGCACTTATTGTATCAAAGACTTCCGCTCTCTGATTTTAAGTATCAGCAAACCTAGCTACTGAAAAGTAACTTACGCTTGCTGAGAAAGTTAAGTATCAGCAAACTCATTACTGAAAAGTAATAAGCACTTGCTGAGAAAGTTTTAAACGACGAAAAAGTTTGAAAAGACTATTCACCCCCCCCCTCTAGTCTTTTCTTGTTGTTTAAAGGGACCAACATTTTATAATATTATTGATTTATTAATTTTTGTTATACTCTTACAATCGAATCACCTTTCTATTTATGGAAATCTTAGAAGTTAGAAGTATATTGTACCGTGACATTGATACATCTATGTGCGTTTTTTTAAAAATATAATTCATTTGATAACTTATTTATCCTCTTATATTGAATAATTCCTTTTTATTAATTTATATAAGTTGAGAATTATATCATACGTACTAGTATTATTTATTATTAAGTGTGAATAATTTAATTGGGTCAAATTGGATTTGGAACAATTAAAAGCAAGTGTAGAAATTGGACCAAATTTGATTTGGACATCAAATGCAATTTGGCCGAAATTGTGTAAGAGAGGAGAGGAGAAAAGCTGGGCCTCTGGATCTCGGACGCGTGAGCTGCACGTGCCCGGTTGGACTGTTTCGGGCGCGTTCTGTGCACGCGCCCGACAATTTTTAATGGGCGGGGACTCGGTCCCCACCTTTCTTCCACTCACTGAATCTCTCTCTTCTTAACTCCTGACCCACTTGCATTTAATGTGTAGAGGTTTTATTTTGTTGCTATATAGAGAGAAAAGGAAGAAGGAAAATTCATACGGAAATACTACTCCTCCCTTCTACACAAGAAGACAGAATACACCTCATCCATTTTGTCTTCTTTCAGAAAGAGACAAAATAAGTACACACTTGTTTTATCATATATATTATCCTGATCTTTAAAAGGGTTTCCTAGCACTCTACGGTAGAGGAAAAACTGTGGATACCGAGGTTAAGGAATTCAAGTTGGATAATACGGAAGATTGGGATTTGCTTGGAGCAGAGCTTGAAGACTTGGAGCTCACTCAAGAGGACTTCGAAGCATACGATAGAGAGTTCGCGAAGGAGGAGATCGAGGAGCAGCAACTGGAATTTGCTGAACAAACTGACGAGGAGAATTTGGAATTGCTAAATCTGTAAGATTTTCTCCTTTACGTATCACATGTTAAATAACCGTTATCAAGATAGGTCGTAAAATTTTCGAAATTCCGCTGCGTATGCTTAGAGCAAAACGACCTTATATATTCCCACAGTGGTATAAGAGCTTGGTTTGATTTAACAGTTATTTACATGTTTATTCATATGCTTTATTTACGTTGTTTATTAAAGCATGCTTCGTTATTATAATTATGCATGATAAATTAGATTTATTGCTTAATTATTTAATCTGGTTAGAATGTGAGTTAAATATTATAATTAAAGTAATTATTGTTTAATCGGGTGTTAATTAATTAAAGTAATTAATTAAATGAATGGGAAGTTTTCCTTATGCTACTGTTCCTGTACGTGGGACTGGGTAATTTCAGTTTTTGACTTTTACCTGGGGTAAAATTTCTTTTACTGTTTCAAAAAAAAAAAAAATTCTCTTCTTTTCCGTTCACGGCATTAGCTCCCCAGTTCCCGTTTCTTTCGGTTTCTATAAAAAAAAAAGATTTTGTTTTGATATTTGGAATCTCAAACTCGTTAGACAACGAGTGTATAAACCTGGAACGAAAGGGAAACGTGATTGGTGAAGCTTAGAGCTCACCGGAATTTCATTAAACCCGTCGGAAAATTTTTGAAGCTCCCGGGTTGTCAGTTTTCGGGCCAAAACCTGGTTTAAATTACTTTCAGTAATACGGGTTGAGATTCAAAGGGCTTAATTTCGAGTTCCATCAACTTTTGAATGTTTGAAATTCGAAAATAAAGTTTGAGGACTTGTTTGAGGTTTTTCAGAAAAGTTAGGGACGGACGGTTGGTGAATTCGACTATGTTTGGGGGCTGGAAATAATTTACACAGTGTAAAATTACCTCAATGCCCCTTAATGTTTAATTGCACTGTAAAACACCCATAACTTGTCCTTCTTTGCACTTTGCCCCTGAAAACTTTAGAAGTCTCTCATTTACACCCAGAAATTAATATTTGTTATTTTGGAGATTTACAAATTAATATATTTTAGAAATATATTATTATTTAATCCTTTAGAAGGTTGTAATAATTACTTGATATAATATTTTAACTCACATTAGGTTTGACCTTGCATGTTAAGGGTTTATTGAAGTTATTTAGTTTATGTAACTTCATTGTTTATCCATTTTATGCATGAATAGGATAAAGCCCTTAAGTAATGCATGTGTAGGACACAAGTTATTTAATGCATGTTTAGGATCTTGGTTATTTGTTCAAAATTACCCCAATATTTAAATGTACCCCAAATTAAATTTTATGTCTTGGACTAGGTCTAAACGACGTCACCCATCATAATTAAATGGTGCACTAATCCTTTTTCGTTCGAGAGTATTTACACCCTAGTGTTTGCTCCGTTCTATGAGGCTAAGTCCTATTTATAGATGCATGGTAGCATTGTGTGATGGTTATGACTAACTTATCTATGTCTTGTCGTCCTAGCGTCGGAATAGTTTAAGGACGTCGGTCAAACTTGGTTTGACCAAGTTTGACCAAACAAGAGTTACTTGGAGTAATTGGTTTAGAGACGTACCGGTTTATTTATTATAGCGGTTCAGCCTTAGCTGGGGTTATAACAGAGTTAATGCGGATCTTGTCCACTATGATTGTATTTGATATAATTCCGTACTCATTTATGTGGGGTCATTGCTAAAATAGTGGGAGCTAAATATTGCTAAAGTCCATGTATATTTAGTTACTGATTATGATCATGAAATTTGCCTTAGCTTAATTTCATTCTTCATATACTTCTCTAGGTCAAGCAAAATGTCTAACCTATCCATCAAAAGCATCTTGGAGAAGCATGTTCTGACTGGGCCGAACTATCTGGATTGGATCCGGAATGTGCGTTTGGTTCTCAGGCAAGAAAAAGTTGAGTATGTGTTGGACACACCCATCCCAGTCGCACCGACTGATGCTGCTGACCTTGTGGGCTATGACCCAGCTCCCCGCAACAAGCATGTTGATGATGCTGCCAATGTACAATCTGTCATGCTCGCTTCCATGAGCATGGAGCTGCAGAGGCAACATGAGCATATGATGCCCTATGATATGTTGGAGCATCTCAAGAGTCTCTTTGACTCTCAGCCTAAGATCCTCAAGTTTGACTTGCTGAAAGAGCTCTTAAGGTCCAGGCTCCAGGAAGGAGGCAACGTATCAGACCACGTTCTCAAAATGATAAGTATGATTGAAAAGCTAGCATCTGTTGGCATATCATTTGAGAACAGTGTGTCTGCTGTGATTGTTCTCCAATCACTCCCTGACTCATTCTCGACGTTCATTGTGAACTTCAACATGAATGACAAGGAGGTGACACTGCCGGAGCTCCACAACATGCTGAAGACTTATGGTCAGACCATAAGCAAAGGAAAGAGTGTTCTCATGGTGGGATCTACTTCAAAGACCGGTCAGTGGAATGGTTCCAAGAACAGGTTCAAGAAGAAGAAGAAGGCTAAGGTTGGACCGAAGCCTCAAACACTCAAGCCCAAGGGAGGGGTGCAGAAGCAGGTAAAGGTTGCGAAGGATGCCTGCCTCTATTGCTAGGCAAATGGGCACTGGAAGAGGGACTGTGAGAAGGCTAAGGCCGATGGAGCTTTGCATGGTGGATCTGGCTCCAACATAGGTATATTTGTTATTGAAATTAATATGTCCACAAATAATTTCAACTGCTGGGTATTAGATACAACATGTGACTCACACATTTGTAATAATATGCAGGGCCTAAGTGACAGCAGACTGGTTAGACCAGGGGAAGTTGACCTACGCGTGGGGAATGGAGCACGAGTTGCTGCTGAGCGTGTAGGAACTTATAGACTAGACTTGCCCTCGGGATTTATTTTAGAACTAAGTAATTGTTATTTTGTTCCTTCAATCATCAGAAATATTATTTCTATTCCTATGTTAGACATTGATGGTTTCTCATTTCGTTTTGCAAATAGTAATTGTTACATTTGCATAATGATGTTAATTATGGGATTGCACCACTCGTGAATGGTTTGTATTTACTTGATTGTAGACATAATATGTTTCATGTGCAAAACAAGAAGCCTAAATTAAGTAATGTGAAAAATCCTATCTACTTATGGCAGTGTAGACTTGGCCATATAAATGAGACGAGAATTGCACGATTAAATAAGTTGGACTATTTAACTTCATTTGATTTCGAATCATATGGAGAATGTGAATCATGTCTCAAAGGAAAGATGACCAACAAACCCTTTCTAGGAAAGGGAATACGAGCCGAGAAGGTACTTGAGTTGATCCATAGCGATGTATGTGGACCTTTCGCAACTCAAGCTAGGGGAGGTTATTCATACTTCATAACCTTTACTAACGACTTCTCTAGATTTGGACATGTGTATCTTATGAAGCACAAGTCCGAAGCCTTAGAGAAGTTTAAGGAGTATAGAAACGAAGTAGAAAAACAACTCGAAACAAGCATTAAGGCTCTTCGATCTGATCGTGGAGGTGAATACTTGAGTAGAGAATTCACAGATTACTTAAAAGAAAATGGGATTAGATCTCAATGGACACCTCCTGGAACACCACAATTAAACGGTGTTTCCGAAAGGAGAAATCAAACTTTGTTAGACATGGTGAGATCCGTGATGAGCTTCTCTAATCTTCCGACATTCTTATGGGGATATGCATTACAAAACTCAATATACATTCTGAATAGCGTTCCATCTAGGTCAGTCGAAAAGACACCATATGAGTTATGGCATGGTAAGAAGCCTGTTCTCTCACACATGCGAACCTGGGGTTGTCTAGCATATGTGAAGAAGATGCTCACTGGAAAATTGGAAACAAAAAGTGAAAAGTGTTATTTCATCGGTTATCCTAGGGAAACCAGAGGTTACTTTTTCTATTCTCGCGATGATTTCAAGATCATCGTTTCTAGGAATGCGACTTTTCTAGAAGACGACTATGTCTTCAAGGATCAAGATCGTAGTAGAATAGAATTGGAAGAAATTCAAGAACCACGAAATAACAATGAGGTTGAAGAGTTGTCAAATGGAGTTGACAACAATTTAGTGGGAGCAGTAGGAGATACAAATGCTAGAAGCGAAATACTAGGTAAGCTTCTTGCATCCAGTGGGAGCGCAACAGTGAATGTGTCGCAACCACTAAATTCTCCTACTTCACCGGCAATACCAGTTGTGGAAAATGACTTGCCCCCACACCAGGAACCTGTCATGGACAATGTTCCTGAGATAGCTCAGGCTGTAGGACAGCCTGACAATCAAGAACCTCAACGCAATCAGAATGTAGAGCGAGAACAAACGACAATAGTTATACCACAAAAGGTTAGGAAGGGAAGGTTTATACCCGAACAAGTAGTTGCAGTACGTAGGTCGGACAGGGAAAGAATTCCGAAGAAAAGGTTGAATTTACTCTTAGAGAATCAAGAGGATGATGTTGTAAATCCACCTGATTTGGATGACCCTAAGACTTACACTGAGGCAATGTCAGACATTGACTCGGAGAGGTGGCAAGAAGCCATGGAATCCGAAATAAACTCGATGTATCAAAATCAAGTTTGGAACTTGGTTGAATTGCCAGATGGGGTTAGACCTATTGGATGCAAATGGGTTTTCAAGAGAAAAACCGATGCCGATGGCAAGATACAAACCTACAAGGCTAGGTTAGTGGCAAAGGGTTATAATCAAGACAAGGTATTGATTATGATGAGACCTTTTCGCCAGTAGCTAAAATTAAGTCTATTCGGATTTTACTTGCTATAGCTGCATATCATGATTACGAGATTTGGCAAATGGATGTGAAAACCGCTTTCCTTAATGGAAATTTGGAAGAAGAGGTGTATATGATACAATCTGAAGGATTCACATCCAAGTCAACTCCCAAATCAGTATGCAAGCTGCAGAGGTCCATATATGGACTGAAGCAAGCCTCTAGGAGCTGGAATATCCGCTTTGACGAAGCTGTCAAATCGTTTGACTTTGTTAGAAGTATGGAAGATCCTTACGTATATATAAAACGCTGCAATGAAGGAATTGTTTTCATGGTCGTATATGTCGATAACATTGTGATCATGGGAAACAATATTCCCCTCCTACAGTCAGTAAAAGATTGGTTGTCCAAAATCTTCTCAATGAAGGATCTGGGTGAAGCCTGTTACATACTTGACATCAAAATCCATAGGGATAGAGCCAACAGGATGTTAGGGCTGTCACAATCCACCTATATTGACCAAGTGATTAAACGATTTCGAATGGAAGAATCCAAGAGGGGTTTCTGGCCAGCAAGTCATGGTGTTATTCTTTCGTCGAATGAAAGTCCTTCGACTGAAGAAGAAATGGAACACATGAAAAGAATCCCATATGCATCTGCAATTGGATCTATCATGTATGCCATGAATTGCACCAGGCCAGATGTGGCCTTTGCGCTAAGTGTCACTTGTCGTCACCAAAAGAATCCAGGTCTTAATCATTGGACTGCTGTTAAGACGATCCTCAAGTATCTTAGACGAACTGAGGATCAATTTTTGGTGTTTGGTGGACAACCGGAGTTGATAGCGTTTGGGTATGCTGATGCCGGTTTCCAATCTGATCCGGATGATTACAAATAAAAAATTGGGTATGTGTTTGTACTCAATGGTGGGGCTGTTAGCTGGAAAAGTTGCAAGCAAGCAACTATTGCTAATTTTGCGACCGAATCCGAGTACATTGCTGCATCAGAGGTTGCAAAAGAGGCCGTCTGGATGTCTGAGTTCCTCAAGGAACTAGGGGTAGTTCCAAATGTTGGACCGATAAAAGTTTACTGTGACAACACTGGGGCTGTTGCACAGGCAAGTGAACCAAGATCCACCAGGAACAAGCATGTACCTAGGGAATACCATGTAATTAGAGAACTGGGAGCTAGAGAGAAGTATCTATAGAACGTGTCCCCACTGAAGATAATGTGGCTGACCCTGTCACCAAAGCCTTGAGCTCGGAGAAACATGTTAGACATTACGAGAACATAGGTGTTAGACAAATGGGTGATTGGCTCTAGGCCAAGTGGGAGATTTTAAAGTATGTATGTCCTAGAGACAACCATTTACAAGATGATATATACTTGGATCATAATCAGTTTATTATTATTTATATTGCATATTAATTGGCTCTACATCTTTGGATTATTTATTTGGTTGTTTTAAGATAATTCTATAAGATGTTCCCATGGACTATATGTTATCACCAAGTGTGTGAGAACTTGGATGACAGAACGTAAGTCCTAAAATAGTCCCAATCGAGGTCATTGAGATTTGGGATATCAATGACACACGTTAAAGATTGGCATGCGATCTGCATCATATTCTTAGAGGAATGTAGTGGCTCTTGATGAACGTGTCAAGGTCAATCAAATAAATTTGTTATTTAGCCAAAGGCAATCCACAACTACAACGAAAACCGTAGTGTAGCAGTAGAATGACTCGAGTGTCGTTCTCTCAGGACTATAACTAGCTTTATCAAATCTAATTTAGAATATAAAAACAGCAAACAGATAGCAGAGGGGTTTCTAGCAGATAATGGAGATTGGTGATAGTATGGTCCTTCTTAACATAACGGGTCGATAATCATGCATAAATTCCTCGGTCTTGCATAGAGATCTTTGAATCAATCTAGTGTCCTGTTGCAAGTATTAAGCACTACGAAGATAATTTGGTCTGACTAGTCAATCACGATTGTCCTAATGTGTTCCGTAATTATTCAACACTACGAAGATAATTGGTCTGATGGTCGACTAGTGTCCGATTGTGCATAATAATTAATACAACATACGAGAATTTTGGTTACAACGGATCAACGAAATAAAGCAATGACACGGAGTATAATGCGCGATATAGCCATTAGCATGATTATCTTCCCTCGCTAAGAATTCACATACTACCACCAATGATAAGTTTAGCTACTCATATTATGCATGCAATCAACAGAAATCATAGAAGAAAACATATTGAAAGATAAATAAAATAAGTAGAATAAAACTGTAAGATACAAAGTTACCGAAGGTTGTCAATCTTCGGATGATTGCGATCCTACGAGCTCCAAACTGCTATGAAAAAGTATCCCTAAGCTACGGAACTCCCAGGACAGGCCCCGGGAAGTTCCTACCTAAAACTATAGAGAGAGGTGAGAAACTAGGTCTGGAAAGATATGATTTTCGGAGAGAAAACTGAGCACTATATATAGGCCCGAAAAAACTCCGGGGCGGTTCGCCGCAGGATGGGGCGGTTCGCCCCCCGTCTTTTTCGCGGAATTCCGCGTTTTTCGACGCGGATTTGAATTTCTTCACCTTTTCGGACTCGGTTTCTGACTTCTAGTGGCCTTCTAACCTCCAGATTCGACCCCTAGACTCCAAATCCTATCCGGAAACCTTCAGATACTCCAAGTAGGCTTCTGGAACACCAATTCCTTATCAACTTCAATATAATTGCCCAGAAATCCCCGAATTTCAACCAAAACCTGTAAAATAAAATCTAAAGGGAAACGTAACACTATTCTAATAAAATGTACTAAAATATAGCTAGATTAACATATAGGATAGCTAAAATAGGTGAAAAAGACTCGAATGAAAGTGTAAAATACACATTCATCAGCTCTCACAACTACGAATGACTTGGTCATTCATGATGGATGCATGGAACACCTTAGAGGGTTTTGATTGACCCACCGAAAAACCGTTTGATTAATTCTATTAATGTGTCTATGGAAGTATCGGTGTGTAAGGTAATTTAATAGTCCTTCGACTTGAGGTTAATACTGACTACATGTGTGGAATAATATATCTTGACCATGACCAATGCTTGCACTCCACTTGGGGTAGATACGACATGCGTTAGATATATTATGAAGTGCATGGGAGTAGTAGTTGAGCCAAGATAGAATTCATTCCTAGCAATAGACATTGGAGAGAATACTTTACATCTCATAGTTAGGTTGATCGTTAGTCATTGGCCAATGCATTACGATATATTCAAAATGGTGTTTGAATATGATCGAAGATCAACTAACAAGAATGAGAAAGAAATGAATAAGTTAATGGAACAGACACGATATCAAGTTCTAGACTTATTTGAGTATTCGAGAATCAAAGGACTATATTAACCTTACACTAAAGGTGATTTGTGTATCCTTACAAGTGTCCTTATATATTAATATTGTCCGGTAAATCGTTTAGGAGTTTCATCGTGAACCTAATTAGATTAGTGGTTAATATATGAGGCCCTACGGGTCACACTACATGATTAGTACTCTACCAAATCGGGATTGATAATAAATAGATATTAATTAGATTAATATTATTTATTATTAAGTGTGAATAATTTAATTGGGTCAAATTGGATTTGGAACAATTAAAAGCAAGTGTAGAAATTGGACCAAATTTGATTTGGACATCAAATCCGATTGGGCCGAAATTGAGTAAGAGAGGTGAGGAGAAAAGCTGGGCCAAAGAGGCCCAGCTGATGGATCTCGGGCGTGTGAGCTGCACGCGTCCGGTTGGACTGCACGCACCCGACAATTTTTAATGGGTGGGGACTCGGTCCCCACCTTTCTTCCACTCACTGATTAATCTCCCTCTTCTTAACTCCTGACCCACTTGCATTTAATGTGTAAAGGTTTTATTTTGTTGCTATATAGAGAGAAAAGGAAGAAGGAAAATTCATACGGAAATACTACTACTCCCTTCTACACAAGAAAAAAGAATACACCTCATCCATTTTGTCTTCTTTTAGAAAGAGACAAAATTAGTACACACTTGTTTTATCATATATATTATCCTGATTCTTTAAAAGGGTTTCCTAGCACTCTACGGTAGAGGAAAATCTGTGGATACCGAGGTTAAGGAATTCAAGCTGTATAATATGGAAGATTGGGATTTGCTTGGAGCAGAGCTTGAAGACTTGGAGCTCACTCAAGAGGACTTCGAAGCATATGATAAAGAGTTCGCGGAGGAGGAGATCGAGGAGCAGCAACTGAAATTTGCTGAACAAACTGAATTTGGAATTGCTAAATCTGTAATATTTTCTCCTTTACGTATCACATGTTAAATAACCGTTATCAAGATAGGTCGTAAAATTTTCGAAATTCCGCTGCGTATGCTTAGAGAAAAACGACGCTATTTACCTACATATTTCCCTTCCCCAATCTCTCATTATCTCATCTTCTTCTCTTTCTTTTCAAGTCTTCTATTCAATTCAAATTTTCGCTTAATAAACCCATTATTGTCTGCAATTCCTATCACTATCAGTCGGTCACTCTCATTTTCGTTATGAAATTTATCATTGAAATTGTATCGATTGGTTGCATTTCAAACTTCGTTATTTGCACTTAAAAATTATAAAGGTTAGTGTGAAAATTAAATATTTAGTTTGCTCTGTATCTTACACCAATACGGCAGCGCATTTGTAACCTAACCGGCCATAGTTTGGGGAGATAATTTACCCACCATGTTTAATGATAAGAGTTAAATTCACCTACTTATGGTGAGTTGGTTAATATTTTTTTTTAAAATCGCCTTCACCTGCCCGCGCTCATCCCTAATTATTTCAATTTAGAGTTAAGCGTTCTTGCACCGAACCAATTTCAAGTGATGGGAAAAAGAGCATGTATTGATATTGATATGTGAGTCCAACATATTAATTACCTAAAACAATTTATGAGTAACTGCACCCTAAAAAGTTTGGGAGCCTAATCGATTGTAATGGAGCTGTCGAGGAGGTATTATTTTCAAATTTTCTTATTCCTCCCTTCTAATTTCACACTTCATTTTGTTTATTGTTTTAGCTATTTTACTTAACATCAAATTAATATATAATTAATTTTTTTCAAACAAAAACCTTAAATTAATTCTATATAATAATAAAAGAAAAATAAATTGGGCTAAAACAAACTAAAATCACTCCTTCAGTTCATCTTCCAATCCTGAATGAAACTAATAAACATGGTGGGATCTCCAAACATTTTTCATGATTCTTGGTTTGTTGCTAAAGTTAGAAATTTCCAATTCTTTTTTTTTAGGGAAAAAGACTTTTGGTATTAAAGTCAAAGGAGCCAAAGCTCAAGATTACAGAAGAGTATCAGATCAGTACATTGGAAATCACTAACTCAAGCATAAACAAACAGTAGCAAACTAGGTGATTTCACTGTAATTAAAGGGCAGCGTGGTAAAGCAAAGACAATCTGTAGCAAAGTTCCTACTGAGAAGGTGAGCTAGTCGATTAGCTTCTCTGCGCACATGTGTCACCTGAAACTCTACAAAAGTTGAGAGCTGAGTTCTCAAATCTTCATATAGAGCACCATTAGCAGCTCTATGATTGTCATCAGAACTGATTCCTTGAACCACCAGCATGGCATCTCCTTCTAGAACAATACGGTCATGCCCCAAATGTCGAACTAGCCATATTGCCAGTCGAGCAGCATATGCTTCTGCGACCTCCACTGTAATGCTCGCTGTGATCCTTTTGCGAGCCCAGGCAAGAACAAAGTCGATGTGGTCCCGTATCACGGCTCCAATGCCGCCTGAGTCTCCATTTTTCGGTACAGACGCATCAAAGTTTGCCTTTACTGTGCCCTCTATCGGTGGTGTCCAAGGGCCTTGACGAACAACACCCCTGCCTTGTGTTCCACCATTCGAGTTAATAGCATTCAAGAGGTGGAATTGTGTATACCTCAAAATGAAGCTTGTTAAAAATAAAATTGAGATTAATGAAGGTTTGAGACTGAAAACAGAGAAGGATTCAATTAACATTGGAGAAGACCTAGAAGCTAAATGCGTCAACATACAGTTCGGCGATTTCCTCAGCAAAATCCGTCTTGATACGTTGGAGCACAACGCTGGAGAAGAGTCAAAACAGAGCAGCCCTTTTTCTGTAACAAACTGTGCTGCAGGAATTTATTATTATCATCAGACGTGAATTAGTCTTCAATCCAGAGATAGGAAAAGTTTGTTGAGATTTTCTCTACGGAAGTTACGGGACTTTTAGTTTCTTTCTTTTTCCACAGACTAGGTCTTTCTTTCCTGATTATAAATAGAGGTGTATGATATATTTTTCAGATAACTCAATCATCTCAATTTCTCTGTAACTCATTGCTTCAGAAATAAATCAACATTCAGTCTCAAATATTTTTTGTTTTTAATTCTTTTCATATGGTATCAGAGCTTAGGTCATACCTAGGACTCTCTGATAACTTTCTTGCTTTTATTTATTTTCGATTTCAATTGAAACATGGCTGGTGATTCTGACGCTGAAAATGCTGAGAAGATGATTCTCCAGAAAACTGGTGAAAAGGGTCAATCTTCCGGGAAGCATACTGATAAGCAAAACAGCGGGCTTCTAAACTATGAAGATCCCTACAGCTGTTACTACTTGCATCACTCAGATAACACCACATCTGGAGCTGTTTCTCGGGTGTTGGATGGAAACAATTACCACACCTGGTATAGAGCCTTTATGATGTCACTCTCACTGAGAAACAAATGTGACTTCATCAATGGCAATCTCGAAACTCCAGGCAATGATGATCCCAATCTCAAAGCATGGGTGAAATGCAACACTTTGATTTTTTCTTGGCTCATACACTCAGTCTCTCATGAAATCAAAAGTACAATTTTATATTGTAACGCAACCAAAGAGGCATGGGAGAAACTAAAAGCTAGATATGCAGAACCAAATGATGTGAAAATTTATTCACTTGAACAAAGCTTGACAAATCTGAGTCAAGGAAACAAAACTGTTGCTGAATATTTTAACAAGCTATCAGCTATATGGGAGGAGCTATCAAACTATGAGCCCTTACCAACCTGTGAATGTGGTCTGTGTGAATGCAAGTTAAATGAAAATGCTCAAAAACTGAATGATAGGAGAAAGCTTTTCAAGTTTCTCATGGGTCTGAACAACTCATATGAACTATTCAGAAGTCAGCTTATCTCTGCTGATCCAAAGCCTTCTCTAGATAAGGCATATTACTTAGTTTTGCAAGAAGAGAAACAAAAACAAGTTAGAGTTTAACTACCAAACATGGAAATCTCTGCACTTGCTACTGGTTTCAAAGGAAAAGGTGCCAAGAAAGAAATGTGGTGCACTAACTGCCACATGAGCAATCATAACAATGAGAATTGCTTCAAGATCATTGGATATCCACCATCTTATGCTCCCAAGAAACAGAACTACGAGCAAGGAAATAGAGGTGGTTACTACAATAGAGGAGGAAGAGTAGCTCGTGGAGGAAGAGGGAGACCTGATGCACGCTACATGAATGAAAGAATGCAGGATTCAGGCCCTGTTAATGTTAACAATGCTACTGGAAATTCCAGCCATCAAACCACCCTCACCAATGAACAAGTCCAGCAGCTCCTAGCACTTGCGGAAAGGCAGAAAAACATAGACAACAAGGCAATTGTGCCTGCACCAATTGTGAACTCCACTGCAGGTATTTTTACAAAATTTCCTATAAAAAATTGGATTATTGATTCTGGCGCATCACATCATATTGTGTCAAATGCATCTCTATTCTCTACTAATATTCAACAAGTAAATAGTAAGGTACAATTACCTAATAGTTTGTATGCCCCTCACACACATATAGGTGATATATACTTAAAGAACAATCTAGTTTTGAAAAATGCTTTATGTGTGCCCACATTCAAAGTAAATTTATTATCTATTAGTAGAATAACACAAGATAATCCCGTTGATGTTATTTTCTCTAAACAAAAATGTTTTTTATCTCAGAGGACCAATACAAGAATCTGGACCAAATATTCAATGAAGGATGGACAGATTGAACACAAGAATGGTCTCTACTACTTGAAGAATGAAGAAAATGAAGCTATTATTGATTCCCAGAAGGCATATGCCATCAATAAAGTCTCTGAAGCTGATGTCTCTAATCATTTGTGGCACTATAGATTAGGACATCCCTCCCAAGAGAGACTTAGATTAGTTAGTTTAGAATTTCCATCTATTTCATGTAAGGATTTCTCCTTTTGTACTGTTTGCTGTCAAGCAAAGCAGAAAAGAATAAGTTTTCAATCTAGCATTTCAATGTCTGATGAATGTTTTGATCATTGTGACCTATGGGGTCCTTTCTCTGAGAAAACAATACATGGTCATAGCTACTTTCTCACCATAGTAGATGATAAAAGTAGAATTACTTGGGTACATTTACTCAAGAACAAATCTGACACACAGTGAAACTCTACAAGACTTTATTATTATGGTAGAAACGCAATACAAAACAAAGGTTAAAATGTTGCGCACTGATAATGGAATGGAATTCCACATACCTGAATTTTACAAAAACAAAAGAATAATTCATCAAAAGACTTGTCCCTACACGCCTCAACAAAATGCAGTCGTAGAACGCAAGCACCAACATATTCTGAATGTGGCAAGATCTCTAATGTTTCAAGCAAAATTACCTTACAAATTTTGGGGGGAAGCTGTACTTACAACAGTTTATCTAATCAATCGAATACCAACACCACTTCTCCAAAACAAAACACCTTATGAAGTTCTTAAGGGGGAGAAACCTAACTACAAGAACATTAAGGTGTTTGGTTGTCTATGTTTTGCGTCTACCTTACCAGTTCAAAGGAACAAATTCGATGCTAGATCAAGAAAAGGCATGTTTTTGGGATATGTTCCTAATGTAAAAGGTTATAAATGTTATGATTTAGAAACCAAGAAAGTATCTGTATCAAGAGATGTATTTTTTGCTGAGAATATATTTCCCTTCCATAATAAGATAGACATAGAACAACTTGTGATCTACTCACCCGGATTAGTCCCAGAATATACAAGAAAGGAATGGGAAACACCAAATCCGAATAATGGATCAGACTCACCTGATTCATATCAATTCTTCAATGATGATATTGAAGACAATTCATCAAGATTGACAGATATCATAAATATTGAACCAAGAGAGGAACAAATAGAACAAAATGTTCATAATCCAAGTACCAATGAGAGAACTGGAGTAAGAAACAATCTCTCAGATTGCGATGAATCTCCTGAGAAAGAAAGCACAAAGGTACAAGAGAATCAAACCATTAATACAAATCAAGAAGGTTTGAGAAGGTCACCTAGACACATTCAGACTCCTACAAACCTTAAAATTTATCATCATTACAAGCTTCCAAGAAACGAAACTAATGCAGTGTTTACGCAAGAGCCAGAAAATGCTTCCTGCAATATAGTGAAAGCTGAGAAATGTTCTACTGCATATCCACTTGTGAACTTTCTAGGATATGACAAATTATCAATAGAACAAAGAAATTACTCAGTACATTTGTCTCTGTTAACAGAACCAACCAGCTATGAAGAGGCTATCACCCACAAGCATTGGAAGACAGCAATTGATGAAGAACTAAGAGCCTTAGAAGAAAATGGCACATGGGAAATAATGCCATTAACAGAAAATATAAAGCCCATAGGGTGCAGGTATGTCTTCAAGACAAAATTAAAAGCAAATGGAGAAATAGAAAAATTCAAGGCAAGACTAGTAGCCAAAGGCTACACACAAGTTTTTGGAATAGACTACACATAAACCTTTAGCCCTGTAGCAAAGTTAACAACTGTGAAAGTTGTCCTAGCACTTGCGGCAAAGAAGAATTGGATATTGGATCAATTGGATGTGCATAATGCCTTCCTCAATGGTGATCTAGAAGAGGATATTTACATGACAACACCACCAGGACTACAAATTCAGGGAGAACCTGGAAAGAAATATGTCTGCAAGCTTAAAAAATCACTATATGGATTAAAACAAGCAAGTAGGCAATGGAACCACAAATTTACTGAATTCCTTGTTTCAATAGGATTCAAACAATCAAGGAATGAGTATTCCCTTTTCACGAAGAAAAGCAACAACAAAATGATATTTATGTTGATCTATGTAGATGACATTATACTAGGAGGAGATGACCAAGAACAAATCGACTTGGTTAAGAAACAGTTGAAGAATAAATTCAAGATTAGAGACCTTGGAACCTTAAAATATTTTTTAGGACTAGAGATAGTGAGGTCCAAGAAGGGAATTCATTTGTCCCAGAGAAAATATTGCTCTGAAATAATTGAACAAGCAGGTCTATTGGGCTGCAATCCCGCAGTGACACCTATAATTCAAAATCATAAACTCAAGAAGTATGAAGAAGGATCAAAAGAACAATTACTTAGAGATCCAACTATCTACAGAACAATGATTGGTAAATTGATTTACCTAACAATTACAAGACCGGATATATCTTATGCCGTGGGGATTTTAAGTCAATTTATGGATCAACCCACGAAGCAATACATGGCTTCAGTATTAAGAATAGTTAGGTACCTAAAGAATGATGTTGGAAATGGCCTATTTATGAACTCTGAATCAAACATGAATATGAAAGTTTTCTGTGATTCAGATTATGCCGGATGTCCCTTTACAAGAAGATCCATCTCAGGCTATTGTGTAATGTTTGGAGGCTCCTTAATCAGTTGGAAGTCAAAAAAGCAACAAACGGTTAATCGTTCCTCTGCTGAAGCAGAATATAGAGCTATGGCCTATACTAGTTGCGAGATAACTTGGCTAATTGCTATCTTTGATAACTTGGGAATCAAAATCAAGCAACCGATTGACTTGTTATGTGACAATAAATCAGCAATATTCCTTACAAAGAATCCAGTTTTTCATGAACGTACCAAACATATCGAAGTGGACTGCCACTTTGTAAGAGACAAAGTTACAGAAGGAACAATTTCAGTTAAATATGTTCCAACGAAATTTCAAATGGCTGATGTGTTTACAAAAGCAGTTTCAGGAGATGATCTGCAAAGAATGTTCTGCAATATGGGATTAAAAAATATTTTCACTCCCATCTTGAGGGAGAATGTTAAAAATAAAATTGAGATTAATGAAGGTTTGAGACTGAAAACAAAGAAGGATTCAATTAACATTGGAGAAGACCTAGAAGCTAAATGCGTCAACATACAGTTCGGCGATTTCCTCAGCAAAATCCGTCTTGATACGTTGGAGCACAACGCTGGAGAAGAGTCAAAACAGAGCAGCCCTTTTTCCGTAACAAACTGTGCTGCAGGAATTTATCCTTATCATCAGACGTGAATTAGTCTTCAATCCAGAGATAGGAAAAGTTTGTTGAGATTTTCTCTACGGAAGTTACGGGACAGTTTCTTTCTTTTTCCACAGACTAGGTCTTTCTTTCCTGATTATAAATAGAGGTGTATGATATATTTTTCAGATAACTCAATCATCTCAATTTCTCTGCAACTCATTGCTTCAGAAATAAATCAACATTCAGTCTCAAATATTTTCTGTTTTTAATTCTTTTCATAAAGCTTACAGTAGTTTCTGGGTCCTGCCTTTGGTTTTCAAAATATGCTTTTGTTACGAGCATACCAAATGGCCCAACAAGTAACAGTAAAGAGGATAAACGTAGTGCTGTCAAGTCGAATCTGGACCCCTTGAATCCAGTCCCATGCGCATTCAGTTGCAAAATAAATAGCTGAAGATGGGACATTTAGTAATGCCCAAACTATTCGAGCAAAATAGCAATCTATGAATATATGGAAGGACTCATCAGTATGGCAACACAAAGCGGAGGGAAAATTGCAGTTTTGGTCCTCTAAGTCTTGGTCCTCTGCATTTTGGTCCTTCTCTAGCTGCTCCTTGCGCTTTCGGACCTTTCTTTGCGTATAATTCAATGTATCAGTTTGTATGGGGGCGTAGAGCGCGAATAAGCAATACACAACTGAAATTACAAGTCCAGTCACCTGTAGCCATCCAACTCACCTCCACATCTTCTAAATTCACCTCCAAATGGCAAAAAAACACACTCTAACTTGATTCAAACACAAGCTTCCAAATTAAAGCAGCACAAACAAGAAATATAAAGAAAGAAAATAAAATACACACGTCCCTCCTCTGTTTCTTTATTTCCCATTTAACTCTCATAAATCTTTCATCATCACACTTTTTACCATACACAACAGTCCACTGCTCGTCAATTTAACAAACATTACATTGTCCATCAGTCTCTCCACTCTAGTACTAGTCGTCAATTTCAATTTCATGAAGATTTTTTTTCAACTTTTGGTTTTGAAATGGGTTTTTGTTCAATTGATCGATTTTCATGTGCATAGAGTGACTGGAGTCTGTGTTTTTCGATAGAGATGGTGATTAATTGAAGATTTTGCAGTACTTTGTTTTACTTCACTATGTAATTATGGTTCTCTTTTTCTTTTCTGCTTCGATTTTGGGGAAGATTGGTGATGGATGGTTGTTTAATTTGTATTTAATGGTATCTTTGACTTGAATTATATGTCCGAATTTGAAGCATAACAAGAGATTGATACAAATTAAGCTCTATTTAATGTCAAGAACATAACTTAATAAAGCTCTGTTTCAGAGCTTTGATAAGCTCTATAACAGAGATTGATTAAGCTCTGTTTTTAGAGCTTAATCAAGATCTATTTCAGAGCTTCATAAGCTATGATTCAGAGGTTGAAAAGCTTTGTTACGCAGCTTAATCAGGCTCCATTACCGACCTCGATTAACCTGTATTTTCGGACTTATCAAGCTCTTTTAGTTCGTCTATGTGTTCAGTTCGTCCAAGTAAGCATAAATTTGTGAGCCAACTCAGCAAAGGACCAAAATCGCAGCTCGAAAACCACAAGAACTGAACTACAGGACCGTATTTGTTCGTACAAAGAAAAAAAGGACCAAATACGAAGAGGACCAAGACTTATGGGACCAAAAATGCAATTTTCCCAAGCGCAGCTATTGATCACATCATAATGTCTGCGAGTGAGTTCCATTGTAGTTGCCAAAGCGTTTCTGGCCAGTCGCCAGAAAATGTTTTATCTTCCCAGGGGCTTTTATGTTCCAGATGACATTCCATCTATTCTCTTGTGTTACTGACGACGAGCCAGCCATCATCTCAGCTTGCCGGTTCCTGATTATCATTGCCAGGTCGTAGGCAGAGCGAACAGAGTAGTTACCATTCCGCGTAAAATGCCAAATCAGAGTGTCTTGCACCCCACCTGAAGCCAAGGGGATTATGAGAATTTCCTCCGTGTCCTCCTGCCAAAACAAAAATTGGAGGATAGATATATCCCAAGAGTGAGTAGTGGGGTTAATTAGAAAAGAAACTTGAAGAGGTCCTTCGTTGTGAATGTCTGGTGTTCATAGTTTAAAAGAGGAATTTCCAGGAATCCACCGATCCGTCCAGATGTCTATAGACTCTCCATTACCAACTCTTCAACGCAATCCTTCCTTGACTACACCGTTTAGCCCCTTTTATCTCCCCTCTGGACAGCTGCTTCAAACATAGTACACAACGCTTCAGTAACAAAAAGAAAAAGAAAGGGAGAGAGGGGATCGTCTTGCCTAATGCCTCTTTCAGGCGAAATCAGACCAAACTTATTCCCATTCATCATAATGGAGTAAGTAACAAAGGTGAAGCACATCATAATCAAGTTCACAAAGCTATCAGCAAAGCCTAAACGGTGCAACAAAGACTTGAGAAACGCCCACTCTATACGGTCATAAGCTTTACTCAAATCAAGTTTTAACGCCATAAAACCAGTCTTGCCTTTAGTCTTTGTTTCAAGTAGTGATTAACTTCATAAGCAACAAGAACATTATCAGTGATTAATCTACCAGAAACAAAAGCAGATTGAGTTTCACTTATGAGAGAGGGCATGTGGGGTTTGAGTCTGTTCGTAACACATTTAGAAGCAATTTTGTAAATCACATTGCTTAAACTAATAGGTCGGAGCTGAGAGATAATGTCAGGTTTTTTGCACTTAGGGATCAGGACAATATGAGTGTAATTCATCTTATTATCAAATATTTCATCATTCAGAAATTTTAAACAACAAGTAATCACAGAATTGCCAACTAAATGCCAAAATGTCTGGTTAAAAAGAGCAGGAAGCCATCCGGACCTGGAGATTTGAGTGGGAACATTTGCAAAAGAGCTGACTTTACTTCTTCATCAGTATACTCTCTGCACAGTTCCTGATTCATGGCTGCAGAAACTTTCGACCCAATAAATTCCAGAGCTGCATCTACCTCTCTCTCAGAAGGTTGTTTAGACTTAAACATCCCCCCAAAATAATCAATCGCAATCGTGCTCATACCCGTCAAATCTGTACAGAGTGCACCAGAACTATCACGGAGGCCCCGAATCTCATTCTTCTGCTGTCGCTGAGTTGCTTTGGTGTGAAAATACCTTGTGTTGCGATCTCCCTCCTGTGCCCAGGTCACTTTAGATCTTTGTTTCCACAACTCATTCTCCCTTTCAAGTACTTCTTCCAGTTCTAGTTTCAATGTTTTCTCCTCTGATTTCGCCGCCTCATCCCAGACGCCTTCCTGCAGTTCGCCAATTCGCTTTTGTAGATTTCGAATCTTGTTCTGAACATTACCAACTGCGTTTTTCCCCATGCCAGTAAGCCGATTTTGCAGTTTTCAGCTGTTGTGCAGAAGTCGTGCCCAATATACCAATTCTCAGCAATCTGTTTCTCGCACTCATCATGTCGGATCCACATAGACTCGAATCGGAAGCGGGGGCGGTGTCGGATGGGTTGTGTGGAGGGGATTACATCAAACTTCACTCTTATCGGCACATGGTCTGAGCAAATTGAGCGAAGATGAGATACTGTTGCTAAGGGAAGATATTTGACCATTCATTTTTACAAAGGCTCTATCCAACCCACATTTCACTGTGTTTGGGTATGAGCGCTTGTTGGTCCAAGTGTAATCAGAGCCCATACAGCCCAAATCAGAAGCCCACAACGCTGGACAGTACTTCTAAAATCACGAATTTCATAATTTGGTGGGCAATTTACATCTACACCCCTTGTTAGTTTTTTTTATTACAGATCTTACCTTCTTAGTTTAACAATTACTTACAGTCCCCTGTTAGTTAAAATCAATTACAATTAGCCCCACGAACTTGACTTTTCGCGCACTAAGAGCTGGAAATGACAGTTTTAGCCTTGCCGGAATCTCATTTTTTGGCTTGAGCCAAACAGCTTCAGTTTACTTTATTTACACATTTACCTCTAAACTATTTTATTTTACAAAATTAACTTTAATTTATTTCAAATTAATCACAAAAAATAAATAAATTTATAAATGAACTAATAATAATTGTAAAATTACCCCAATTTAAGGTTTTGTTTCAAATCTACCCAAAAATATAAGTTAAAAAAAAAATCAAATATAAAATTAAAAAAAAAAAAAGAAAACAAAGGATCTGGTCGGAGCTCCGACCAGACCACAGCTCCGGTAACCGGAGCTATTAAAGAGCTCCGGTTAGGAGCTATTACCAGCTCCGATCGGAGCTGTTAAAGAGCTCCGATCGGAGTTGGTAACAGCTCCGATCGGAGCTGTTAAAGAGCTCCGATCGGAGCTCTTTACCAGCTCCGATCGGAGCTCTTTAACAGCTCCGATCGGAGCTGGTAATAGCTCCGATCGGAGCTGTTAACCAGCTCCGATCGGAGCTCTTTAACAGCTCCGATCGGAGCTGGTAATAGCTCCGATCGGAGCTATTAAAGAGCTCCGATCGGAGCTGTTACCAGCTCCGATCGGAGCTCTTTAACAGCTCCGATCGGAGCTGGTAATAGCTCCGATCGGAGCTATAAAAGAGCTCCGATCGGAGTTGGTAACAGCTCCGATCGGAGCTGGTCCGATCGGAAGTTCCGGTACCGGAAAAATGTAAGATGAAGGTGAAGATGATGTAAAAAAAAGGAAAAGAGAAAAGATAAAAAGAAAAAAAAAGAAGAAGAAAAAAAAGGAAAATGATATAAAAAATGCTAAGGCCTTGTTTGGCCGGTTTTTTTTTTAAATTGAATAACGGCCAAGTCAAACTTTTTCCGGGCTAAGGGGGTAACTGTAATTGTTAAACTAATAAGGGCAATTTTGTAGTTAGAGCTCGTAGCAAGGTAGGTAAATGTAATTTTCCCTAATTTGGTACATGAACTCCACCCAATTTCTCATCATTCGAAATAATTTCATTGAAATCACCCATACATAACCAAGCTCGTTTTGACATGCCCCCAAGGTGAGACAAAAGATCCCAAGTTTGTTTTCTTTTACTTGTATTCGGTTCCCCATAAAAACCAGTAAAACGCCAAATCACATTACTATAAGAAATTTGAACATGAGAATCAATATGATGCTTAGAAAAGCTTTGAAGAGTTACAATAGTATCCTTGGACCAAAATAAAGCTAAACCTCCTGATCTACCTTGCGAAGCTACGGAAAAACCATACAAATTAAACTTAATTCTTTAAAAAATCTACCCTACGGTCACCAAGTTGGATCTCCATAAGGAAGATAAGCGAGGGTTGAGATTCTTTGATTAAATCTCCAAGTTCTTTAACTGTCGAAAGGCCCCTCGCGCCTTGACAGTTCCATCCAATGCTATTCATCCTTCTAGGCAGGGGATGCTTTTTGCAACCGCTGCCTCTGGTCCATCGTTGCGCTGAGCAACTCCATTCTGTTGTTTCTTTTGTGGCCTTTCCACCCCTGTATCAAAATCCTGGTTTCTTTTTTTTGTTCAGAGATTAAAATTATTTATCTCTCTCTTCCAGCATTGGAAGGACGACCTCTTTTCCTGGGCGAGGGAGTAGGCTGTCTTGGAGAGCTGTGGCGTGGTGGGTTTCGTGAAGCAGCAGCTTGGTGGTTCTTGGTCCATTTGCGTCTCGGGTTTGGGCTCTGAGTAGGTGGATTGGGTCTGGGATAGTGATTTGTTGCTGGAGGGTCTGGTAGGAGTGGATAGTTCTTTGGTGGGGGGAGAAGCCCATAGTAAATGGTATTTGGGTTACTAGAGCCATTGGGCCAGTATGGTGGTGGGTTACTTGGGCCTTGATGGGCTGGAGAACTGGGTGGAGTGAGATAGAGGCGCATTTTGGTAAGGTCTAAGTCTTGGGGTGGGTCTGTGGGTGTGGGGTGAGCAGAGTGGCCAGCTGGGCTGGTAATTAAGGTAGGTTTTTTCACGGTCTCTTTGGTTTGATGAGGAGCTTGATTAGGAAAGGGGGTAGGATTAGGGGTGGTTTTTTCAGGGTAATTAAAGGTATTGGTAGATGGTTGGATACCTTCCATATCAGTCGGGGTTTCACTATTATGATTAAAATCTACCACAGTCAACCCCTTAAAATTAGGATCATTAATGGAATGTTTTGAATTACTGACGTCGGTGAAGCTTGTTGTGCCGGTGTCGAAGTTTTTTCAACAAAAGCTCACCTCTTAGTGATCCCCTGGTTCCTGCCCCTGATTACTCGGCTGTTCTGGTTGCTGTTTTGCACTCGCAGCCAATCTCCCCATCCACAATCATCCTCCCCAGACACCCCTGTAGCAGCCTCAATGTCAAAATGGATCTTACGGTCCCGAAGAATATGGCCTAGGATGCCACATCGGTAGCAGAAGTTGGGAAGCTTCTCGTAAAGGAAAGTGACAACCCTTGACAAACCACCAGTAACTCGGACCTTCATCGCCCTTTTGATCTGTTTTGTGACATCCATGTTTACACGAATGCACAATGACAGACCATCATCAATGACTTTACTTTTCGGATCGTAAGAGACAAATTTTCCAATTCCATTGCCTATCGATTCAGCCGTGGTGTGGTTGATCATGTTGGGCGGGTGCTGTTCCATGTGAACCTGAATCTCTGCCATGTTAACCTCAACATTCCTAGGGTCCTCCCCTGTTTTCACGGTTCCCAAAACAACCAGATCCTTATCGAAAGCCCAAGGCGCCCCATCAACAACCCTCTGACGATCTAACTTGTGATTAAACCGTTCATCATTCAATTTCAAGACCTCCACCCCATACAGAACTCCCCAGCTATTTTTCATAACTTGCTGAAAAGTGTCGATGTGGATCGAGCGCTTTGCTAAGGAGCGACCAACTAGAACCATGTCAACATCAAGGGTTGAGGCAACACAGGCCTTCGCAGGAATTTCAACTCCTTCCGATTCTTCATCCAACAGGCTCAACTGCTTTGTCATCTTGGCGATCAACTCATCTGCCATTGGGATATGAACCCTGCAGAAATAGAACACACTATGCAAAAGAAAAGAGAAAAAATTTGGTGATTAGAGTAAGTAGTGAGCGTGGGACTGAGAGATTGAGCATAGCTGTTTAAATAGAGTAGCATAAGGTAAGAAAAATCCCCCTTCACGAGTCAGAATCACTGAAATCCGACTTGATTTTGAGTCAAGCAAATCAATATCATAGGATAGATTGATCCATAGTGGTATATGGCAGATCGAGAAGGATATTTGACAAATCAAATTGATGTTTTTTGTGCAAGAGTGTATCCAGACTAATATCCGATCATTTAAGGAGGTAAATGCTCTCCTAGATTTCTGGGGATTAAGATCTTCATGAGAAGAAATCAAAGCACTCATTCGAGGCATTAAATCCCATAGAGGGGGAGGAAGAAGATATGGAAGAGGCATAAGCCAATTCGACAAGAAGAAGAAAGGGGGCATTACGACCAAAGAACGATTGGAGATTAGTCAGAGAAGAAAGGGGGCAGAGAAGAGAGAGAAAAGAGAGACATTTTTTTTTCACTCACTGACGACTGTTAAATCTGAATGATTCTGAATTGAAGAGCTGTTAGAAATTTCCAATTCTGGTGCTGAATGTTCTTTATTTAAATTGTTTCCTCTTTTCATCTTAATTGTGGTGGGATATGTGTATCAACGAGTTATGAGTATATTTACTTGGCGGTATCTAATGCCTGGTTCAACATTAATCTTGAAAGTGACTATGCCGCGATGATAAAAGCTATCAATTCAATTGCGTGGAGCCTTTGAGCGTCTGGAAAATAAGTTAATAAAAGAAATAGTAAGTCCAGTTTATTTGATTTTATTTCGTTTAAACATATTATTGCGTTCTGGAAATATTTTGAGGATCTAGCCCATGGTATTGAGTTTGATAGTGTGAGAAATTTATAATTGCCATTTTAATTTTTGTTGTAGCATTTTTCTTTGTTTCCAATGAACGAATACATTCTTTTTTTCCAAGAAAAAAATAGTTAGTGTTAATATTGGAGCCCATTAGTTTGGCCCATTAGGAAGCCCAATACTTGCCTCAAGCCCACACTACCTTTACCCTAGCTATTTATTGGTCATTAGGGTTTTGTGCTAATCAGTAAGAATACTACTAGCAGCCGTGTTGTTCTCTGTGTAAGAATAATAATCAATCTCCCTCCCTTCACCATACTAGCCGTGTGCGTCTGAGAAACCGTGAAGCTTCGTGTCTTCTTCCTTCTCTTTTCTCCTCTTCTAAAAATACCTTTGTGGGTGTTGGTGGGTTTGATTGGTAGGTGCCTTTGTGGTCTTGGTGGTGCACTTAGAGTGGAATAGTTGTAACCGGGCTAAAGGAATTGCTGAGCCGACGACAAAGATGAATTATTGATCTTGTTTTATACCTTACAGTGGAACCAGAGCTTGGTTTTTGATAATTCGTTGTTAGTTCGTCTTCGTCCAGGTTCGTGGCTGATTTGGGTTTGTCCCAAATTCGCTTGGGTGCTGTTTTGGATCTGTTCCAATTCGCTTCTGTGCGGTCTGATATGTTTGTGCTGCTCCTTTGCGGTGCGTTCCCGTTCTGAGAAGTCAGATCGATCGACCTCAGTGTTTAGTCCGTTGGGTTTGTTGCTGCTGCCATTCAGATCGTGCTCTGTTTTCTCGTGGTGGCCCTTCCTCCGTTTTTTCTGCCTGTCCAGCACGCTCTGTGTGTGCTGCTGCATTTTTCGGACGTGTGTTTGTGCCTGTCAAAGTTGGGATTTGGAGCTATTAACTGGTCTGTCCAAATTCGACTCTGGCTCTGCTGTGGGTTGAAGTGAGCTGCGGCCTAATTGTTGTCTGGACATTAATGTGTATTCTTGCTGTTTGGATTTGGCTTGGAGGTCTACTTCCGTGTCTACCTCTACATATCTTATTTCCTATTCTCTACTTCCGCTCGCGTACTCCGGCTACGCCAAGTAAATCTAAATTTTTCAGTCAGAAAATTTAGCTCAGGTAAATTGGCTTAAAACCTTTAGTGACTGGGTGCCCCGGTATACGTTGGAGCTCTGTTATTTATTTTCTGTTAGTCCGGATGCTCCGGCTGCTTATGTGATTGCATTTCTGTGGCATTTTGATTTTTCCTATTTTTTATGGCTTCCATTATGTATGGAATAATTCCATTGAATTGTAAAAATAATTTTGATGTTTGAGGGTAGAAAGTTAAGTGTGCCCTGCAGCAACAGAAATGTTATAAAACAATTACTGGAAAATATTCAGCTACTGATGATGAGGAGAAACAATTTTGATATGAATGAATTGGCATGCTCTACTATTTATTTGTATCTTTCTGACTCTGTGATTAGGAAGGTTGGAATTCTTGAATCTGCTAAAGAGCTTTGGAATAAACTTGTTGAAATGTACACTGATACCTCTTTGCCTGGAAAGATGCTCTTACTTGAAAGATTCTTTAGGTTTAAACTTGATTTAACTAAGGATATTGATTGGAATCTTGATGTGTTCACTATGTTGGTACAAGATATTAAGATGTCTGGTGATGAGCATATTCCTGATTCATACAATGATGTTGTTGGTCCCTGTAAACAACAAGAAAAAACTAGAGGGGGGGGGTGAATAGTCTTTTCAAACTTTCGTCGTTTAAAAACTTTCTCAGCAAGTGCTTATTACTTTTCAGTAATGAGTTTGCTGATACTTAACTTTCTCAGCAAGTACTAGTTACTTTTCAGTAATGAGTTTTACTGGTACTTTAAAAACAGAGTGCGGAAATCTTTATACAATAAGTGCTTTTCAGTAAGTGCTACTTTCAGCAAGTGAGCAGAGTGACAGTGTACAAAGAGTATAGCTTCCTGAAAACTAAATGCGGTAAAGTAAATCACACAAACACTTTTATAGTGGTATCTGAGAGTGGCGTAATCTCTCAACTAATCCACTTTGTCCTTTCTAGGACTGAATCCACTAAGATAAGCTTGAGGTTCCTTACAACACCTATCTGTAAAGATTCTTCAGAAACCAAAGCACACTTGCTTCGTTTCCAACCTAACTAGAGAACGAAACCTTGTTCTCCACCAAACTTGGGACACTTAATCAGCAAAACTATGCTTGATTAATTCCCCCTGAATTTCACGCCTGAAAAAGGGTGTTTATCAGTTAGAGAGGTTTGGGATGAGATGACTTGAGTATAACTTTTTCAGCTATAACAAGTTATCTAAAGAAACAAAAGTTGGAATACTTTTCAGTAAACAAGTTAAGTTGTTTCTGGTGTCAAGACTTGTTCTTGTTCGAAAGAAAGAACACTTAACTAATTTCTTAGCCGTGAATGTTGTACTTCTTCACAAGTAGCTTTTGTTTCAAGCTTAAGTCTTGGAACGGATCAATAGGCATTAAAGAGTATGGAAGATTAAGGGTTTAAGCACAAGTGAGAGTTTGATCACGTTGTTGACACAATTCAACTCTTTGCCGGATGACCTCTATTTATAGTGAATCAAGAGAGCCGTTTGAATTTCAAATTCTAAGGATTTGTTCCTTAAGATGTCACTATCTTGCTTTTGTACTTTCAGCACCGTCCTTCATTTGTCTTCTAGTCTTCATGTTCTTCGCGTGCTTACTTTGCATTTAATGTTCATTTGAATCGAATTCAAATGTGAACGTTGGAGCCAAAATGCAAGTACTTTCAGCAAGGAGGTCACATATGTATTTCAGCAAGTGGTCAGTCTCAGTTTCAGCAAGCACAACCTACTCTGTCATATAGATTTTCACTTATGCGAGATGTTGCTGAAATTTCCACTTTCTGAGCAACATGTGCCTTTGTAAATACCATTCTCAGAATTCTTCTTAAGTCTTCAGTCTTCGAATCTTCAAGTTTCTGAGTGGTTCTAGTGCTTCAATAGTTCATTTGTAAAAACAAAGTACATCATCAGCAAACTAAAGCACCTAACTAGTACCTACACTAAGTCTTCAGCAAACGTTCCTCTTTTACATTGTCCTTAAAATTATAAATTCCTATGGACCTTAAGAGTACTAGTTATTGGACTTTCATTAATTTAGCATGGTTAATTGCTCATCAAAATTACAAGTCTCCTAACAGATGTTAAATCTGCTATTAAGTATGGTAGAGATAATATTACTCTTGAAATTGTTGTGAATGGCTTGAAAAACAAAGAACTTGATTTGATACAAAATAAAGGTGGTGCTAGTTCTTCTAGAGATTCTGGTGAGGTTATGCCTGTGAGGGGTAGGTCTCAAACTAGGAGTCAACACCAAAAACATGATAACAATGGTAAGAAACCTTTTGTGCAAGGAAAGATGAGGTCTATATCTAGGAAAAGAAAGTGTTACAATTGTGGTGATCCGAATCACTTTATTAAAGATTGTCCCAAAAAGGTTAATGCACATGCTAATGTGGCTATTCATGATATGGGTGATGTTTTGATGCTATGTGATCATGGTTATGTGTCTTTATGAAATGAGAAAAAGTGCAATATGTTAGGAACTGGTGATGTATGTCTTAAGTTCTCTTCTGGATCTGTGTTTACTTTGAAGAATGTGTGTTAGGAAACTTATAATTTTGATGAGCAATTAACCATGCTAAATTAAGCAAAGTCCAGTAAACTAGTACTCTTAAGGTCCATAGGAATTTAGAATTTTAAGGACATTGTAAAAGAGGAACGTTTGTTGAAAGACTTAGTGTAGGTACTAGTTAGGTTCTTAAGCTTGCTGATAATGTACTTTGTTTTTAAAAACAAACTATTGAAGACCTAGAACCGCTCAGAAAGTTGAAGATCCGAAGACTGAAGACTTAGAAGAATTCTGAGAAAGGTATATACAAAGGCACATGTTGTCTCAGAAAGTGAGATTCTCAGCAACAGCTTGCATAACTGAAATATATGACAGAGTAGGTTGTGTTTGCTGAAACTGAGACTGACCACTTGCTGACAACATATGTGACCTCCTTGCTGAAGAGTACTTTCATTTTGGCTCCAACGTTCATATTTGAATTTGTATCAAAGAACATTAAATGCAAAGTTAGCACGCGAAGAATATGAAGACAAGAAGACAAATGAAGAGCGCTCCTAAAAGTACAAAAGCAAGATAGTGACATCTTAAGGTACAAGCCTTAATATTTGAAATTCAAACGGCTTCCTTGAGACACTATAAATAGAGGTCCTTAGGCTGAGTAGAAGGGTGTGTCAACAACGTGATCAAACTCTCACTTGTGCTTTAAACACTCAAATCCTTATCTACTCTCTACTGCCTATTGATCCGTTCCAAGACTTAAGCTTGAAACAAAAGCTACTTGTGAAGAAGTAGAACATTGATAGCTAAGAAATTAGTTAAGTGTTCTTTCTTCTAAAAAAGAACAACTCATGACACCAGAAACAACAAACTTGCTTACACTAAAGTATTACAAGTTGAGTTTCTTTAGATTACTTGTTATAGCTGCAAAGTTATATTCAAGTCATCTCATCCGAAACCTCTCTAACTGATAAACACCGTTATTCAGGCGTGGAATTTAGGGGGAACTAATCAAGCATAGTATTGCTGATTAAGTGTCCCAAGTTTGGTGGAGAACAAGGTTTAGTTCTCTGGTTTAGGTTGGAAACAAGGCAAGTGTGCTTTGGTTTATGAGAATCATTAGTGATAGGATTTGTAAGGAACCTCATATCTTATCTTCGTGGATTCAGTCCTATAAAGGACAAAGTGGATTAGTTGAGAGATTACGCCACTCTCAGATACCACTATAAAAGTGCTTGTGTGATTTACATTTCTGCGGTTACCTTTCAGCAAGCTACTTTGTTTTATACTGTTTATCTACTTACTTGCTTAAACTAGCTTTATGACAAAAGCACTTATTGTAAAAGACTTCCGCACTCTATTTTTAAGTATCAGCAAACTTGTCACTGAAAAGTAACAAGCACTTGCTGAGAAAATTAAGTACCAGCAAACTCATTACTGAAAAGTAGTAAGTACTTGCTGAGAAAGTTTTAAACGACGAAAAAGTTTGTAAAGACTATTCACCCCCCCCCCTCTAGTCTTTACTTGTTGTTTAAAGGACCAACAAGTGGTATCAGAGCTGGAGGTTCTTTAACCTTCAGCACTGAACCTAGATGCCCTTAGGTGCTTTCCGTAAATCACTTTCACTTGATCAAATTTGGTAGTTGTTGACAGGATGTCTTTAGGAGATGCTCCTTTGCTGAAGCTGGAAAATTATGAGAAATGGGGAAACAACATGATGCTACATCTTGAGGCCATTAGTGATAAGATGGTGACTGTCATAAACGATGGCCCAATCAATATCACTAAAGTTGAAAGAAGCTTTCCTCATAAAACCACAGATACTGCTGAAAAGGAAACTATCTTAGGAGAACCGGTCGACACTGTCGTACCAAAACCAAGAGAGGAATGGACTTCTGATGAAGCCAAGAGATTCTGTCTTGATGGACAAGCAAGAAACATCATCATTTGATCTACTCCAGACACTATACAGTGCAAACTATGGGGTGCTAAGGAAGCTTGGAAAATGCTTCAAGATCTTTGTGCTGGATCTGACAAAACCAAGGAAAACAAACTCGAAGTGCTAAATTTGAAGTTTCAAAACATCAAACAAGGTGCCACTGAGTCACTAGAAGACTTGAATTTCAGATTCAATACTCTTGTGAGTAAAATGGCTGCCTTAGGTGTTGGAAACTTCTATTCAGATTCTGAGAAGGTGAAAACCAATATTCAGAAGTTTGAATCAAGAATGGATCCACACTCTAAACTTCTACTACAATCAAGGAATTCCAAACATCACTCCAACTGAGTTGTTCTCTCACCTTGCTATTGTCAACTATGAGACAAAGCGAAGAGAAAGTGTGTTTGCTGAAAAATCGCAAAACATTGCTCTTGCTGCCAAGCCGTCACCTTCTGAAAAGAAGAGTGACAAAGAACCTGCTGATGAAAATGCTCTTTGTTAGGAAACATGTAATTTTGATGAGCAATTAACCATGCTAAATTAAGGAAAGTCCAGTAACTAGTACTCTTAAGGTCCATAGGAATTTAGAATTTTAAGGACATTGTAAAAGAGGAACGTTTGCTGAAAGACTTAGTGTAGGTACTAGTTAGGTTCTTTCGCTTGCTGATGATGTACTTTGTTTTTACAAACAAACTATTGAAGACCTAGAACCGCTCAGAAAATTGAAGATTCGAAGACTGAAGACTTAGAAGAATTCTGAGAAAGTAATTACTGAAAAGTGAAGTACTTGCTGAGAAACTTTTAAACGACGAAATGTTTGAAAAGACTATTCACCCCCCCTATAGTCTTTTCTTTTTGTTTAAAGGGACCAACAAGTGGTATCAGAGCTGGAGGTTCTTTAACCTTTAGCACTGAACCTAGATCCCCTTAGGTGCTTTCCGTAAATCACTTTCACTTGATCAGTTTGGTAGTCATTTGCTGACAGGATGTCGCTAGGAGACTGTCCCTTGCTGAAGCTGGAAAACTATGAAAAATGGCGAAACAACATGATGCTACATCTTGAGGTATTAGTGATGAGATGGTTACTGTCATAAACGATGGACCAATCAAGATCACTGAAATTGTGAGAAGTTTTCCTCACAAAACCACAAAGGCTGGAAAGGAAACTATCTTAGGTGAACCAGTCGATACTGTCGTTCCAAAACCAAGAGAGGAATGGACTTCAGACGAAGCCAAAGGATTCCGTCTTGATGGCCAAGCAAGAAACATCATTATTCGATCTACTCCAGATACTATACAGTACAAACTGTGGGGTGCCAAAACTGCTAAGGAGCTTGGAAAATTGTTCAAGATCTTTGTGCAGGATCTGACAAAACCAAGGAAAACAAACTCGAAGTGCTAAAGTTGAAGTTTCAAAACTTCAAACAAGGTGCAAATGAGTCACTGGAAGACTTGGATTTCAGATTCACAACTCTGAAAAGGTGAAAACCATTATTAGAAGTCTGAATCAAGAATGGATCCATACTCAGAATTTCTACTATAATCAAGGAATGCCAAATATCACTCCAGCAGAGTTGTTCTCTCATCTTGCTTCTGTCAACTATGAGACAAAGCAAAGAGAAAATGTTTTTGGCTGAAAAATCGCAAAACATTGCTCTTGCTGCCAAGCCATCATCTTCTGAAAAGAAGAATGATAAAGAGTCTACTGATGAAAATGCTCTTGCAGTTAGAAACATGAAGAAATTCATCAGTAAGGAACTTGAAAGGTGAAAAGCAAAAGAGAAGCTGAAAAAGAATCTTGGTAACAGCTACCATAAGTACAAAAATGAAGCCAGCTCGCTGAACAAGGAAGCTCGGCAAGCAAACTCCCCCGAAGAACCAGCAGCTGGCAATGATCTTTGCTTTTATTGCAAAAAGCCTAGACACTTCAAAGCAAATTGCCCCTTACTGAAAGGGAAATCTGCTGAAAAGAAGAAGAAGTTCAAGAAGGCTTTGATTGCTGAAGAAAAGAAAAAGCTTCAAGCAAAAATCGATGCTCTTTGCATTGAAACAAGCTCTGAAGACAGTGAGATAGAAAGTTCAGACACTGAAGAAGAAGAAGCCACTCTTGACGTAGAGATTGGCAAGGAAGTATGTGGAATAGCTATGGAAGTTTATCCAGATGTGTCAAACTATGAGTTCTGCCTCATGGCCGGTCAGGTAAATTGTCCTACCTCTGACTCTGATTCAGAAAGTGAAGATAACATTGACCTTGATAGAATTCAAGGAGAAATCGAAAGATTTGAGAAAACTCTGAGCAAACAGCAAGAGAAACTACAAAATGCTGAACTTCTGACTAAGCAAACTACTGAAAAGTACGTCTTGTTGAGCGTTGAGTCAGAAAAGAAGGATGCTGAAATATTGAGCTCAAGAAGTTAATTGTTGAAGCTACAGAGAAGAATGCTCAAATGGCAATAGAATTGGAAGAATATCAGTCCTCAATTCTAAAGTTACTTGCTAAAATACAAGAAATGAAAAAGATGAAAGTCAATTTCAAATCTTATGCGGATGCTAGTAACACGCTGACTGAACTAAACTCTTATCTAAGAGATTCATCTCAAAAAGAAGGTTTGGGTGCCACATATGAACGTGATGATTTAATACTCTTGAGTAAAGACAAATCACCAATTATCTTTGTTCGTGCAACTGATAGTGGTCAACCAGAACTCTATCAATTTGGTCAATCTAAGGTTGCTGAAATAAGCAATCAAGTACCTATGACCGAAAAGCCCGCTGTTGCTACTCAAAGTAACAAGACTTCAAAAGAAAAACAGGTTGCTGAAAAGCAAACTGTTCAGAAAAAGGATGATGTAAAGCATTACGCCAAACAAGTTGCTGAAAAGAAATTTGTTAAGACTAAAGGCAAGATTACTAAAAGTAATTAGAAGACCTTTGCTGACAATACTAAATCAAGTAAGGTTGCTGAGACAAAAGCTCAACATACTCCGAAAAGTGGACTTGGATTCAAAACCAAGCAAAATCAACTTTTTCATGAGTATAAGCAAAGTCAGCAAAGATACTTCAAAGAGTTGAACAAAACCAAGCCTAAGAGTACTGGCAATACTCAAAATTCTAGGACTAGAAGGAATCTTGCTAGAAAAGAACTTACTGAAAAGTATGTTCAGCAAAAGGGTCAACCAAGCAAGACACCACATCAGAAAGTGGACTTGATTAGCAATAATCAAAAGTCTTTCGGTTCTAAACCCTCTAGTTCCTCATCAAGTAGAAAACAAGTCAAGATTGAAAAACTCAAGACTTGGGTTTCCACTGGACGTTTTCTTGAACATGTTAATGGACATCCAATATTGAATAATTAACTTGTTTGCTCTTGATTGTGCAGACTGCAGCCACTGAGACAAACAATGCAATTTGGCACTTTGACAGTGGTTGTGGAAAGCACATGACGGGCAATAAGAAAAACCTTATAAACTATATACGGTGGTCTAAAGGTCCACCAATAAGGTTTGCTGGTGGAGGCTTTGGTTCTACTAAAGGTTATGGTGACGTGAAGTTAGGGTGCATTACCATTTCGGGAGTTCTTTATGTCAAAAATCTTAAGTTTAACCTTTATGAGTCAATTTGTTGACAAAGGCTACTTCATCAAAATTAAAAGTAATGAATGTAAACTTATTGACTTTGAGACGAAGAAGGTTATCATGGTTGCTAGAAGATCAGGGGGTCTCTATACCGTAGATTGGTCTTCAGCAATCGTTGAAAAATGCCTTATCTCAGATCATGATTATCTTGCTGAAAAAGCATGGTTATGACATAAACGAACAAGTCACCTAAACTTCAAGACGCTCAATAAGCTGTCTAAAAAGGCACTTGTAGTTGGATTACCTAAGGTTACTTTTAAGAAGGATGGGTTTGCACTGCATGTCAGCAAGGAAAGCAAACCAAAACTTGTTTCAAGAACAAGGCAGTACCGTCAACTACAAAACCTTTACAACTCTTGCACATGGACTTGTGTGAATCTTCTTCAAAAAGCTATGCTGGCAAGAAGTATGGTCTGGTGGTGGTAGATGACTAATCAAGATTCACTTGGGTAGTGTTTATCAAACACAAGTCTGAAACAAGGATTGAAATACCTAACTTGTTGAACAAGCTCGAAGTCATGAAAAATGACAAGGTAAAAGTCATAAGAACAGAACATGGTACTGAGTTTCTAAACCGGTACATAACTGAGTATTGCACTTCCAAAGGCATACAACATCTGTTATCCTCAATAAGGACACCTCAACAAAATGGTGTTGCTGAAAGGAAGAATCGTACCCTTAAGGAAGCAGCTAGAACAATGCTTGCTGACAATGAAATAAGTGAAGCTTATTGGGTTGAAGCGATTAATACCGCCTTCTATACTCAAAATAGATTCTTGATAACTAAGGAATACAATAAAACTCCCTATGAGTTATTTGTTGGAAGACCTCCTAACATCACTCATCTAAGAGTATTTGGTTGCAAATGCTTTGTTCTTAACAATGGTAGAGAATACTGATGACAGTGTTTTTTACACTATCATTCAGGTCTTGTTCACCAGTTTAGCTATCCTCTTGCATGTATTTTAGTGCATTTTGTTAGAATAGTGTCACGTTTCCATTTCTTTTGTTATTTTCAGGTTTTAGGTGAAAATCGCGCTTTTGGATATAAATCATGGCGAAACAATGATGTTTTGGTGCAACGAGATCACCCGTGGTGTGTCAAGGAGTACCGGGACGAGTTTCCAGGCCAAAAGACCAAGTTTCGGGGCTCAAAACCGTGCCAAGGGCCGAAATCGAGGATCCGGAGGAAGAAATTGGCACGGGCAACTCTCTGCCCGTGCCAGGCGCACCGCCGCGTACGGGGCAGTCCGCCGCGTACGAGGTTGTCCGCCGCTCAGCCTCCGACATCAACTATATATTTATTTTAAAAAGCTGCGAATTTTCATATCTTTCATCATAATTTTTGCAGACATAAACCCTAGATCTTGTTCTGGGTATATTTTCTCTTAGAACCATTGTTTCTTATCGATTTTGGAGCTAGAGTAGAGATTTGGACATCATTTGATCTCACCTTGCTAGATCTTTGTGAGTTTAGCAATTCACCGGAGATTGACGACCTTTGGTGGTAACTTTGTATCTCACAGTTTCTGCTATTTTATCTTTCATTCAACATGTTTTCATTCATTATTATTATGATTGTGGATTGCATTATTGATATGAGTAGCTAAGCATATAGTTGGTGATAGTATGTGAATTCGTAGCTAGGGTTCATATTATGCATGATTGAGTTTCTGAGTCTTTTACTTGTTCAATTATCTTAATTCGATTCTTTGATCCGACTAAGCCAATATCTTCGTATGAATGTGTTAGAAACACTAGTACAATTCAAGATCATCGATTCAATAATTATAATTATCAAGTACTGCTTGAACTAAGACTGACAACCTTAGCCAAGTATTAGTTTAGATAGGAAGCTTTCAAAATACACGTCTACAAATCTGTCTTTGGTGTTTGTTACTTCGAATTACTTTTAAGGCAGTACGAGTTGCACTTTCATGCATAATTATAACTTGATGCTTAGAACGAGCATACTATCACCAGCTCTCTCCATATATTGTTAAGTCAAGTTAAGATAAATTTGTTTTCTGAAATTATATATAGTTATTTAGTTAAAGCTAGTTTAGTCCCTAGAGACCGACACTCGAGGTCATCTTACCTCCGCACTACATGTTTTGTGTAGTTGTGAATTGCCCTTTGGCTGTCAAACAAATTTATTTGATTGTTCGAGTCTGACAATCTCGTTCATCAAATTGGTTGTCGGGGACTATTACTTCTTTTTACTCTTTAGCTTGTTTATATTTTCAGCATTTAATTTCCAGGATAAGTGATCTTAGTTGTCTAGTTTAGAAGTTGAGTTCCAAATTTTGGTCAGAACTAACAGGACTGATTTTTGATTGTGAGTTACTCCTTTCCCAGATATCCAGGTATGACGTCCATTAGGGCTCGCATGACCCCACAATTTTCGCAGGTTAACAGAGGATCAGCTATATACTTGGAAGATGAGCTAACGGGGTATGAGGTGACAAGTTCCGTGGTAAGGAACATACCAAGGTTTGAGGAAGGACCAGGGATGAATCCACTGAGTTTTATTCGATCCTATGAAGAGGAAATAGCCCGAATTCCAGCTAAGGGGTTTACGGAGAACCAATTATGCAGGAAATTATTTTCTTTCGCCTTACGGTATGAACCAAGGCTTTGGATTACAAGGTTGGCACCGGGATCACTCAGGACTTGGGACCAAATAGTGGAGGAGTTCTTGGCGCGATTTATGCCCTACCAAGAGACAATGGCCTTGCGAGGAAGGATTGAACACTTCAAGCAAGGAGAAGATGAGCGGTTTTGTGACACCTACGATCGGTTGAGAAGTATAAACGAGAGTGCCCCCATCACCGTTTCGACGATGGGGAGTTGATTTGGCATTTTGTTGGTGGGTTACATGATGAGGTTAGGCTTAGAGTGGATGGGTTGTGCGGAGGATTGGAAGATTGAACGGTTGAAGAGGCAGAAAAAGTCTTCCGTAAGTACGCCAGAGGATCCGCGCAGTCTGAGAGACTAACACCAAGTCACATCGCCAGTGAGAGGCTAGACCGAGGTGGAACTGAAAGCTTATTGATGAACGTGTATTTTACACTTTCATTCCAGTCTTTTTTCACCAATTTAGCTATCCTCTATGTTAATTTAGCTATATTATAGTGCATTTTATTAGAACAGTGTCACGTTTCCCTTTAATTTGTATTTTACAGGTTTTGGGTGAAAAACGAGGTTTTCCGGGCAATTATAATGACGAGAACGAAGAATTGGTGTTTCGAAGGCATTTTTGGAGTATCTAGAAGATTTCGGATAGGATTTGAAGTCTAGGGGTCGAGTCTGAAGGCTAAAAGGTCACTAGAAGGCAAAAACCGAGTCCGAAAAGGAAAAGAAATCCAAAAACGCATCAAAATCGCGTCACCTGCCGACTGGAGGTCCCGGGCGATTCGCCCGGGACGTGGGGCGGTTCGCCCCACACCAGGCGATTCGCCCGGTGTGTGGGGCGACTCGCCCGACACCTGCCGAACCTCTATATATAGTTGCTCAGTTTCTCCGTTTTTTCATACTTTCTCAGACCTTTTTTCATACCTTTCTCATTAGTTTTAGGGGAGAATTTTCCAGAATTTTTCATACCACCACGGAGCTGGACGACCCCAACTCCCCAATTTCACCCGTCGTTGTTGATCTTCCTGATGCGGAGCCCGTTCCAGCGGTTACCACCGAGGTCCCTGAGTTCGAGGAAGTAAACCTACTCCTTCGTAGTGGGAAGGTAACTAAAATCCCTAATTTTGTACGTCCTAAACATGTTAAATCTACTGTGACTAACAATGCAAGGACAAGCAAGGAGAATGATGTAGGTGAAGGATCAACAGACCCTCAAGTGCAAGACAATGCACCCTGCACATCTGAAGATGGCGACAACGATGGGGAGAAGGGGGACACACCAAATAACGAGGAGGGACTTCATAAGTCTCCCAACCCTTATGTGCCCCTGAAACCTCACATGCCATTCCCTGGTAGGATCAAGCCAGCCAAGAAAGATATACAGGATTCACCGCTATTCAAGCGCCTCTCTAAAGTCGAAGTTAATGTTCCTCTATTGGAGCTCATCCAGAATATTCCAGTCTATACGAAGTTCTTTCGGGAGGTGAAGAGCAACAAAAGGATTGCACTAGGGGGAGACGGGACCGGTATGGAGACAGTAAATTCTATAGCGGGGCTTCCCGCGAAGCAAAGAGACCCAGGGAGCGTCATCATAGATATTACCATGGGGAATGGACGGTCCACCAAGGCCATGCTCGACTTAGGCGCTAGCATCAAACTGATGCCCTACTCAGTATACAAAGCCCTAGACCTTGGGGAAATGCAACCAACCGAGATGGTTGTACACATGGCAGACCAAAGCGTGAAACGTCCTGAGGAAATAATTGAGGATGTCCTCGTGAAGGTAGACAATCTAATAATTCCTGCAGATTTTGTAGTGATGAAGTCAGCCGAGGAAGGAAAGAGCCATGTTCGCGAACACGTGGTGCTGCTTGGAAGACCATTCATGGCCACTACCAATACATGCCTTGAACTACAAGGCAAGAAAATCACCATGGAGGTAATGGGTGAGAAAATTGAATTGGTAGGATGTAGTATAGTCGATAAAGAAGTTATAGAAGAATTGAAGTTTATTAATTGTTATGATTCTGTGATTTCTGAATTTCACCATTGCCATGATAATATTGAACCTCTTGAAGAGGCACTAACCATGCAGGTGGGGACGTGTTACATGTTTGAGAAAGCAAGGGAACTAGTCGAGATAATGGATAGCACACCCGAATTCCCATTCGGAGAAGAGGTCCTTGAACCCATAGAGGAAGAAGAGGGAGATAACCAATTTCCAGAAGAGCCTAGCTTAGAACTAAAACCCTTCCTGGGCACCTTAAGTATGTTTACTTAGGGGAAAATGAGAACAAGCTTGTAATAATTTCTTCACACCTATCTAGCATAGAAGAAGGTAGGCTAGTCCAAGTCCTCAAGGAAAATTCTGCAGCCATAGGATTGGGAATTAGTGACATTAAGGAGATAAGCCCTACACGGTGTGTGCACAATATCACTCTAGAACAAGATGCCAAACACGTTAGGCAACCTCAGTGTAGGATAAACCCAGCCATGCAAGAAGTCGTGAAGAAAGAGGTGATTAAGTTTCTAGATGCCGATATGATCTATCCCATTCCTGATAGTAGGTGGGTAAGCCTCGTACACGTTTTGCCTAAGAAATAGGGGATTACGGTAGAAGAGAATGAGAAGGGAGAGCTAGTGCCAGTAAGGAAAACCACAGGGTGGCGGATGTGCATTGACTATAGAAGATTAAATGCCGCCACAAAGAAAGACCACTTCCCTCTCCCATTTATTGATGACATGTTGAACCGCCTCGCGGGACGGAAATTTTATTGTTTCCTTGATGGCTTGTCAGGTTTCTATCAAATTCCGATTGCGCCAGAGGATCAGGAGAAGACGACATTCACTTGTCCTTTCGGAACGTTTGCTTACAGGAGAATGCCATTTGGGCTATGTAACGCCCCCGCCACTTTTCAAAGGTGCATGCTTTCTATTTTCTCTGATATGGTGACTAAGTTTGTTGAGGTTTTCATGGATGATTTTTCCCTTTTTGGTGATTCATTTGATGAATGCTTGCATAGATTAGATCTTGTTCTCAAAAGGTGTATCAAATGCAATTTAACTCTAATTTGGGAGAAAAGTCATTACATGGTTAGGGAAGGCATTGTTCTAGTACATGTGGTCTCCGAAAGGGGGATCGAAGTAGATAAGGCAAAGATAGAAATAATTGAGAAGCTTCCCCCTCCCACTTGTGTCTAAGAACTTCAGTCTTTTCTTGGTCATGTAGGATTCCATAGGAGGTTTATCAAAGTCTTTTCGAAAATTGCAAAACCATTAAGCAACTTGCTTGCAAAAGATGTGATTTTCCATTTTTTCTAAAGATTGCTTAGAAGCCTTTAACACACTTAAGGAAAGATTAATAACTTCTCCTATAGTTGTGCCACCTAATTGGAAACTTCCTTTCGAGATAATGTGTGATGCCTCAAATTTTGCTATGGGGGCAGTTTTATGCCAAAAGGTCGACAAGCAGTATCGTGTGATTTACTATGTTAGTAAGACCCTAGACTCAGCTCAAGTTAACTATACAACTACTGAAAAAGAATTTTTAGCTGTTGTCTTTGCTTTACAAAAGTTTAGGTCTTATTTGTTAGGACACCCTGCGAATGTCCACACCGATCATGCTGCTTTGAGACATTTAATAGCTAAACAAGATTCTAAGCCAAGAATAATTCGTTGGGTCTTATTGTTACAATACTTTGATTTGACCATAGTGGATAGGGCTGGAAAGGAAAGTTGCGTAGCTGATCACTTGTCTAGAATTCCAAATATCCCCATAGATGCAATTCCTGTTAATGAGGATCTCCCCGATGAACACTTGATGAGAGTAGATGAAGAGCCATGGTATGCTGATATTATGAATTATTTAGTTATGGGTATTTGCCCAACTAATTACTCAGCCTCCGATAGGAGATCACTCTCAAAACAGTGCAGGTTTTACATATGGGATGATCCGACCTTCTTAGAGAAGGGGCTGATGGAATCTTGAGGAGGTGTGTTCCACAAGGAGAACAACGAAGTGTACTGAGTCATTGTCATGAGCTTCGACGGACACTACAGTGGGGATAAAACATCCCGTAAGGTGTTACAAACAGGATTTTTCTGGCCATCCTTGCACCGAGATGCGAGAGAATTTGTGAAGAATTGTGACCCATATCAGCGAGGGGGAAATATCGGCAAGAAGCAAGAAATGCCCCAGCAAGGGAATCTCGTAGTGGAACCTTTTGATGTATGGGGAATTGATTTTATCGGACCATTCCCATCAAGCTCGGGATATGAGTACATTCTAGTCGCGGTGGACTACGTCACTAAGTGGGTGGAGGCAGTCCCCACTAGGAAGAATGATGCTTCGGTAGTCTTGAAATTCTTGAAGGATGTGATCTTCACCCGGTTCGGAATTCCTAGAACAATTATCAGTGATGGAGGTTCTCACTTCGTCAACCGTTCCTTTGCCTCACTGTTGAAGAAATACAACGTTACCCATAATGTTGCTACACCATATCATACACAGACTTCTGGGCAAGTAGAGGTTAGCAACCGGCAAATTAAGAAGATCCTTGAGCGTGTGGTGAAGCCTAGCAGGAAAGATTGGGCTGGAAAACTGAATGATGTGCTTTGGGCGTATAGAACCAGCTACAAAATAGTAATTGGCACCACACCGTACAAACTAGTGTTTGGGAAAGCATGCCACCTTCCGGTTGAGCTTGAGCACCGAGCTTATTGGGCAATAAAGGAGCTAAACCTTGATATGGGACAAGTTGGGGAAGAAAGGTTGATGCAACTCGACGAGCTTGATGAACTACGCCTCGGCGACTATGAGAACTCCAAGCTTTACAAGGAATGAACCAAGAAGTATCACGACCGTGGCATTGTGCGGAAAGAGCTGATCCCTGGTCAGAAAGCCTTAGTGTTCAACTCCCGACTTCGCTTATTTCCAGGGAAGCTCCGTACTCGACGGGATGGACCATACGATATTGTCCAAGTTTCTCCCCATGGAGCTGTAGAACTCTTGGACCCGAAAACTGGCGACACCTTCAAGGTGAATGGGCAACGTGTTAAACCATACTTTGAGATTCCCGGTGATCATGTGGAGGTTGATCATCTCGACCTCACCACTCCCACCTTCACATGAGGGTATGTAGCTTGTAGTTTTTCTGTTTTTTGAGTCTTTAGTGTTTTTCCCTTTGTGTTAGAGTATGTTTTTGGTGATAACATAGGTAAAAAGTTGATATTTTTTGTATTCGGAGGTGCTTAATGAGGAACCAGGAGTCTGCAGCTCCCAGGCGGACCGCCCCACACGGGGCGGTGCGCCTGGGAGAGGCAGAACGACTGGGCATTTTCTGACGCTCCCAGGCGGACCGCCCCACACCCGGGGGCGGTGCGCCTGGGAAGGGCAGAACGCCCGGGCAATCCTGCCACTCCCAGGCGGACCCCCCTCACCCGGGGTGGTGCGCCCGGGAAGGGCAGGGGCCTGGGCGCCCCTGGGCACCCCAGGCGGACCGTGTGGGGCGGTGTGCCTGAGGGCGCCAGTGATTCGGGTGCCCAGATTTGACCACGGACACCACAAATCACTCTCGAATGCAACCCTATCGACCCTTTTACCCTTTTTATCACCCGTTTTAGTTTCTCACGAGTTTCCTTGAGTAATACAGGTTACATCTATACGTCTAGCTCTCACCTCATATCCACTTTCGACGTTCGGGACGAATGATGAAGTTCAGGTTTGGGGGGGGGTTATCGCTGTGTATTTCTATAACTTATTTTTCTTATGATAACTCGTGAAAACCTTTGTTTGCACGTTGACCGCTTTCTTCGGATTTAGTTTGTTCGTATGCATTCATCCTTAGTCTAGTTTTGCATGATGTTGTGGAAAGTTTATTGCCAAATTTTTTGAAATTTTTTATTGTATAGACTAAGTGTTTGTGACCATTGCCCATACATTGCATCTGTATGGAATAGTTTGAGGGTTGTCTCGCTTGGCTTGTCATATTTATATGTGCACTAGTTAAACTTGGTAGTCTCGACATCAGTATGTGGTGTTTTCTCTACTGCGGTTCGCGAAGGCCTTATAAAATGTTGCATGTTAGAATCTTTGGTTGTATTCTCGTGTAATTATGTACGTAATAGGCAACAAGTCTTCACCTTGCTTTTTGAGATTGCTAAATGCCTAGGAAGGAGGTAGAGTGAGGTGTGTGATCCTTTGTTTCAAACTTATTCTAACGAACAGGTTTGGGGAGGGGGTTACTTTCATTATGACTTGTTTTTCTTCTTGTTTGAGTCATGTTGAGTCTGTTTTTATTTTTTCTTGTGAATTTGTGCTCCAACCTATTCTTTCGAATAGGTTTGGGGAGGTCATTGTAGTGTTATTGTTATTTCCTTTCATTGTGCTACTGCTGGCTATATATAAAAAAAAAAAGAGAAAAAAAGAGAAAATATTCGAAAATTCCAGAATCTGGAAAAAGAAAAAAAAAGAAAGTAAAAAAAAGGAAAAAAAGAGAATAAGACCAAAAAAACCAAAAGAAGGGTCCAAACAAGCCAAAAAGCAGTTTTAGTATTGCATTATTTTTCAGCTTTTGTAGTAGTTCGTAATCGAGTTGTAAATTCTTCTTTGTGTTCTCGTGTCGCCTAGTCCAAGGCTTGTTCTAGACCACCCTCGTCCTGCCATTCAGGAAGTGGTGAAGAGTTTTTCTTTAAGAGTCAGTTAGAATAGGGGAGTGTTGTCTATTACGGAATCCTCCTTCGTTTGATGAGAGCCGGTATTGGTTCGACCTCTCTTGAGGGAAAGTCTCACTTGGTGAACAGTAGTAAGCCCTCAGTTTCATAGGCATGGGGAAACCATTTTTATTTTGATATGCATCATTACGTCGTCATTGACTAGGTCCAGGTAGAGAATGTTACGAGAGACTCCCTTGTTTAACAAAGTGCATATGTGAATGTGTATAGGTTCAATCGAGACATTCTTCAACCTACTTCCATGTTATGATTTGTATGGTCTTTGTTCATAAGCATTCGGTAGAGACACCGATTAGTTCTTCTTGTTTGGCATGAGACTCCTCTTTGTATTGCATGTAGGTTGCATAGAGTCTAGCTAGTTGCTTGAGGACAAGCAAATGTTCGGTTTGGGGTCTAGCTAGTTGCTTCATGTTTTTTACACTATCATTCGGTTTTTTTTCACAAATTTAGCTATCCTCTTGCATGCATTTTAGTGCATTTTGTCAGAATAGTGTCACGTTTCCATTTCTTTTGTTATTTTCAGGTTTTAGGTGAAAATCGCGCTTTTGGATATAAATCATGGCGAAACAATGATGTTTGGGTGCAACGAGATCACTCGTGGTGTGTCAAGGAGTACCGGGACGAGTTTCCATGCCAAACGACCAAGTTTCGGGGCTCAAAACCGTGCCAAGGGCCGAAATCGAGGATCCGGAGGAAGAAATTGGCACGGGCAACTCTCTGCCCGTGCTAGGCGCACCGCCGCGTGCGGGGCGGTCCGCCAGGGGCCTTCCGACAGCAACTATATATATTTGTAAAAGTTGTGAATTTTCATATCTTTCATCATAATTTTGCAGACATAAACCCTAGAGCTTGTTTTGGGTATATTTTCTCTTAGAACCATTGTTTCTTATCGATTTTGGAGCTAGAGTAGAGATTTGGACATCAATTGATCTCACCTTGCTAGATCTTTATGAGTTTAGCAATTCACCGGAGATTGACGACCATTGGTGGTAACTTTGTATCTCACAATTTCTGCTATTTTATCTTTCATTCAAGATGTTTTCATTCATTATTGATTTGATTATGATTGTTGATTGCATAATTGATATGAGTAGCTAAGCATCTAGTTGGTGATAGTATGTGAATTCGTAGCTAGGGTTCATATTATGCATGATTGAGTTTCTGAGTCTTTTACTTGTTCAATTATCTTAATTCGATTCTTTGATCCGACTAAGCCAATATCTTCGTATGAATGTGTTAGAAACACTAGGACAATTCAAGATCATCGATTCAATAATTATAATTATCAAAAAAGGTACTGCTTGAACTAAGACTGACAACTTTAGCCAAGTATTAGTATAGATAGGAAACTTTCAAAATACACGTCTACAAATCTGTCTTTGGTGTTTGTTAATTCGAATTACTTTTAAGGCAGTACGAATTGCACTTTCATGCATAATTAGAACTTGATGCTTAGAACAAGCATACTATCACCAGCTCTCTCCATATATTGTTAAGTCAAGTTAAGATAAATTTTTTTTCTGAAATTATATATAGTTATTTAGTTAAAGCTAATTTAGTCCCTAGAGACCGACACTCGAGGTCATCTTACATCTGCACTACGTGTTTTGTGTAGTTGTGAGTTGCCCTTTGGCTTTCATACAAATTTATTTGATTGTTCGAGTCTGATAATCTCGTTCATCAAATTGGCGCCGTTGCCGGGGACTATAACTCCTTTTTACTCTTTAGCTTGTTTATATTTTCAACATTCAATTTCTAGAATTTAGTAGTTTAGTTTGTTTCCCTTTGATACTCACTTGATTCATTTCACGTAGTTTATGCGGAGCACAAGATCTAGTGGAATTCCTCTTGTTGAACCTATTGCGGAGATAAATAGGGTATATCATCAAAGGAAGCGAGATAGTGCTAGAGTTGAAGTAGTGGAGGAAGATTTCTCTGATTCTCTGCAGGAGATTTTTAAGCAACCTGATTCTTGGGAAGGTTTTGTGATGGCTCGCCCACTCTTGAAATCATGGGTTCAACCCAACCAGGAACGGATGAGAGGTCCGGCTATTGTTCTTTGTGCTGCAACTCGTGATTTGGAGATTAAGAATCACATGTTCCAGTAGCTTCCGAAGTTCTACGGGTTGGCTAGGGAGGATGTCATGGGATCCTTGAATGACATTGAGGATTTCATCAACAATCTCCCAAGGCCTTGAGCTGGGATTACGGATGATGAGCTGAGGATGAAGGTCTTTGCTATGGGTCTTGGTGATAAAGAAAAGGAATGGTTAGGCTCTATGGAAGCCGAATCACTTGACACCTGGGCTAAGGTGTTTTATGCTTTTATGGAGAAGTATTTTCCCCATACTCTTACTACCGCGCTGAAGGCGCAAATTAGTGGTTTCAAGCAAGACTACGATGAGACCATCTACACTGCTCTCGAGAGGTACAAGGACCTCATGAACAAGTGCCCACACCATGGGATGGAACTCTCTGATCTTGTCCAGCACTTCTACAATGGGCTCACATATGAGAGCCAACAGGTTGTGGATTTCCAATGCCGAGGAAATATCTGGGAGGAGACCACCGAAGATGTGTGGGCGTGTTTTGATTGGCTCGCGAAGGGATCTCGGTTCAAGGATCCAAGGGGCATGAACATGAGGCGTGTAGTTGAAGCTCCAACAAAACCCGAGGTGCAGTTGAACGGTGTGAGTGGCGATAGGTTTGATGGCTTGGCCCATGAGATGAGGCAGGCTCTTAAGAGCTCGATGGGGCAGCCTCTTCCCAATGAAGTTTGCAGGGTGTGCAAGAACTATGGGCATGGGGCTCATATGTGTAGGTCTGATCTGGCCAACGATGGTGTTTATTGGGTGGAAGCAGGAGAAGAAGAGGTGTTTGCTGCAGAACTTGGGGAGGCTAGCTATAGGCAAGACGGTAGGAATACTCGTGGTGGATATTGGAAGAAGGGGTTCCAAAGCAACCAAGGTTATGCACCCCAAAACTAGACCTATGGACCTAACCAAGACCGTAGTAATATCAACTACGGTAATGATCATTGTGAGAACCCTCCCCCTAGAACCGAAGCACCTAAGTCCAAGTGAGCTGCTCTCTTGGACACTTTGCAGAAGATGGTCGACAATACCCAGGGGTTTATGAAGAGGTATGAGGAAGATTCGGAGAAGATGAGGGGTAGGCTCGATCAATTGGAGGTAAGTACTAGACTTGCTCACCAAAAGATGCAAGAGCTAATCGACCGTAAAGTGAGTAGGGAGCAGGGGAAGTTGCCTAGCAATACTGAGAAGTCGATGTCCATCACTTTGGTAGGAGATCTTCCTGTGGAGATTACCATCAAGAAGGTTGCGGCGTGCAAGTGTTGCGAAAACGGTGAGCATCCACTTGCTAAGGAAGACGATAAAGGCCTTGATTTTTCATCAGCTACAAGACTTGTTACTTAAAAAGTAACTGCTAAAGTCAGAAGGATTAAAATTGCTGAAAAGATTCTTGTATACTTCAGCAAGCAATTAGCTTTGAAGTAAAAGAGATCAAATCCCATGAATCAAGGTAAAATCAATTGTGACATTAATCGTGGCACAGATAAACTCGCTGTAAATCATGACATGAAATACAATCGTGGCCATTGATTTTAAAGCAGTTGATGATCTAACGGTTACTATTACAAAGAGAAAGCATGCTCTGACGATTTCGTGTTAGTGGACCACTACGCATTTAATGTAAAGGCTATACTAACTCGTTGAATCTCTGTTTTACCGTTGCTGAGAGCTCAAAACCATTGAGCTTCTCACACAACAAAGATACAATATAAATGAAGAGTTAGATAAAGACAAAATTCTTTAACTCAAATTTCCTTTCTCTGCGAAAATTCCCTAGCATGTGCTCTGAATTACTGTACCTTCGGTAAAAAAGAAAAGTCTCTTTTTCGTACTCCACCAACCTTACCTACTATATAAGAGATGGCTCCCAAGAGACAATCATCAAAGAACACCAAGTCCTCATAGGCAAACAGTGCTGGAAAAAGCACTGCTCCTACTCCGGTATCAACTCCGATGAAAAACACGGTGAAAATCATGTTGAGAAACGACCGAATCACAGAGAGACCCATGCCTCCTGCATATCTCAACGCTGAAAAGTGTGAGCATATATTGCAATGGGGTGGATTTTCCAAAGAGAAGTATATCAGATACTTCTATGAACAAGAACTGGACGAAGAAAATCCTGAAGCGTTGAATTACATTAATCAACAAGGCCTACTTTTCTTCATCACTGCTCGCACTAAGAAAGTGAGCATGTCGAACACTATGGAATTCTACAACAATGCAGAAATCCAGAACCTTACTGATGGACAAGCAATCACTGAAAAAGTGATTTCTACAACAGTTCAAGGAAAGCAAATCATCCTGAAATGGATTGATTTAGCAAACATCTTTCAGATTCCAACTATTGGAACTGAAGATGACATCACTGCCACTAATGAAGAAATAGAAGCTTTCTACAGTGATGTCAGAAATGAAAGATGAAGAAAGGAGAGATTGCTCCTGTGACTTGGAATAAGCACACAAACAGGAAGCATCTCTACCATTCACTTGGTCTAGTAGCACTGCTACTAATCAAAGTTCTAGACTCCCAAGTTGGAGGAATAGACCAAGTAGGCCTGAGAAGATTGCCATTGCTGATGCATATCTATGAAAGAAAAACAGACATCAACTGGGCTAAGTACATTTTCAACAGACTTGTTGATTGTGTTACAAAGTTCAAAGTCAAGGTTGAAGACAACACTTTCTCACCTTCACTTCCGGTGATGTATGGAGTGAAAATATACTACGTCCTTGAACATTACCATATTCAGCTGAGAAACCCATTGCCGATTAAGAAATCAATATGCAATGTGGGAAGAGCTTTCTACAAGCTGAATGGACCCAAGGCTGATGACAAGAAGTCAAGGAAAGCAACAGCTGCAAATGTTGCTGAGACTGATAACCAGTCTTGGAATGCAACAACTGCAAATGTTGTTGAAACTGACAAACAGTCTAGGAATGCAACAACTGCAAATGTTGCTGAGAATGCAACAGCTGCAAATGTTGCTGAGACTGTTGCTGATACTGCTGCGGTTGCTGACACTACTGCACCCAGCAAAAGATCAAAGAAAAACAGGACTGCAGCATCATCAGCTGATCCTATTCCTAAGAAGGCAAGGACTAAGACCACTTTCCCAAGAAAGAAAACAACGGCAAGAAAATCCGTGCCGGTTGTCCATGTCATTCAAGATGATGACACTCCAATGGTTGCTGAAAAGCAAACCACTGTAGTAGATGTTGCTGAAATTCTTGCAGAAGCCTTCACAAATCCAATTAACTTGGATCCATCTACTGAAGCAAGACCACAAGGCAGTGGAAACGAAAATCCTGCCTTATGATGAATGTGTATTTTACACTTTCATTTGAGTCTTTTTCACCTATTTTAGCTATCCTCTATGTTAATTTAGCTATATTTTAGTGCATTTTATTAGAATAGTGTCACGTTTCCCTTTAGATTTTATTTTACAGGTTTTGGTTGAAAAATGAGGATTTCCGGGCAATTATATTGAAGTTGACAAGGAATTGGTGTTCCAGAAGCCTATTTGGAGTATCTGAAGATTTCCGGATAGGATTTGGAGTCTAGGGGTCGAATCTGGAGGTTAGAAGGCCACTAGAAGTCAGAAACCGAGTCCGAAAAGGGGAAGAAATCCAAAAACGCGTCGAAAACACGAAATTTCGCGAAAATTACTCCCGGGCGAACTGCCCCGGGACGTGGGGCGAATCGCCCCACACTTATTCGTAGCCTATATATAGTTGCTCAGTTTTTCTCCAAAATTCATACTTTTCCAGACCTATTCTCTCACCTTTCTCTGTAGTTTTAGGTAGGGACTTCCCAGAGCCTGTTCTGGGGGTTCGTAGCTTAGGAGACACTTTTTCATAGCAGATTGGAGCTTGTAGGATCGCAATTCTTCGGATATTGACAACCTTCGGTAACATTGTATCTTACAGTTTATTCTACTTATTTTTATATATCTTTCAACATGTTTTCTTCTATGATTTCTGTTGATTGCATGCCTATTATGAGTAGCTAAACTTATCGTTGGTGGTAGTATGTGAATTCTTAGCGAAGGGGAGATAATCATGCTAATGGCTATATCGCGCATTATACTCCGAGTTATTGCTTTATTTCGTTGATCAGGCTCAGCCTAAATTCTCGTGTGTTGTATTAATTATTATGCACAATTGGACCCTCGTTGACCTATGCGCATGTATATCTTCGGAGTGTTGAATAATTACGGAATACAATAGGACAATATCAGTATCATTATCAAAGATCTCCATGCAAGACCGAGGAATTTACGCATGATTATTGACCCGTTATGCTTTGAAGGATCATACTAATCTCCTTTATCTGTTAGAAAAACTCCTTGTTTTACCAATTGCTGTTATTCTTTAATTAAATAGATAAAACTAGTTATAGTCCTGAGAGAACGACACTCGAGGTCATTCTACTGCTACACTACGGTTTTCGTTGTAGTTGTGAATTGCCTTTGGCTAAATAACAAATTTATTTGCTGAATCGGGACCCAACAAATCCACGTTCATCAAATTGGCTCCGTTGCCGGGGACTATACTCCTTTTTTCTGTTTAATTTGTTTATATTTCCAGCTTTCGATTCCTAATTCTATTAGTTTTAGTTTTCCTTTTTAATCTCTCTCTGATACTGCTTTCCTAGTCTGTTATAGATAGTGTATGCCACATACATGATCTAGGGGAACACCGCTTGCTGATTCAATTACCAAAGAAGGCGACTACTCGAAAGGTGTGAACTAGAGGAAATAGAGGATACCGATTTCTCTGAATCTCTACACAGTCTTTTCAAGGAAATCGACGGAATGGCAGAAGCTATACCACTGAAAGCATGGGTTCAACCCACCAAGGATCGTATGAGGGGACCGGCGATTGTTCTTTCGTCTGCAACCCGAGATCTGGAAATCAAGAACCACGCATTCCAACAACTTCCGAGGTTCTATGGCTTATCAAGGGAAGATGTGATGGGGTACTTGCACGATATCGATGATTTCGTCAACCAACTCCCACGACCCGGAGCTGAAATAACAACGGACGAGTTGAGGATGAAGGTTTTTGCTATGGGACTTGGCGACAGGGCCAAGTCATGGTTGAGCTCTCTACCAGCAGGCTCGCTGGACACTTGGGAGAAGGTTTTTTCAGCTTTCATGGAGAAATACTTCCCTCACACCTTGACTACCGCGCTAAAGGCGCAAATCACTGGATTCAAGCAGGACTATGATGAGACTATCTACACCGCGTTTGAGAGATTCCAAGATCTCACGAACAAGTGCCCTCACCATGGTTTTGAACTTTCTGACCTAGTCCAACACTTCTACAATGGACTAACCTTTGAAAACCAACAAGTGGTGGATTTCCAATGCCGAGGCAATATTTGGGAGGAAACTGCAGAAGCCGTCTGGGCAGTTTTCGAAAGGCTTGCTAAGGGTTCGCAGTTCAAGGACCCAAGAGCAATGGTTAGGAGACGTGGACTTGAAGCTCCACCGACTCAAGAAGCCCCTATGTATAGGGGGAACGGGGATCAATTCGAGTGCTTTACCAACGAATTGAAGCAAGTCCTCAAGAGCGCCACTGGAACAACTGTTTCGAACGAAGTATGCCAAATATGCAAGAACTATGGGCATGGGGCTCATATGTGTAGATCGGAGCTGGCGTATGATGATGGCAACTGGGCTCGAGGAGGCGAAGAGGAAGACTTTGCTACGGAGTTTGGTACTCAAGAAGTTAGCTACGGACAAGACGGTAGGAATCCTCGAGGTGGATTTTGGAGAAGAGGATTCCGAAACAATCAAGGATATGCACCGGCTAACCAAACTTATGGCCCTAACCAAGACCGTAGTAGGCTAAACTATGGTAATGATCACTGCGCAAACCCCGCTCCGAAAGAGCCACCGAAGTCGAAGTCGGCTCAACTGATGGAGAACTTGCAAAAGATGGTTGATCACACACAAAGTTTCCTCAAACGTTATGAAGAAGATTCCGAGAAGACTAGGGCAAGGCTTGATAGGTTGGAAGAGAGCACTAGGCTTGCCCATCAAAAGATGCAAGAGTTGATCGACCGAGGAGCAAGTAGGGAACAAGGCAAACTGCCTAGCAACACTGAGAAGTCGAATTCCATTACATTGGTTGGTGATCTACCTGACGAAATCACCATCAAAAAGGTTGCTAAGTGCGAGTGTTGCAAGAAGGAGGAACTTCTACAGACTAAGGAAGAAGAGAAGGACCTTGGTTCTGACGAAAGTGATGAGGAGCAAGAGGATCCCGAGCCACTCCCTAAAAGTTTCGATGTTAAGGTAGGGATTGGAGAGCTTGAAGATGTCCGTGCCACACTAGACACGGGATCCTACTCAAACATACTCCCTTTGAATGTGTTTGAAAAGAGTAGCCTTGGAAAACTATCTGAGCATAGGGCTATTGTGCAACTGGCGGATGGATCCTTTATGAGACCCGAAGGCGTTGTGAAAAATGTGTTGGTCAAGATTCGTGAAACTTCTGTATACACCAATTTTGTAGTTATGCCGGCGTCTGCACCTGGAACGGGGGATGTCATACTCTTAGGGCGAACGTTCTTGACTAAACTACGCTCCGTGATGGACATCTACCAAAGAACTTGCACTATTGAAGTGGATGGCAAGCAACACGTGTTGCAAGCCATATCTGATCCACCTGATCCGCCTGATATTTCTTTCACTACTCACTACTGTGGTCTTGCAGCCTATATTCTTTCTTATTCACAGGTTCGTGGCATGGAGAGGAGATCAATGAAGGGGAAGTCTAGTACCCGCAGAAAGAAGAGATAGGCACAGACAGGAGTCGAGTCAAAGACTTTAAACAATGGCGCTATCCGGGAGGCAACCCGGAGTTTTTATCGCTTTCTTTACTACTTTTTTGCATGCATTCATTCCTGAACTATTTGCTTCTCGTATGCGAATTTGTTCATGTCTGTGTCGTATATGCTTATGTTTGAGTGATATTTTTTGAGTGGTTTTTTAAAAATTGGTTTCGGGGATTAAAAACCGCGTTTTCTGACGAAAGGACCGTCTCCCCGCATCGGGGAGCGGGGGGCGAATCGCCCCCCATGGGGGGCGAATCACCCCGCGTGGGCCGAATCGCCCCACACCGGGGGCGACTCGACCCATGGTCCCAGAAAGTTAAAAACGCGGATCTCCCCCTCTCTACCTCATTTTCTTCATATCTTCATCATTCTTTCTCCCAAAAAACCGAAAATCGCGATTTTACCTTAAAAACCTCATAACTTCTTCATTTCTTCACCAAATTTAGTGTTCTTTACCTTCAATCGAAGCCTATTACATGATCTATCTTTTCATCCGAACAAATTTCGTCCTAATGCATTAGATTTTCAGATCTGAGGTATCTTCTTATGAACCCTAATTTTCGAATTTGGGGGTTTTCTAATTTGAGCTTCAATTATGCTTATTTGATGCATGGGTAGGTTGTTTGTGTGATTAGAAGTGTTATTTACTATCAATTACATGCTCAATTATGCTTGATTTGTTGATTTTGGAATTTTGCTACTAGATGATATATCTTGTTATGCAATTTGTCTTTATCTTTGATTTCTTGCATATGATTGTGTTTATTGGTGTAATGATGTTGGATTTGATGGTAGAATGCTTAATTGTTGAGTATGAGGATTTATGATGCTAGAATTTTTCGTTACTATGGTATGAATTGAGCCTTGTTATCTAGGATATTGGTTGTCTAGTAAGCGCATAATGTGATGTACTGCTTGTAGTAGTTACATTGGTATGTTGCATGATGAAGAAGCTAGGCTAGACATTAAAGGTTTGGGGAGCTCGATTGTTGATTTTATCACTTGTGTATTTCGTTCTTACACTAGCATATGCACGAGTCAGTTTTGTGTCATACGAGGTACTAACTGTTGTTTGTAGGAACCATGCTAAGGGAAAGGAGCATTCCCGTATGATAACTATGAAGTATTGGAGGGGGATCGATTACAACCATGTCAAGAAGGGTGACCTCGTTAGATGTGCGTTCGAGCCGAGGGGTTTTGCAACAACGTCGTGGATTATCCAAGAGGAGGAGCTAGAGTACACCTGGAGTAAGGACTCCTATGCCTATTCATGCACCACCGAAGGGATAGAAACCATTATTACGTCAGCAATCCATCACAAGGACTGCAAAGTTCATGTGAACTGGAAGGCACCGGGACATTCTCGCCGCGACGGATTCAATCTTGAGTTCGCAGTTGCTAGAAGGTTCCGAAGCGCTAGCTTGGTTCCAAAACATAATGACATGGGTGCCCAGCCCCTCGTTGGGGTGCCCCTTGCCTGCCTCTAAAGGGAGCATCATATAGACATCGGGAGCATCAACTGTAGAGAAGGTGGTCGACATAGGAAAAAATGGAAGACAACCTCTGAATACCCAAGCAGCTCGCTGTAAACCTCCACGGGGTGTAAAACATTGGAGAAGGAGGCTTGATGATGTCGTTTTTCACCAATTAAATTTGTTTAAAAGCCTAAGAACACTTATCACTACACAAACTAGAGTGCAATGGCAAGTTGTCCCCGAGTGTCGTTCTCTCGGGACCTAACGTGGCTTTGCTTGGGGTTTTTGCAAGTAATTTCAGTCAACGAATTCAAATGTTTAGAGAATCGTTTCCTTTGAACAATAGCAACGAGAAATCAGATTGTTGTAAATCAAGTTTGGAAAACGGTTGGTGGTAGAAATCAAATACACATGCATGGGTTACGAATATGCTCACAAGTTCAGTGCGTAAAACCTTCGATCAAGTCTGCTAAGCAACTCGTCTAGGCAACTTTAAGACACACATCATAAAAGATAGTGTCAATACTTTAGAGGTGCTTGTCACCAACACCATTTATCTAGCATGCTGCAAATCTCTAATATACAATCCTATAGCTTTCATTGACCATGAGTTTGTCACTATACTCAATTCGAATATATTTTATAGGCAACTAAGAATCATATGAAGGGATTTGCAGCAAGATTGAATCACAATCTCATGTAAGCATAAACATAACCCATAGCATGCATATTCTACATTCTACCACCAACACAAAAGATTTAGCTACTCATATTCATCAACATAGACATCAATTCATATGAATAATAATCATAATACATCATATCAAACTACAAGACAAGAGAGTGATACAAGTTACCACCAAAGCTGTCACTAATCGGTGGAAAGCAAAGAAAACATCTCCGTAGATGATTACAAAGGATGAATCCCAATCAAAACCTTGAATCCCAAGCTAAAATACAATGTAATCTGAGTTTTCTCTGAGTTTTGGGGCTTAGGAGCTTTCCAAAACGATGTTACAGTTCAAAAGATATTCAAAAAATGATCAAAGATCAGATCTAAGAAGGAAAATCCGAAAACGTAACCGCTTCCAAGCGGACCGCTTGGAGAAGCCAAGCGGAGCGCTCGGCAAGCGAAGCGCTTCTGACACACCAAGCGCTTCGCTTGGCTTCTGTGCTAAAGCTCCTGGAAATTGAAGCGGAGCGCTTCACTATTCCAGGCGCTTAGCTTGGCTCCTGGGCAGATTTTTGTCTTCAAACTCAATCTTTTGCCCTCGGGTGCCTTGGACTCATCCTTCTCGATGCTTATTGATGCTCAAACACTTACGAACAAGCCACAGAGATTGGGGAACTTCAACGGGGCCATCTTTTCATCAAAAAGGCTCGTTTTTAGCTCCAAAAACTCTATTTCGTACCTAAGTGCCTGAAAAATACAGAAAACACAAAATGTGACACTATTCTACAAAACTAACCAAAAAACAAGGCTAGAAGATAGAAAAAGAAGGTAAAAAAGACAAGATGAACGCGTCAAAAATACGTTCATCAAACTCCCCAAACCAAACCTTTGCTTGTCCTCAAGCAACAAACTATCCTAAATGCAACACAAAAGGAGTCTCATGCCAAGTAATGTGAACTAATCTATTGAATCTACCAAATGCTTATGAACAAAACCAAATGAGCATGACATGCAAATAGGTTGAAGTATGCCTCGATTGCGAATATACACATTCTCAAGTGCACTTGGTTAAACAAAGGAGTCTCACGTAACATCTTCTACCTGGACCTGGTCAGTGACGACACAATGATGCATGTTATCATACTACAATTGCCCCGTGCCTATGAAACCGAGGACTTACTTCTGTTCACCAAGCGAGACTTTTCCTCAAGAGAGGGCGAACCAATACTGGCTCTCATCAAACGAAGGAGGGTTCCCTTAGATAGATAACACTCCCCTATTCTACCCAGACTCTCAACGAATGAGTCTCCTTCAACCACTTCTTGAATAGCAAGACGAGGGTGGTCAAGAACAGGCCTTGGACAAAGGCGACACGAAACGAAAGATAGAATTTACAACTCGACACTTCAATAACGAATATTTACATGACACTTGACACTTTACTAGACTGCTTTTGGCTTGCAACGACCCTTCTTTTGCTTTTGGGTCTTATTCTTTATTTTCTTTCTTCCCTTTTTTTTTTTTTTTTCTCTTTTCTTTTTTTTCTTTTCTCTTTTTGTTTTTTCTTCTTTTCTTTTTCTCTTTCTCTTTTTTTTTTTTTATATATAGGGGCAAGCAGCAGTACTAAGTGTCAAAAACACCTCCCCAAACCTATTCGAGAGAATAGGTTTGAGCACAAAGACGAAAAGGAAAAAGGGAAGACTCTTTTACAAAGACACCTCCCCAAACCTATTCGAAAGAATAGGTTGGGACACAAAACAAAAAGAAAAAGAAAAAGGAAACTTTACAACGACTCAAAGACGAAAGACAAGATCAACGAAACAACCCCCTCCCCAAACCTATTCGATAGAATAGGTTTAATACAAGGAATCGCACAACTCACACTACCTCCTTCCTAGGCATTTGGCAATCTCTAATCGAGGTGAAGAACTTGTCGCCCCTTACGTACATAATTACACGGGTTACAACCATTGACTCTAACATGCATCATTTCATAAGGCCATCGTGAACCGCAGCAGAAGAAACACCACTCAAGGTGATGTCGAGACTACTAAGCTTAACTAGTGCACAAGCGAATGTGACAAACCAAGCGAGACAAGCCTCAAACTACTTGCAAAGTGATGCAACATATGATCAATGGTCATAAACACTTAGTCTACTCAATAAAAAAGTTCAAAGACTTGGCAATAAACTCCACACACAACAACGTGCAACAACTAATATAGGGATGATATGCATGCAAAAATTTGAAAAAACACGACAAATCACATGAACTTGAGTAAAATCAGGCATGTACGAACCACACAAGCATATAGTACTGAAAATCCAATACCCCCTCCCCAAACCTAAACTTTTGCTCGTCCTCGAGCAAAGAAAAGTTGAATGAAAAGGAAAAATTGGATTGAAAGTACACTTCCCTGAGATAAAGGTTCGTGTCCAATCTCCTATATATGAGTAGTACCTGAAAGGACTCAAGAAACAAGTGAAAACGGGTGCGCAAAGGTGAGAAGAATGAAAAAACGAGGAAAATCTGGGTACAGGGTCCAAGCGGACCGCTTGGCGGGAGCCAAGCGGTTCGCTTGGTCAAGCGGAGCGCTTGGGAGGCTCCAGGCGCTCCGCTTGAATTTCCAGGAAGTTGCAAAACTTCCTGGAATTTGAAGCGGACCGCTTGGCCCTTCCAAACGCTTCGCTTGGCCCTGTTTCCAGATTTTCGATGTTTTTTCCTATCCTAATCACCTAAGGCACCAAGACAAAAACTCGACTAAACTAATCACGACAAAAGGCACACAGACCACAACTACAAAAGCAAATAAAGAGTACAAGAGTCATAAGTCATAATATCAGATAAGAGTATCAAAAAGGAGTACCACCACCGCAAAATCACTCGGATTCAAACCCTTGCTCTACTTCGAAGCGGTGGAGTATCAGATCGTGTGTCTCTATGCCGATTGGTTCCCTCGATGCCTCGGTGAGCCGGATGCTTGGCACATTTGCTTTCTCACACATAGCAGTGATCAGATGTGGGAAGACTAGTGGGTGGTCGGGTTCTCGTTTAATCTCGAATTGCTGGAAGATGATGTCCCCGGGAGTGATGGGCAAGTTCGCCATGAGGGAATAGACTAAGATCCCGACTTTCGGCGTTATCTCTTCGGTTATGAGTCCCGAGATCAGATTAGCTACCACGAAAGGTAGGATCATGCGGGCGTGCAAATGCAAATCCTTATATTTCAAGGTGGTATCGAGACGCGTCTTCCTTGGCTTATAGTCCTCGGTTTTCAGAAACCCGGCTATCTTCCTCGGAAACTTCTCAATCGTTGGGTCATAGACATAGTGCTCAAAGGGATCACTCACATAGTGTGCTACCTTATTCTCGTCTTCCCGCAAGGGTTCCTCTAGTCCCATAATGAAACTAGTGATACTCAATGGCGAGAAAGGGACCATCACACCACGAATAGGTACTGCTTCGGCCTTATGGTTATAGTCCTCGAAGGCAATGTGGAACTCCTCGACAAGGTCTCTATCCCATCCGGAGAGTTCTTTCCCATAGAAGATCCATCCTCTCGCCGTTATAAGCCTGGTAAGGTGAGCATAGGGTGCATAGGGTACATCAAAGAAAAGGCCCTTGCTCTCATATTTTGTCCCCTTAAGTACGTCCAACTCCTTTGAAGTAAAGGAGATGCTACGGTCCCAAATCACTGACCGTTCTCCTCCCCTATAGAAGTTGTATCGGAACCTCCGCAATGCGTCCGATTCTTTGTGTGGGTCACGGTCGCTTTCATCACGTGGAATCTCCTTGGAGGTTGAAGCTCCATCCTTCCTTGCTTTCTTCTTGGCTCTTGTGTCCATGGTACCTAGAAAAATCTTATTAGATAACTTCGAGAGACAATGAGACTTAGACTCGACTCCTAGACTCCAATACTCACTCAAGTAATCTCATGGTGAGTTTGAAGGCTTGCTAAAGTTCATATGAAAAATCTAGAAGCTTTAACACTTCGTTACGATAAACCCATACGTATCTAAACCAAGCAAACAAACTCTCCAATTAAATTACCCAACCAATCCAACACATTCTCATGCAATCACAACATCACCATAATCATATCATAACTCAAATTCAAGGCTAACAATCATCAAACAGTTACATAGCAAAAAATTTGAATCATAACATAACTCAAATTCAAGGCTAACAATCATCAAACAATTACATAGCAAAAATTCGAGCACTAGAGTTCATCATAAATAAAGAGGAGCAGAATTCGAATTTAGACATCACATCTAGTAAGAAACATGCTCAATAATCATTATCAAACACTAATTCACCAATGCATAACACAATTGAAGCTAATTAAGATGAAATACCAAATTCAAGAAAGTTAGGGTTCATGAGAGGTACCTTTGATTCCTTGTTATGGATGCTTCAAACGTGAAATTTGATCGGTTTAGATGATAGAGGGGGTGATGGGATTTGTAAAATGCACAAGATTGCAAGAATTGGTGGAGAATTTAGAGAGATTGAGATTTTTGGGGTGCAAAATCGGCTATGGAGGAAGAAAAAACGAAGTGAGGGGGCTTTGAATCTCAAGTGCCCCGCTTGCTTTCTTAAGGAAAGCCAAGCGAAGCGCTTGGGCGTCCCAAGCGAAGCGCTTGGCAAGCGGTCCGCTTGGGAACTCCCAAGCGCTCCACTTGGATTTCCAGTAGGAATTTTCATTCCTACTGGAAATTCAAGCGGACCGCTTGGGGGTGCCAAGCGCTTCGCTTGGATTTCAAGTAAGAATGAGATTCTTACTGGAAATCCAAGCGGACCGCTTGGGACCTGAAGCTCCCAAATCCATTTTTTTTCAACTTTTGCTAAATTTTCACCCCAAAAACCTTGTCTAAACAATGAAAAAAAATTTAAACGTGCTTCAAATCTACATGCAATTACCTACAACCTCGGGTTACCTCCCGAGAAAAGCCTTCGTTTAAAAGTCGTTGGCTCGACTCATCTTAGCTCATGCGGGATCAATTTTGCATCGGGTACTAGACTTCCCCGTCCAAGTGCTCTTCAAAGCACTAAGTCCCTGCACATCTTGACGAACATAAAGATGACCAAAGAATCCTACAAGTTCGTTAGTATCAACATAAGCACATGAATTAATTATGGCTCGCAACGTATGTTGCTTGCCATTTACCTCGAAGCTACATGTACGACGGTACATGTCTATCACCATATGTACTTTGTTGATGAAGGCTCTACCCAAAAGAACCACATCCTTGAGCTTTGCGGAGGATGTAGGCATGAAGATGAAGTTCGTCTTGACCTCTACACCGGCGACTCTTACCACTAGATTCTCGATCACACCCAATGGCTTCTTCATAGACCCATCCGCCAATTGCACCATGCACTTCATTGGTCTTAAGCCAGAAAAACCCGACTCTTCGTACACGTTCAAAGGTATGACATTCACACCCGCTCCCGTGTGTAGAGTTGCCACTATTCCATCCTTCTTACCCAAGCTGATTTCCACATCAAAGCTCTCTTGGATAGGCACTTCCACCATATCCACCAACTCATCCTCAGACGATGAGTTTTCATTCACTTCCTCAACTATCGCATCAGATTGTGCGACCACTTTCTCTTCCACAACCTTAGGAGTCTCAAGCTCCTCACTCACTTTGCAAGTTTCAGTTATCTTGCAACTTGGCACCTCAACTAGTGCATTGTCTCTCACAACCGTGATCTCCACGGGCAAATCAGTCACCACGGTTATGGCCATAGCCTTCTCCGTATTTCCGGGAAACTTCCCTTGCTCTCTACTCGCCCCTCGATCTATAAGCTCTTGTAGCTTCTTATGGAGGTTGCTACTACTAGCCTCAAGCTTCTCAAAGCGTTGATTGTTAGTAGCCTCATTACGATAGTAATACCCCATGAATTTGTTCGTCTTCATAACCAGATCATTGAGTGAAGAGACAAGAGGTGAAGGAAGCACCCCTCCACCTTGTGTTCCCGAACTAGCAACCTGAGGTGGAGGTGTAGGATTAGAAGGCGGTGCTCCTTCATACCAATTGTTCCCATAGCTGAGACGACTTCTATCTTGATTAGGCCCATAGGCATTTTGATCCGAGTTATGAAAATAACCACGGTTGCCTTGATTCTGGTACCCACCTCAGGGTCCATGGTTTTGTGGCCTCACATTGCCATAACCTTGCCCGTAGTTCACATCTCCAACTACTTGCTCTCCCTCAGCAGCATATACTTCTTGTCGGACATCGTTCGTGATGTATTGCTCTCTAGCAAATTCAGAACGGCATAAGTAAGCCGGGTGCCCATAGTTCTTGCACACACCACAAACTTCCGTAGAAGGAGAAGGAACGCTTTGCCTCAAAGCTTGCTTCACTTCATGGGCGAACCCATCGAAGGCATTTTGTTCCACTACTACCTTGGCCTCACCTCTTTGCTCCTTTTGGAGCACACGAGCCCTCACATTCCGGTTTTGGGAATTCCGGTACATCATGTCCAGCTTCACTTGGGCTTGAGAAGGAAGCAACTCCCCCATACTACCTCCACAAATACTATCCACTTGAGATTGAATCTCAGGATGTAGACCATTGTAAAAGAATTGGAGAAGCTGACCTTTATCATACCCGTTATGTGGGCATCGATGATGCAACCCCATGAAACGATCATAGGCCTCGTGGAAAGGCTCATCGTACCTCTGCTCGAAGGAGCTAATTTGGCTCTTCATAGCCATTGTCTTGGAAGCGGGGTAGTAACGCTCCATGAACTTATCAAAACATAGGTCCCATGTTGTCAAAGACCCGGCCTCCAAAGTATTGAGCCAAGCCTTTGCACGATCGCCTAGCCCCATAGTAAAGACCTTCATGCGGAGATCATCATCTGTAACACTAGCTCTTGGTCGCCCAAGATGGAGAACAAAGTTCTCGAGCTCATTCAAGTACCCTATCACGTCCTCATTAGCCATCCCATAGAATTTGGGGAGTTGTTGGAACATGTGATTCTTGATCTCCAAGTTCCGTGTGGCATCATTGAGGAAAATTGCTGGTCCTCTAGCCCCAACCGTAGGCTTAGTAAGTGTGCGTATAGGTCTCTCCGCCATTTCACCTTCCATGTACACAGATTCAAGAATCGGCTCCAAAAGATAAGAAGAAGACTCTTCCCTCAAACTCGGAATTCAAATTCCTCCTTCTCCTTTGAAACAAACGATCGTTCTCGTCTACAAAAGGTTCAATAATAGGTCCACCCGTTCGAGTTCTAGGCATGCACTCACCTGAAATACAAGATAGTGAGTATCTCAAGCAAAAAGAAACAAAAACAGAAATGAGACAAAGAAGAGATGTTGGCTGAAAAAACCAAAACAAAACACCAACCAAAGGAGTTAAGTCCCCGGCAACGGCGCCAAATTGATGATGTCGTTTTTCACCAATTAAATTTGTTTAAAAGCCTAAGAACACTTATCGCTACACAAACTAGAGTGCAATGGCAAGTTATCCCCGAGTGTCGTTCTCTCGGGACCTAACGTGGCTTTGCTTGGGGTTTTTGCAAGTAATTTCAGTCAACGTATTCAAATGTTTAGAGAATCGTTTCCTTTGAACAATAGCAACGAGAAATCAAATTGTTGTAAATCAAGTTTGGAAAACGGTTGGTGGTAGAAATCAAATACACATGCATGGGTTACGAATATGCTCACAAGTTCAGTGCGTAAAACCTTCGATCAAGTCTGCTAAGCAACTCGTCTAGGAAACTTTAAGACACACATCATAAAAGATCACTATCAATACTTTAGAGGTGTTTGTCACCAACACCATTTATCTAGCATGCTGCAAATCTCTAATATACAATCCTATAGCTTTCATTGACCATGAGTTTGTCACTATACTCAATTCGAATATATTTTATAGGCAACTAAGAATCATATGAAGGGATTTCCAGCAAGATTGAATCACAATCTCATGTAAGCATAAACATAACCCATAGCATGCATATTCTACATTCTACCGAACACAAAAGATTTAGCTACTCATATTCATCAACATAGACATCAATTCATATTAATAATAATCAGAATACATCATATCAAACTACAAGACAAGAGAGTGATACAAGTTACCACCAAAGCTGTCACTAATCGGTGGAAAGCAAAGAAAACCTCTCCGTAGATGATTACAAAGGATGAATCCCAATCAAAACCTTGAATCCCAAGCTAAAATACAATGTAATCTGAGTTTTCTCTGAGTTTTGGGGCTTAGGAGCTCTCCAAAACGAAGTTACAGTTCAAAAGATATTCAAAAAATGATCAAAGATCAGACCTAAGAAGGAAAATCCGAAAACGTAACCGCTGCCAAGCGGACCGCTTGGAGAAGCCAAGCGGAGCGCTTGGCAAGCGAAGCACTTCTGGCACACCAAGCGCTTCGCTTGGCTTCTGTGCTAAAGCTCCTGGAAATTGAAGTGGAGCGCTTCACTATTCCAGGCGCTTAGCTTGGCTCCTGGGCAGATTTTTGTCTTCAAACTCAATCTTTTTACCCTCGCATGGCCCTCGGGTGCCTTGGACTCATCCTTCTCGATGCTTATTGATGCTCAAACACTTACGAACAAGCCACGGAGATTGGGGAACTTCAACGGGGCCATCTTTTCATCAAAAAGGCTCGTTTTTAGCTCCAAAAACGCCGTTTCGTACCTAAGTGTCTGAAAAATGCAGAAAACACAAAACGTGACACTATTCTACAAAACTAACCAAAAAACAAGGCTAGAAGATAGCAAAAGAAGGTAAAAAAGACAAGATGAACGCGTCAAAAATACGTTCATCAAGGCTCTGATACCACTGCCCTTTCCCCTTCAACAGTTCACAACCTATTGGAGAGATACCGGGTGGAAAATTCCATAACAGAGGCGGCCAATCTTGAAGATTCCCTTCGACACTGCAACTCTACTAGTGACGATGTGCGTGACAGTAGTGACAATGAAGACAATAGGGACAATGATGATACAAATGGTTGAATTGGCCCTATCCGATCTATTGATGGAACTACCGCCACTACCACAAATCCCGATGATCATATATAAGGCTCCCAGAGCAGTCCCAATAACTCACAAGCAGCACACTAAGCCGACCGAGGCCAAACCATGGAGTAACATCTAGTATCACATCTTATTTCCTCATTTTCTTACTGCTAGGGACTAGCGTTAATTTCATGAGGGGGGATGGGATTTAAGTGATCTAGTGTTGTTAGCTTGGAGCTTGGTATTGGTAGGATGAGTATAGTACCTCGCATGTTTAGCCGTCTTCATTTGCATTTGCACGTTTACCGCTTTCTTAGTTTTTTAGGTTGCATTCACTACATTCATCCTAGAATAGTCTTGCATGTTTTATATGGAGTTTATTGTCGAATTTTTTGAACTTTTTTATTGGGTAGATCAACTAACTATGCCATTAATCGTATGCTTCATCTCTATGAATTTGTTTGAGGTTTTTCTCGCTTGGCTTGTCACATTTATGTATTGCACTTAGTTAAGCTTGGTAGTCTCGACATCACTTAGTGGTGTTTTCTCTACCGCGGTTCACGAAGGCCTTTATAATAGGATGATGCATGTTAGGGTCTTATGGTTGTTTTCCCGAGTAATTATGTACCTAAGAGGCAACAAGTCTTCACCATGCTTTGAGATTGCTAAATGCCTAGGAAGGAGGTAGTGTGAGGTTGTGTGATCCTTTGTTATTACTCTATTCTTCCGAATAGGTTTGGGGAGGGGGTTACACCATCACTAGACTTGTTTTTCGTTTTTCATTTCCGTATCGTGAGTTTATTTTTCCTTTTCCGTAAATTTTGTACTCCAACCTATTCTTTCAAATAGGTTTGGGGAAGTCGTGTGAGTCATTTTCTCTCTTTTTGTTATGCTACTGCTGGCTAGGAAAAAATCGAAAAACAAAAGAGAAGAAAGAAAAAATTCCAGAAAAAAAGAGAAAAAGAAAAAAAGAATCTGGAAAGAAAAAAGAAAAAACAAAGAAAAGACCCCAAAAAAAGCAAAGAAAGGGTCCAAAAAAAGAAAGCCAAATAGCAGTTTAGCAAAGTGTTGTGTCTCAATTTTCCAATTCTTGTAATGTTCGCAATCGTGTTGTAATTTTCTATTTTTTGTCTTGAGTGTCATCTGTTCTAGACCACCCTCGTCCTGCCATTCAGGAAGTGGTGAATAGCTTAAGACTTTACTTGAGAGATGGGTAGAATAGGGGAGTGTTAACTTTTATAGGGAACCCTCATTCGTTTGATGAGAGCCAGTACTGGTTCGACCTCTTTGAGGAAAAGTCTTAACATGGTGGAACAACAGTAAGTCCTCAGTTTCATAGGCACGGGACAACCATTCGTATCTTAGCATGCTTCATTACGTCGTCACTGACTAGGTCCAGGTAGAGAATGTTACGAGAGACTATCTTGTCTTGACATAAGTGCTTATGTGGATGTGTATAAGTCAATCGAGGTATTCTTCAACCTATATTCATGCTTTGATTTATATGGTTTTTGTTCATATGTTTTTTGGTAGATTCAGTAGATTACTTCATTTTATTTGGCATGGGACTCCATTTTGTGTCTTGCATTGTTTTTTGTATTAGAGTCTAGCTTAGTTGCTTGAGGACAAGCAAAGGTTCGGTTTGGGGAGTTTGATGAATGTGTACTTTACACTTTCATTTGAGTCTTTTTCACCTATTTTAGCTATCCTCTATGTTAATTTAGCTATATTTTAGTGCATTTTATTAGAATAGTGTCACGTTTCCCTTTAGATTTTATTTTACAGGTTTTGGTTGAAAAACGAGGATTTTCTGGCAATTATATTAAAGTTGACAAGGAATTGGTATTCCAGAAGCCTATTTGGAGTATCTGAAGGTTTCCGGATAGGATTTGAAGTCTAGGGGTCGAATCTGGAGGTTAGAAGGCCACTAGAAGTCAGAAACCGAGTCCGAAAAGGGGAAGAAATCCAAAAACACGTCGAAAATGCGGAATTCCGCGAAAATTACTCCCGGGCGAACCGCCCGGGACGTAGGGCGAATCGCCCCACACCGGGCGAACCGCCCGCGTGCCCCACACTTATTCGTAGCCTATATATAGTTGCTCAGTTTTTCTCCGAAATTCATACTTTTCCAGACCTATTCTCTCACCTTTCTCTGTAGTTTTAGGTAGGTACTTCCCGGAGCCTGTTCTGGGGGTTCGTAGCTTAGGAGACACTTTTTCATAGCAAATTGGAGCTTGTAGGATCACAATTCTTCGGAGATTGACAACCTTCGGTAACATTGTATCTTACAGTTTATTCTACTTATTTTTATATATCTTTCAACATGTTTTCTTCTATGATTTCTGTTGTTTGCATGCCTATTATGAGTAGCTAAACTTATCGTTGGTGGTAGTATGTGAATTCTTAGCGAAGGAAAGATAATCATGCTAATGGCTATATCGCGCATTATACTCCGTGTTATTGCTTTATTTCGTTGATCAGGCTCAGCCTAAATTCTCGTATGTTGTATTAATTATTATGCACAATTGGACCCTCGCCGACCTATGCGCATGTATATCTTCGTAGTGTTGAATAATTACGGAACACAATAGGACAATAGAGATTGACTTGTCAGTATCATTATCTTCGTAGTGCTTAATAATTGCAACAAGACATTAGATTGATCAAAGATCTCCATGCAAGACCGAGGAATTTACGCATGATTATTGACCCGTTATGCTTTGAAGGATCATACTATCACCAATCTCCTTTATCTGTTAGAAAATCTCCTTGCTTTACCGATTGCTGTTTTTATATTCTTTAATTAAATAGATAAAGCTAGTTATAGTCCTGAGAGAACGACACTCGAGGTCATTCTACTGCTACACTACGGTTTTCGTTGTAGTTGTGAATTGCCTTTAAATAACAAATTTATTTGATGAATCGGGACCCGACAAATCCACGTTCATCACCTTAGAAACAATAGAAGATGTCTACATTGTAGATAATCTTGATGATACTACTCTGGAACCAACAAGTGACATTGTTGCAGACCTAAGAAAGGCTGCACTTGCTGAGAATACCAGCAAAGCAACAGAAGTAAAAGAGACAGTTGCTGAAATTGCTACTAGTCAAGTCCAAGAAGTTGTTGAAGCTGCAACTACTGAAGAACAATTTGCTGAGACTACAACAGTTCAAGTCCCAGAGTTTGCTAAAACTCAACAAGAAACATCGTTCGACGATGCATCTCATGATGCTGAGAATGTTAGACCAAGTTCACCTTCTATTTACAAAGTCCAACTGGTACTGACTGACCTAAGCCAACAAATGGATATGGAGATTGATGACAACTCCAATAAGTCAGTGGACCTGTTTATGACAAGCAGTGAACTTAGAGGTCTAGATGTTTCTGCTCAACTTGTCAATTCAGAGACAAGGGAGATTGTTGAAGCTGCACAGCTCTCTCAAATAGAGCAAGAGAAGAAGTCTGCTGAAGAACAAGTCCCAGATATTGAACAAGCTTTCAATGCTGAACGGACTGAGTCACCACCTGCCATTCTTCAGCAGGTAGTTAACTCAGATATAAGCAAAACTTCACTATCTGAAACTTTATCTTTAGCTAACACGATTATTTCTTTACAGACTTCTCAAGATACAAGTCAGAAGGTTGCTGAAACTTCTACACCAGACTCGACAACTCTTGTTCAACAGGTAGATGAAAGTTTTGGTAATTTTACTAAGTTTAAAAACTTAGTACTTGTATCTAACAAAATGTTATTTCAGGATGAACAATTCAAGGATGCTGCTACAGCTCCTGAAGCAATGAAAATAGTTCCTACACAACTCATTATGCAACATGAGCTTGTTGAAAATCAGCAGGTAATTCATGTTACAGTTTTAGACTCTTATTCAGGCTCAAAAGGAGAATAATGAAGCGGCTCTCATCACAGAAGTCCATGAAGTTAGTTCCACTCCAACTTCAAAAGAAACACTTTGACCATAGTTGCTAAGTCTGTCAACAACTGGCAAAGGTACAAAAGGATGGACTTCTCAGATCTTCACACCCATCTATCAAATGAAAAGAAGAGAAATTCTCTCTTCATACTAGAGACGTTTGTACACTTACTTCCTGAAGAACTCTCATATTCTCAGCAAATGAGTGCAAATCTGATTGCAACAATCAGAGAGAATATGAAAGCTAAGTTCAAGAGTGTCTCTCCAGCTGAACAAGCTGTGATGCTCAAGGGTTCATTTGTACCCGTGGTGGCTGATCCCCACAAAATCAAAGGGGAAGAAGAAGTTACAAGTGCTGCGAAGTACAAACATCTTGAGTTGGCTATACTAATGGATGATGATGAAGAAGAAGATGATGAAAATATCCTTAAAGACACAAGTGATGATGAAGCCAAGGATTCTAAGGACAACAAGGACGATGATGATGACAATCAAGGTCCTAGTCCGGATGCTGGCGGAGTAAAATTGTCAGTTGCTGATCAAGTAGATCAAGCCGATGTTGAAAATCAACAAGCTAACCAACCTCCCAGTCAGAAACAGGAATCTGCTCCAACTCCTGCTGAGAAAATTACTCCAGCAACTGAACAAGTTGCTGAGACAGAAGAAGAGTACGCCAGAAATCAGGCTGAAATGCCTAAAGGCAAAGCTAAGCTTTCTGATGTCAAGTTAGCATTACGCGAAGATAAGGTCACTGATTCAAACCTTGGAGAAAATGAAGAAATGGATGAAGATTACCAAAGAGCATTACAGAATAGTCTACAGATTCACGACAGATACACTCAACATCTCGATATTGCTCAATCTTCATGAGTGAACAACAAGGAAGACTCCTCCCTTCCACTTACTACTGGTGAAACTCCAGTTGTTGAGTCAAAAGAGTTGCCTTCAGCAACCACTCAACCCAAAGTGACTGAGGCTAAGGATTTAGGTGTCAAGGTTGCTGGCCTTGATGAACCTGATGAAGAAGAAGATCTATTTGACTTCTCAGCAAATGAAGAAGAAAAGACCAAGAAAGCTGAACCCAAGTTGGTAGAAATTCCTCCAGCATCTCTCATTAATGATGAAAGAGATATGGAGATAAGTCGCTTGCTGAGAAACGATGATCAAATCGCCACAGAAAATTCAAACCCCACTCACTTACTCCCTCTTTAGTGCCGTTTCCAAATATTGAGGAGTTTACTCCAAGAATTAAAGCACTAATGGCTGTTCACAAAGCATGCCAAGAAGAGGATGATGCACTGCTTGCTGAGAGTCCACTTGACATTGGAAAGATACTGACTACTGTGCTGAGACGCACTACTACACTTACCATAGCTCAGAAAGACATAAGTCAGCATCACAAAAGCTATGAAGATGATGTCATTCAAGCACTCAAGCTTTCCAAAAGCGCATTGACAAAGGCTCAGGCTATACTGGAGGAAAAAGTAAACAACGAGCGAAGACATGAGGAGCTTTTATTAAAGAAGAATTGTCTAAGCTGACTTCTGATCAACAAGACATGATTCTTAAATACAACAGCCTCAATACTCTTGCTGAAAATTGCAATGAGTTTTTCTCTATTCGCATCAAGCCAATGATGCAATCCATGTCTAAGGGGGAAGATTCAAGAAAAAGAAAGTCTTCAAGAGACAAATCAACTACTCCCTCTGAAGCTCCATTAAAGTTGCCTGGACCGCCTCCCAGAGAACCTCTTGCTGAAACAGTTCTAAAACAAGAGCTGAAACAGATTCTGAGAGAAGTTCAGCAAATCCTAAAAGGAGAAAAATTTCTGCTGATACTCAAGAATTCTATCATACTAAAAGTCATCAAGGCATTAATGAAGATGATGATAATGATGATGACCAAACAATAACTCAAGCTATAAGGGCCAAGCCTCTTTCTGCCTTAACTCCATCTGGCCAATCCAAACATTTCTCTTCTGACTCCAGATCTTCAGCAAAGGATCATGAAAATTCTAAGTCAAGAAGAAGAAAGCAAAGACAGGAAGAAAGAAGGCTAGCTAACATTGCCATAGGTACTGGCATTGATTACACAAAGACCAGCAATGAGGAAACCACTCAGAATGTGATCAGAAACCTCCATGGTTGCTGGATCATAAAGCTGGAAGACCTTTTGGCCGATGACTTCTTTCCAACTGCTGTACTGAATCAAATGTACACTTGGATTGATTTGAAAGTCACAAAGAAAGAAAAGGATCCTCTTCCCTGACCAAGAAACATTGCTATAAAATGGCTGAACATTGAAATTTTGGTAAGAAGAACTTCCATCAGCAAGAAGATAAAACAAGAGCCTGATCTAATCAAGCCGATGGATGTTGCTTACTTTAATTATCCTCATACCAATAAGTCCAAGAAGAAATATGGCTTGATTCCTTATGAGTACTTTTATCTCACTGCAAAGGATCAAGAAGAAGATCTTCTCTGGTTAAGGAAGATTCATGCCACTACATGCTAGCAATTGGGGCATGCACTTGTGGGTAATACACTACAAATAGATGAATGGTGAAAACCATCACTATACTGCCTGCAAGAATGCAACAATTATTCAACTAGAAGTCCGTAAGCTACTTGAAGATTACGAGAAGCACTGTGTTGAATTCACTGATCTTGCTGAAAAAAATGTAAAAGAGATTCTTAGAGAATCCTCTGCTGGAATAGAATAGTCCCTTGAAAAGCTTTGTTTTGCTTGCTGATTGCTTTAGTTATTTATGAACATTCTTGTAAACTTACTGAAAGATAACTATCAGCAATGAACGTTTTGACTCTTATTGGTTCTTGATTATGCAAATTACTTTATGCTTACTGTTTTATTATTCAAGTATGTTTGCATTAATCAACTGAGTTATTCAACATCAGGAACCTCTAAAAGGGTATCAATTAATTTAGCCATGGATTGCTAACATCAAAAAGGGGGAAATTTGTTAGGAAACTTGTAATGTTGATGAGCAATTAACCATGCTAAGTTAAGGAAAGTCCAGTAACTAGTATTCTTAAGGTCCATAGGAATTTAGAATTTTATGGACATTATAAAAGAGGAACGTTTGCTGAAAGATTTAGTGTAGGTACTAGTTAGGTTCTTTCGCTTGCTGATGATGTACTTTGTTTTTACAAACAAACTATTGAAGACCTAGAACCGCTAAGAAAATTGAAGATTCGAAGACTGAACACTTAGAAGAATTCTGAGAAAGGTATCTACAAAGGCACATGTTGCTTCAGAAAGTGAGAATTTCAGCAACAGCTTGCATAAGTGAAAATCTATATGACAGAGTAGGTTGTGCTTGCTGAAACTGAGACTGACCACTTACTGACAAGATATGTGACCTCCTTGCTGAAGAATACTTGCACTTTGGCTCCAACGTTCACATTTGAATTTGATTCAAATGAACATTAAATGCAAAGTAGGCACGCAAAGAACATGAAGACAAGAAGACAAATGAAGGAATAAGAATCTAATTCTTATCGCACTAGGAAACCAATTTCAAGTCTAGATTCATTCCCAATTAAATTATAACTCAATCAGGAAAATCTAATTTATCCCTTAGACTTCTAATAGAGGAAGGAGTCGAACTCCTTCCCCTACTCCATCTCGAGCGTGCGCGCGTCCTAAGGGTAATTGGTGGGTCCCGATTTTGGGACCCACTTATAGTTCTAAGGCAATTCAAACTCCAAGTAGATTTTTCCCATGTGCATATGTTAATTCTAAATTAACATATCCTTTCAAATGAAACCTCTATTATATTTCCAAAATATAATCTTTAATTGTATTTACATAAAATACAATTAATTAGCCAATTTAATTAATAATTCCGAATCATTAATTGAGCCACTAAATATTATAATTAATTCTAAATTAATTATAATCCATCAATCACAATTAATTCCAAATTAATTGCGATTCCATCTTCAAGGATATTCGGATAAGCTGAATCACCACATAGTGTGACCCATAGGGCCTCATTGTATTAAGCAAGTCCTAGACTAGGAAAAATGGAACTATTAATACATGAGGACGTTTGAGAGGTTTCTCAAAGTAAACCCTTTCGTTGCGAAGTCTGTTGCGCTCAACGCGGCGATGGTAACATCCTTCATTTGACTTGCTCGAATGTATCTAGGATCGATGAAGTGTCTATCCCAATAATACATCCACGGGCGTCTTCAGTGAGTTGCATGGTGAATCCAATATCTATTATGACCATCATAATAATATTGATACGCTGGCCAGCGGTTTTACCATCACAACTATGAACGACTATGAGCAGTGCTTTCCTGTGCTACACTTGAGAGATGAATCCTTCACAGAATCACTTATCATCCCCATTTGTATGTAGCCATAATCCTGGATCGTGTCTTAGGTCAACTGCTTATTCAGAGCTGACATCGATCGGTCCACCAAGGATATGGGGCAACAAATGTGATGATAAAGTCCTGTAAGTCCAAAGGACGACTGGCATCACTTCGACAACTCATCGGTTCCCATAGACACTTCGGTGTAGAGTATACATCGATGGGAGTGTCCGGTGGGTACTTCCATTGATAAGACCTTGGTGAAAGGATCTGCCACGTTGTCCGTGGTAGAGATACGTTCTATACTAACTTCTCCTCTATCAATAATCTCACGTATAACGTGATACTTTCTAAGTACATGTTTGTTCTTGTTTGTAGATCTAGGCTCCTTAGCTTGAGCGACGGCGCCCGTATTGTCCCAATAAATCGTTATTGGACTAGGAGCAGGAACAACCATCAATTCCTTCAATAACTCTGAAATCCAGACAGCTTCTTACGAAGCTTCTGATCCAGCAATGTACTCGGCTTCTGTGGATGAGTCAGCAATCGTGGCTTGCTTAGAACTCTTCCAACAGATAGCTCCTCCGTTCAATTTGAATACGTATCCTGTCTGTGACTCAAAGTCATCAGGATCTGATTAAATCCAGCGTCGACATAACCAGACATCTTTAATTCTGGTTCTCCACCAAACACCAAGAACATCTCTTTAGTCCGTCAAAGGTACTTAAGAATGTTCTTTACAGCAGTCCAGTGAGGTACTCCTGGATTCTGTTGGTGTCGACAAGTGACACTAAGCGCATATGCCACATCGGGCCTTGTGCAATTCATTGCATACATTATAGACCCTACTGCCGAAGCATAGGGCACACGACTCATTGCATTTCTTTCTTCATCAGTTTTAGGACCATCCTTAACTGATAAGACAATCCCATGCCTAGCTGGGAGAAAGCCTCTCTTTGAGTCGTCCATCTTATAACGCTTCAGTATTTTGTCGATGTAGGTGGACTGTGTCAATCCTAACATCCTCTTGGATCTATCTCTATAGATCTTGATCCCTAGGATGTAGTTCGCTTCACCCAAGTCCTTCATCGAGAAGGCACTTGATAACCAAACTTTAGTCTCTTCTAGCATAGAGACATTGTTTCCCATGATCAAAATGTCATCAACATAAATGATCATGAAAACGACTCCCTTGTCGTTGTGCCTAGTGTAGACACAGGGATCTTCGTTGCCTCTGATGAAGTCAAACGATTTGACAGCTTCATCAAAGCGGATATTCCAGCGCCTAGACGCTTGCTTTAGCTCATAGATGGATCTTTGTAATTTGCATACAACAGTCGGCCTGGTTTTACTAATAAAACCTTTCGGCTGTACCACATAGACCTCTTCCTCAAGGTTGCCATTGAGGAAGGCAGTCTTTACATCCATCTGCCAGATATCATAATCATAGTAGGCATCTATCGCAAGTAGAATTCGAATGGACTTCAATTTTGCTACTGGTGAAAAGGTTTCATCGTAATCGATGCCATACCTTTGCGTGTAGCCTTTCGCCACAAGTCTAGCCTTGTGCGTTTGTACCTTGCCATCGGCATCTGTCTTTCGTTTAAAGACCCATTTGCGCCCAATAGGTCGAACCCCTTGGGGCAAGTCTACCAAGTTCCAAACTTGGTTCAGGTACATGGAGTCCAATTCCAATTCCATGGCCTCTTGCTATTTGTCTGAGTCAATATCAATTATTGCCTCTTTGTTGGTCTCGGGATCTTCACGATCTGATAAGCCGACGTCATGTTCACTGATGTCTTCTATCATAAAGCTTTGCTTCTGAGGTCCTTTTAGGATCCTCTTCGACCTACGGAGCTCGACTGATTCTGGTGCTTTCCTTTTCTGGCTTCGTGTAACTCGAACATTATCAGTGGGCACTGATGCAGCTGGTCGCGCCACGTGACCCTGTTCCCTAGCGGGAGGCTGCTCTTGTGCAACTCGTTGCACAGTTTGATTGACAACGGGTTCTATTGGTGTGGTTTCAACTGTTGATCTAATCACAGGACTCCCACTGACTGTGACATGCCTATCAAGTGTCATATCATTACCCTTGTCTGCTTCGAAAGCTCCCACTGAACTTGAGTCCAAATCAGAAGATTTAGAGAACTCATGTTCGCGCGTGTCAAAGTCTTGAATTTCTTGAAGTTCTATCATGTCATCTAACCTCTCTTCTTCGAGGTATTCTGCTTCAAAAAACTTAACGTTTCTAGATACTATCACCTTGTGATCTTCAGCATGATAGAATTCATAGCCTCTCATCTAACGAGGATAGCCTATGAAATATACTTTGACACCCTTGGCATCTAACTTATCAGTGAGCATCAGTTTGACTATCGCAGGATAGCCCCAAGTTCTAAGATAGCCCAGTGAGGGCTTCATTCCTTTCCATAACTCATAAGGAGTTTTCTCCACTGATTTAGATGGTACACTGATGAACCGAGAGTTGTCGGGTCCTGATTAATCAAATAAATTTGTTATTTAGCCAAAGGCAATTCACAACTACAACGAAAACCGTAGTGTAGCAGTAGAATGACCTAGAGTGTCGTTCTCTAAGGACTGTAACTAGCTTTATCTATTTAACTATAGAATATAAAAATAGTAGACGGAAAAGCAAAGGTTTTTTCTAACAGATAATGGAGATTGGTGATAGTATGATCCTTCAAAGCATAACGGGTTAATAATCATGCGTAAATTCCTCGGTCTTGCATGGAGATCTTTGATCAATCGATTGTCCTGTTATAATTATTAAGCACTACGAAGATAAAGATACTGACAAGTCAATCACTATTGTCCAATTGTGTTCCGTTATTATTCAACACTACGAAGATATAGATATGCATAGTTCGACGAGGGTCCAATTGTGCATAATAATTAATCAACATACGAGGATATAGGCTGAGCCTGATCAACGAAATAAAGCAATAACACGGAGTATAATGCGCGATGTAGCCATTAGCATGATTATCTACCCTTCGCTAAGAATTCACATACTACCACCAACGATAAGTTTAGCTACTCATAGTTGTCATGCAATCAACAGAAATCATAGAAGAAAACATGTTGAAAGATATATAAAAATAAGTAGAATAAACTGTAAGATACAATGTTACCGAAGGTTGTTAGTCTCCGAAGAATTGCGATCTTACAAGCTCCAAACTGCTATGAAAAAGTGTCTCCTAAGCTACGAACCCCCAGAACAGGATCTGGGAAGTTCCTACCTAAAACTACAGAGAAAGGTGAGAGAATAGGTCTGGAAAAGTATGAATTTCGGAGAAAAACTGAGCAACTATATATAGGCTTCGAAATAGTGTGGGGCGATTCGCCCCACGTCCCGGTCGGTTCGTCCGGGAGTAAATTTCGCGGAATTCTGCGTTTTCGACGCGTTTTTGGATTTCTTCCCCTTTTCGGACTCGGTTTCTGACTTCTAGTGGCCTTCTAACCTCCAGATTCGACCCCTAGACTCCAAATCCTATCCGGAAACCTTCAGATACTCCAAATAGGCTTCTGGAACACCAATTCCTTGTCAACTTCAATATAATTGCCCGGAAATCCTCGTTTTTCAACCAAAACCTGTAAAATAAAATCTAAAGGGAAACGTGACACTATTCTAATAAAATGCACTACAATATAGCTAAATTAACATAGAGGATAGCTAAAATAGGTGAAAAAGACTCAAATGAAAGTGTAAAATACACATTCATCAAACTCCCCAAACCGAACCTTTGCTTGTCGTCAAGCAACTAAGCTAGACTCTAATGCAAAAAACAATGCAAGACACAAAATGGAGTCTCATGCTAAATAAAATGAACTAATCTACTGAATCTATCAAAAGTCATATGAACAAAAACCATATAAATCAAAGCATGAATATAGGTTGAAGAATACCTCGATTGACTTATACACATCCACATAAGCACTTATGTCAAGACAAGATAGTCTCTCGTAACATTCTCTACCTGGACCTAGTCAGTGACGACGTAATGAAGCATGCTAAGATACGAATGGTTGTCCCGTGCCTATGAAACTGAGGACTTATTGCTGTTCACCAAGTTTAAGACTTTCCCTCAAAGAGGTCGAACCAGTACTGGCTCTCATCAAACGAAGGAGGGTTCCCGATAAAAGATAACACTCCCCTATTCTACCCATCTCTCAAGCAAAGTCTTAAGCTATTCACCACTTCCTGAATGGCAGGACGAGGGTGGTCTAGAATAGACGACACTCAAAATCAAAAGACAAAAAATAGAAGATTACAACACGATTACGAACATTACAAGAATTTGAAAATGAGACACAACAGTTTGCTAAACTGCTATTTGGCTTTCTTTTTTGGACCCTTCTTTGCTTTTTTGGGGTCTTTTCTTTTTTTTCTTTTTTTTCTTTCCAGTTTCTTTTTTTCTTTTTTTTTTCTTTTTTCCTGGAATTTTTCTTTCTTTTTTTTCGATTTTTTTTTTTTAGCCAGCAGTAGCATAACAAAAAGAGAAACAAAATGACTCACACGACTTCCCCAAACCTATTTGAAAGAATAGGTTGGAGTACAAAATTTACGGAAAAGGAAAAATAAACTCACGATACGGAAATGAAAAACGAAAACAAGTCTAATGATGGCGTAACCCCCTCCCCAAACCTATTCGGAAGAATAGGTTATAAACAAAGGATCACACAACCTCACACTACCTCCTTCCTAGGCATTTAGCAATCTCAAAGCATGGTGAAGACTTGTTGCCTCTTAGGTACATAATTACTCGGGAAAACAACCATAAGACCCTAACATGCATCATCCTATTATAAAGGCCTTCGTGGACCGCAGTAGAGAAAACACCACTAAGTGATGTCGAGACTACGAAGCTTAACTAAGTGCAATATATAAATGTGACAAGCCAAGCAAGAAAAACCTCAAACAAATTCATAGAGATGAAGTATACGATTAATGGCATAGTTAGTTGATCTACCCAATAAAAAAGTTCAAAAAATTCGACAATAAACTCCATATAAAACATGCAAGACTATCCTAGGAAAGAAGTAAACGTGCAAATGCAAAAAATTTCACGAGTTTATCATAAGCAAGGTAAGTATAGAGATAACCAGCGATAACCTCCTCCCCAAACCTGAATGTCGTCGCTCGTCCCGAACGTCGAAAGTGGATCCAAGGTGAGAGCTATTGCTTGTATAAGTGACCTATAATACTCAATCAAACTCGTGAGAAAACAAAACACACTAACCTTCAGTGGAGGCGGTAAGGGTGAGCTTAAGGTGATCAACCTCTCTTTGATCACTAGATATCTCGAAGTACGGCTTCACTCGCTGGCCATTCACCTTGAAGGTATTTCCCGTCTTTGGATCAAAGAGTTTTACAGCTCCATGGGGAGCAACTTCGATAATTTCGTACGGTCCATCCCAACGAGTACGGAGCTTTCCAGGAAATAGTCGAAGGCGAGAATTAAATACTAAAGCTTTTTGTCCAGGAATCAATTCCTTACGTACTATACCACGATCATGATACTTCTTAGTACGTTCCTTGTAGATCTTGGCATTTTCATAAGCACCTAGTCGTAATTCATCAAGCTCATCTAGTTGCAACAATCGTTCCTCGCCAGCTTTTCCCATATCAAGATTGAGTGCTTTTATGGCCCAATATGCCTTGTGTTCCAGTTCTACGGGAAGATGACATGCTTTCCCATACACAAGTCTGTACGGAGTGGTCCCGATCACCGTCTTGTAGCTAGTCCAGTATGCCCAAAGTGCATCATTCAATTTTCCTGCCCAATCCTTCCTACTAGGCTTTACTACTCGCTCCAGGATCTTCTTGATTTGACGGTTGTTGACTTCGACTTGTCCCGACGTCTGTGGGTGATAAGATGTAGCGATACTATGGTGGACACTGTATCTCTTAAGAAGGGAGGCAAACGTTCTATTGACGAAGTGTGACCCTCCATCGCTGATGATTGTCCTAGGGCACTCAAATCTCGAGAATATTACTTCCTTCAAGAACTTCATAACCATTGCGCCGTCATTTGTTTTTGTAGGAATTGCCTCCACCCATTTAGTCACATAGTCCACTGCAACAAGAATGTATTCATAGCCTCCACTGGATGGAAATGGTCCCATGAAATCAATGCCCCATACATCGAAAGGTTCTACCACTAGATTCCCTTGAAGGGGCATTTCATCTTTCTTGCCGATACCACCGCCTCGTTGACATGGGTCACAATTCTTCACAAAACTTCGAGCATCTTTGTATATTGTTGGCCAGAAAAATCCTGCTTGCAGTACCTTGCGTGATGTTTTCAACCCACTGTAGTGTCCCCCACAATTAAGCTCATGGCAATGGCTCAGTACACTTTGTTTCTCTTCTTGTGGCACGCATCTCCTTAGAATCCCATCAGCTCCTTCCTTGAATAGATGCGGATCATCCCATATGTAAGTCCTGCATTGCTTGGCAAGAGATCTCTTGTCCGAGGCTGAAAAGTTAGTGGGGCAAACATTCATAGCCAAATAGTTTACAATATCTGCATACCATGGCTCTTCATTAGCCTTCATTAAGTGCTCATCGGGGAGGTCTTCATTGATGGGTATCGGATCAACAGGGATATTAGGTATTCTAGATAAATGATCTGCTACTAAATTCTCCCTACCAGCTCTATCCACTATGGTCAAATCAAAGTCTTGCAGCAAAAGGACCCAACGGATTAATCTAGGCTTAGAATCTTGCTTAGCTATCAAATGTCTCAAAGCAGCATGATCAGTATGGACATTCACAGGATGGCCAATTAAATAAGACCTAAACTTTTGTAAAGCAAAGACAACAGCTAAAAATTCCTTTTCAGTAGTTGTATAATTAACCTGCGCAGAGTCTAGAGTCTTACTAACATAATAAATCACACGATACTGCTTATCAACTTTTTGGCATAAAACAGCACCCATAGAAAAATTCGAAGCATCACACATAATTTCGAAAGGAAGATTCCAGTCAGGCGGCACAACAATGGGAGAAGAAACAAGCTTTTCCTTAAGGGTATTAAAAGCAACTAAGCATTCATTAGAGAAATGGAAAACCACATCTTTAGCAAGCAAGCTACTTAAAGGTTTAGCAATTTTCGAAAAATCTTTAATAAACCTCCTATGAAAACCTACATGGCCAAGAAAAGATTGCAATTCTTTCACACAAGTAGGTGGGGGAAGTTTTTCAATGATTTCGATCTTAGCCTTGTCTACCTCAATACCTCTTTCAGAAACTACATGTCCTAGAACAATGCCTTCTCTAACCATATAATGACTCTTCTCCCAGCTTAAGGTCAAGTTGCATTCAATGCACCTTTTCTAAACTAGATCTAATCATTGCAAGCATTCATCAAAGGAATCACCAAAAAGGGAAAAATCATCCATGAAAACTTCAACAAATTTAGTTACCATGTTAGAGAAAACAGAAAGCATGCACCTTTGAAAAGTGGCGGGAGCATTGCATAGTCCAAATGGCATCCTCCTATAGGCAAATGTTCCGAATGGGCAAGTGAATGTCGTCTTCTCCTGATCCTCCGGTGCAATCGGAATCTGGTAGAAACTTGATAAACCATCAAGAAAACAATAAAACTTCCGCCCCGCAAGGCGGTTTAGCATGTCATCTATAAATGGTAAAGGGAAGTGGTCTTTTTTAGTGGCGGCATTTAATCTTCTATAGTCAATGCACATCCTCCATCCAGTGGTCTTCCTAACCGGTACCAATTCTCCCTTCTCATTCTCTTCCACCGTGACTCCTGATTTCTTAGGAACTACATGTACCGGGCTCACCCATCGACTATCAGGAATGGGGTAAATCATATCAGCATCTAGCAACTTGATCACTTCTTTTTTTACCACCTCTTGCATGGTTGGATTTATCCTTCGCTGAGGTTGCCTAACGGGTTTGGCATCTTGTTCTAGAGTGATGTTGTGCACGCATCTTGTAGGGCTAATTCCTTTGATATCACTGATCCCCCATCCTATAGCTGCGGAATTTTCCTTCAATACTTCAATCAGCTTACTTTCTTCATCGTCGGAGAGATGTGAGGAGACAATTACAGGCTTCTTCTGATTTTCTGCTAAGTACACATACTTGAGGTGCGCAGCAAGTGGTTTTAATTCTAAGCTAGGTTCTTCAGGAAACCCACTTTCTTCTTCTTCTTCATCTAAAGGTTCAAGTACCTCTTCTCCTGCGGGAATATCTGGGGTGCTATCCATTATTTCGACTAGTTCCCTTGCTTCTTCGGTCATGTAGCACGTCTCAGCTGGCATTGTTAGTGCCTCCTCAAGTGGTTCACGATTACCATGGCAATGATGAAATTTGGGAATTACGGATTCGTAGCAATCGACAAATTTTAACTCCTCCGCAACTTCCTTATCTCTGATGCTACATCCTACCAACTCAATCTTCTCGCCCATTACTTCCATGGTTATTTTCTTGCCCTTAAGTTCAAGGCATGTGTTGGTAGTTGACATGAATGGTCTCCCAAGTAGCACTACGTGCTCACGGATATGGCTCTTTCCCTCGTCTGCGGACTTCATTTATATAAAATCAGCTGGGATTATCAATTTGTCCACTTTCACAAGGATGTCTTCTATTATCCCGACTGGCCTCTTCACACTTTGGTCTGCCATTTGGACGACCATATCAATTGGTGTCAATTCTCCGAGTTCCAGGGCCTTGTATACTGAATACGACATTAAGTTAATGCTAGCTCCTAAGTCAAGCATTGCCTTCGTAGTTCGTCCATTCCCTAAGGCGATGTCGATGATGAAGCTTCCAGGATCCTTTTACTTCACGGGCAATCCGGCAATCGAGTTGACCGTTTCAACCCCATTCACTTCCTTTCCTGAAGTAATCCTTTTGTTCTTGATCTCACGAAAGAATTTCGTATAAGCTGGAATATTCTGGATTAACTCTAAGAGAGGCACATTGACTTCCACTTTTGACAGGCGTTGGAATAGGGGTGAATCTTGAATATCCTTCTTGGCTGGTTTGATCCGACTCGGGTATGGCACATGTGGCTTCGGAGGCACATATGGATTGGAAGATTTGTGAAGTTCTCCTGGCATACTAGTTCCTACCTCGACTTCGTCATCATCTGTCTATTACAGATGGTCTTGGTTCATCATTCCTTTCCGGAACTTCTTGAGGTTCTTTGGAACTTCCGCTAACCTCTTGTTCTGTGCTTGGTCCTGTATTGTCGATCTCAGTAGATTCCGCCCGTTTAGGACGTACGAAGTTAGGAATTTTGGTCATCTTGCCTCCTCGGAGTAGTAGATTCACCTCTTCGCACTCATTCTCCTTAGTATCAACAGCTGGAGGTTGCTCGGGATCAGTTTCAGGTGTCTCATCGGGAGGACTAGGATTGACCGGTTCCCTGGAGTTGGGTGATTCGCTCCTCACCTCGGGTGGTTTGCTCACTACTTCCTGGGGGGTATCCTCGACTGCTTTACCGCACCTTCCACACTTCAGTAGGCTAAGATCTTTGATAAGTTGCTCAGTTACTTCGACCGCTTCAAAAGCCTTCTCGATGCGAAGATTGTTCTCAGCTTGCCCTGCGTGTGCTATCTCGAAAACACTCTCAATGGCTTTAATCCCTGCGTAAAACGCAAGTTCCTCCTCTTCACTGATGTCTTCGTCCTCAGAATATCCTTCGTATAACCCGTCAGTTTCGTCTTTATTTGAGTATATGTTGGCGACTTCATTCGACATTATTTTCTCCGATTGTGCGGATCCATTGGCGTACTTTTGAAAGACCTTCACTGCCTCTTCAACTGTACATTCTTCTAAACCACCACACATCCCATCCACTTGAAGCCTCACTTCATCACGTAGTCCTCCAACAAAAAACCAAATCAGCTCCCCATCGTCGAAACGGTGGTGGGGGCACTCACGTTTATACAGCTCAAAACGTTCATAGGTGTCACAGAACCGCTCGTATTCTCCTTGCTTGAAATGTTCGATCGATTCCGTAGTGCAATCGTCTCATGGTAAGGCATGAAACGTGCCAAGAACTCCTCTACTACTTGGCACCAGGTCCTCAGTGATCCTGGTGCTAACCTCGCTATCCATATCCTCGGTGCATATCCCAAAGCAAAAGGAAATAATTTCCTGGATAATTGATCCTCGGTGAACCCCTTTGCTGGAACTTTTGCTATTTCCTCTTCATAGGACCTGATGAAGCTTATCGGATTCATATCCTCTCCATCTTCGAACCTCGGTATCCTTCTCACTATGGAACTTGTTACCTCATACCCGATAACTCTTCTTCTAAGTATATAGCTGACCCCCTCCTGACTTGCGAGAACGTAGGTGTCAAGCGGGCTTTTAAGGTCGTCATACTTGGAAATCTGTATCAGGAGTAACTCAAAACTAAAACTTAGCCTCGTTAGAAATTTCGAAAATCGAGAATATTTCTAGATATCAAATACTACTAAGGCTAGGAAAGGAGAATTAGAAACAGACTAGGAAAGCAGTATCAGACAAGGATTAAAAGGAAAACTAAAACTAATAGAATTAGGAATTGAATGCTGAAAATATAAACAAATTAAACAGAAAAAAGGAGTATAGTCCCCGGCAACGGCACCAATTTGATGAAACGAGAGTTGTCGGGTCCCGATTAATCAAATAAATTTGTTATTTAGCCAAAGGCAATTCACAACTACAACGAAAACCGTAGTGTAGCAGTAGAATGACCTCGAGTGTCGTTCTCTAAGGACTATAACTAGCTTTATCTATTTAACTAAAGAATATAAAAACAGCAGACGGAAAAGCAAAGGTTTTTTCTAACAGATAATGGAGATCGGTGATAGTATGATCCTTCAAAGCATAACGGGTTAATAATCATGCGTAAATTCCTCGGTCTTGCATGGAGATCTTTGATCAATCGATTGTCCTGTTGTAATTATTAAGCACTACGAAGATAAAGATACTGACAAGTCAATCACTATTGTCCAATTGTGTTCCGTAATTATTCAACACTACGAAGATATAGATATGAATAGGTCGACGAGGGTCCAATTGTGCATAATAATTAATCAACATACGAGGATATAGGCTGAGCCTGATCAACGAAATAAAGCAATAACACGGAGTATAATGCGCGATATAGCCATTAGCATGATTATCTACCCTTCGCTAAGAATTCACATACTACCACCAACGATAAGTTTAGCTACTCATAGTTGTCATGCAATCAACAGAAATCATAGAAGAAAACATGTTGAAAGATATATAAAAATAAGTAGAATAAACTGTAAGATACAATGTTACCGAAGGTTGTAAGTCTCCGAAGAATTGCGATATTACAAGCTCCAAACTGCTATGAAAAAGTGTCTCCTAAGCTACGAACCCCCGGAACAGGCTCTGGGAAGTTCCTACCTAAAACTACAGAGAAAGGTGAGAGAATAGGTCTGGAAAAGTATAAATTTCGGAGAAAAACTGAGCAACTATATATAGGCTTCGAAATAGTGTGGGGCGATTCGCCCCACACACCGGGCGATTCGCCCGGTGTGGGGCGATTCGCCCCACATCCCGGGTGGTTCGCGCGGGAGTAAATTTCGCGGAATTCCGCGTTTTCGACGCGTTTTTGGATTTCTTCCCCTTTTCGGACTCGGTTTCTGACTTCTAGTGGCCTTCTAACCTCCAGATTCGACCCCTAGACTCCAAATCCTATCCGGAAACCTTCAGATACTCCAAATAGGCTTCTGGAACACCAATTCCTTGTCAACTTCAATATAATTGCCCGGAAATCCTCGTTTTTCAACCAAAACCTGTAAAATAAAATCTAAAGGGAAACGTGACACTATTCTAATAAAATGCACTAAAATATAGCTAAATTAACATAGAGGATAGCTAAAATAGGTGAAAAAGACTCAAATGAAAGTGTAAAATACACATTCATCATACACGGTTCAGAATGTAGATTGCAGTTTGTAGTGCATATCCCCATAGATGTTTTGGAAGAGTCGAGAATCCGATCATTGATCTCACCGTGTCTAACAGGGTTCGATTCCTTCTCTCAGACACACCATTTAACTGTGGTGTTCCAGGAGGAGTCCATTGCGATTGAATTCCATTTTCCTTCAAGTAGTCGATAAATTCTTCACTAAGATATTCACCTCCTCGATCTGATCGAAGAGTGACTATCCTTAGGTTCAATTCACTCTCGACCTCATTCCTAAACTCCTTGAATTTCCCAAAGGTCTCGGATTTATTCTTCATAAGATAAATATATCCATACCTTGAGAAATCGTCAGTAAAGGTAACGAATTAAGGATAACCCCCACGTGCATGGACTTTAAAAGGTCCACATACATCGGTATGTATGAGCTCTAAGCAGCGAGTGGCACGAACACTTTGTCCAACAAAAGGTTTGTTCGTCATCTTACCCTTAACACATGATTCACATGTACCATATGATTCAAAACCAAATGGTTCTAAGTAGTCCAACTTCCTTAGTCTTTGAATCCGTGTTTCATTGATATGGCCTAGCCAAATGCCATAGATAAGATGGATTATTCTTCCTACTTGAAGACGGTTGTTTGTTATGTATTTGAAATAAAGGTAGACTACTTTGCAAAATATATAAACCATTCACTAAGCGAGCTTTTCCATAATACTGGTCATTTAATGAAAAATAACAAGTATTAGGAAAAACCCAAATTGTCCAACAATGGAATGGAAATAATATTTCTGACAATGGATGGGACAAAATAAACGTTATTAAGTTCCAAACATTGTCCTGATGGTAAATCTATCTTGCAGCGTCCAACGCGTTTGGCTTCAACTGGATTGTTGTTCCCAACATGCAAGTCGGTTTCACCTTGCTTGACTAGCCTGTGTTCAATGGCCCCTTGCACATTATTATAAATGTGCGAGCCACAGGCTGTATCTAATACCCAACCATTGGAGTCAAAAGTAGTCATGTTCATTTCAATAACAAACATACCTGAGCTAGAAGTCAGCGGCTTCTTAGCTTGATTTGCCCTTAGTTTAGGACAATCATTCTTCCAATGCCCTTTCCGCTTACAGAAAAGACATTCATCTGTGTGTACCGTTCCGCTCCTCTTGAACTTCCTTTTCTGGTTCAGACGCTTAGGCCTATCACTCGAAGTGTTAGCCTTGGCTCCCGACTTTCCCTTACCCTTAGCACCTTTGTTTCTCGGGTTTGGGTTAGACGGTTGCCCAACATCCATGATCGACTTTTCCTTCTTAGGAAGATTTTGATCATATGTCTTCAGCAGATTATGGAGTTCGGGCAGTGTTACGTCCTTCGCATTCATGGTGGTTAACGATGAACTGCGAATACGAACTCGGCAATGATTGAAGGACAAAGATCACCATGATCTTATTCTCATCTTGAGAACATGTTCAGACATGCTCCCTCCTTCATTGAGCTTGCATCTGTGTATCTCTTTGATCAAATCAAATTCAACACTTCTAGCTGTCGTCTTAAAGACCGACTCAAGATGCTTCAGCATACGTCAACATACTTTCATGTTGCCTTTGCAGCTCATTGCTCATTGCCGCCAGCATAATACACTGCGCGGACCTAGCATCCTCATGATGCTTATCAGACCTTGCCTTGTTGGCTTGATTCCAAATTAGCAACTTGATAGGCAGTCTGATTCTCGGGACACACGGGATTAGCCTCGTCCAAGACGTACTCGATCCTTTCGTACCTCAGCACCAAACATATATTCCTGATCCAATCTAGGAAGTTTGGTCCGGTCAAAATTTGCTTCTCTAAGACAGCACGGAGCGAGATACTCGCCATTTCGGTTTTCCAGGAGAAATAATATAAAACGAAAATAATAAATCAACTATTGAAATATTATTTCTAAATACACAGTAAACATAACTAAACAACAAGGTCCTTTAGTTGTTTAGCTCCCACTATTTTCACATATGCTTGCCCCCAAAACAAACATACGGGTAATGTCCAACAAGTTACCGTAGTGGCCAAGATCCAAATCCATACTATGCTATACTCCAACGGGGGCTGGTCGCATAGCATAATATGACCGGTAAGACTATCCAATTGCGTCACGCAACTCTTGGTTGTTAAATCTAATTTAACCCGATGCCCTACATATTGTTCCTATCGAGGTCGCTAGATACAACATGCAGTAAGTCATAACCATAGGCTTACTCTAATCTGACGATCACTGCGAGTCTGTAAGACGAGGTCGCCAATACAAGAAAACGCAATGAAAGTTCAGAATTAAAGCACCTTATGGAAAGCATCTCAGAAATACATACATATATATATATATATGTACTTATATTGGTTGGGTCTTGTCGCTTGAGGGTTGTTATCAGTCATCTACAAAACAAATAAGGGCGCCGCCTACCCATCATGCATGAGCGGTCTACACGTAATGGATGTCGCCTATCCATTCTAGTTCTAAACGCGGTCAAGCACATAATGGGTGCCGCCTACCCATACATAAAATATGCGGTCCGACATATAAGAGGGCGCCGCCTACCGTCGCATGCATAGCGGTCGAACAGAAAGTAAAATACTTGGTATTTAAACATGCATTGTCAAACAATAGCATATCGAGCAAACAAAACAAGTAGTAGCCTATGTGGATGCCAAATGACTTCATAATTTCATTATGAAAATTATAATCTCATAATTATAAGCTCTATGAAATAATTGAAAATTTGGACTAGATTGAAAAATCGAAAATTCTTTGACCAAGTAGCAATTTTCGAAAACCCGAAGGACTTAATTGTAATTTTTGAAACCTTAGAGGTGTTAAATCTAAAATTCAAAAGTAGAAGGACTAATTTGCAATAAACAATAAATTGATAAATTACAAATAAGCCCTTTAACTTTATACTAATTAAATTTAACCCCTCTAGTTAAAAACAATTACAATTAAATCATATTATATTCCAAATATAAAATTCAATCCTCAAAATTTTCAAAAATTCATTTTGGGTCCAACCCGAAAAATATATATATATCCCGTCCCCTACCGTGCCTGCGGCCGCTGGCGCCGGGGGCGCCCGCAGGCACCCGGCAGGCGCGGGTGCCTGCGTCCCGCAGGCACCCGGGGCGCCACGCCGGCGCCCGGTCAATATATATATTAAAATTTTTTTTTTTTTTGAAAAAATATAAATTCTAAATTTGTATAAAAACAAAACTTTTGAAAATCGAATTAATCATAGAATCAATTGCATCCACATATCTCAAAATCATACAATATATATACGTATATACGTAATCAATAACCTGGCTCCGGTACCACTATGAGAAAATATGGTCAGAGTTACCCCTAGGGTACGCAGCGGAATTTTAAAAAATTTCTTAACATGCATGTTAATTGATTATGTATATGCCGTATATATTTAAACACGTCAATTAGAAGACTAACCTTACTTCCAAAGCAGCACATCTTCCAAGTCTTCGTAATAATCCGGTGTATCTTCTCCTTCGTCGAAGTCGAAGATATCTGCAATACTTTGATTATCTGCAAGACAATAAAAGTTAGTTTCCAGCTCCTAGAACCTCAACCTTGGTATCCACGGATGAACAGCCTATCGGAAGAATGCTAGGATATTCTTTGTGTGACCAAGAAGATGGGGCGGTGATTCCTCCGGTAGGTGGCGCGCGCGTAGGCTTGTAGAGGAGGGGAGAGTTTTATTTTCTCTAAGAAAACTGGGTAGAATGACTGTGAAAGTCTATGTCAAAAGCTCTCTAATAGTCTACTATATATAGTCAATAGAAAGCCTAAAGCAGAAGCAATTAGACTCATAAAAGGAACGAGAATCTAATTCTTATCGACTAGGAAACCAATTTCAAGTCTAGATTACGAGTGGGGGTCCCCAAGTTAAAATTGAAAACTCAATCATGGAAAAATCTAACTTATCCCTTAGACTTCTAAATA
>CM051457.1:81124602-81179821 GCA_028274465.1 Plantago ovata
ATCCACTTGAGCCTCACTTCATCACGTAGTCCTCCAACAAAAAACCAAATCAGCTCCCCATCGTCGAAACGGTGGTGGGGGCACTCACGTTTATACAGCTCAAAACGTTCATAGGTGTCACAGAACCGCTGTATTCTCCTTGCTTGAAATGTTCGATCGATTCCGTAGTGCAATCGTCTCATGGTAAGGCATGAAACGTGCCAAGAACTCCTCTACTACTTGGCACCAGGTCCTCAGTGATCCTGGTGCTAACCTCGCTATCCATATCCTCGGTGCATATCCCAAAGCAAAAGGAATAATTTCCTGGATAATTGATCCTCGGTGAACCCCTTTGCTGGAACTTTTGCTATTTCCTCTTCATAGGACCTGATGAAGCTATCGGATTCATATCCTCTCCATCTTCGAACTCGGTATCCTTCTCACTATGGAACTTGTTACCTCATACCCGATAACTCTTCTTCTAAGTATATAGCTGACCCCCTCCTGACTTGCGAGAACGTAGGTGTCAAGCGGGCTTTTAAGGTCGTCATACTTGAAATCTGTATCAGGAGTAACTCAAAACTAAAACTTAGCCTCGTTAGAAATTTCGAAAATCGAGAATATTTCTAGATATCAATACTACTAAGCTAGGAAAGGAGAATTAGAAACAGACTAGGAAAGCAGTATCAGACAAGGATTAAAAAGGAAAACTAAAACTAATAGAATTAGGAATTGAATGCTGAAAATATAAACAAATTAAACAGAAAAAAGGAGTATAGTCCCCCGCAACGGCACCAATTTGATGAAACGAGAGTTGTCGGTCCCGATTAATCAAATAAATTTGTTATTTAGCCAAAGGCAATTCACAACTACAACGAAAACCGTAGTGTAGCAGTAGAATGACCTCGAGTGTCGTTCTCTAAGGACTATAACTAGCTTTATCTATTTAACTAAAGAATATAAAAACAGCAGACGTAAAGCAAAGGTTTTTTCTAACAGATAATGGAGATCGGTGATAGTATGATCCTTCAAAGCATAACGGGTAATAATCATGCGTAAATTCCTCGTCTTGCATGGAGATCTTTGATCAATCGATTGTCCTGTTGTAATTATTAAGCACTACGAAGATAAAGATACTGACAAGTCAATCACTATTGTCCAATTGTGTTCCGTAATTATTCAACACTACGAAGATATAGATATGAATAGGTCGACGAGGGTCCAATTGTGCATAATAATTAATCAACATACGAGGATATAGGCTGAGCCTGATCAACGAAATAAAGCAATAACACGGAGTATAATGCGCGATATAGCCATTAGCATGATTATCTACCCTTCGCTAAGAATTCACATACTACCACCAACGATAAGTTTAGCTACTCATAGTTGTCATGCAATCAACAGAAATCATAGAAGAAAACATGTTGAAAGATATATAAAAATAAGTAGAATAAACTGTAAGATACAATGTTACCGAAGGTTGTAAGTCTCCGAAGAATTGCGATATTACAAGCTCCAAACTGCTATGAAAAAGTGTCTCCTAAGCTACGAACCCCCGGAACAGGCTCTGGGAAGTTCCTACCTAAAACTACAGAGAAAGGTGAGAGAATAGGTCTGGAAAAGTATAAATTTCGGAGAAAAACTGAGCAACTATATATAGGCTTCGAAATAGTGTGGGGCGATTCGCCCCACACACCGGGCGATTCGCCCGGTGTGGGGCGATTCGCCCCACATCCCGGGTGGTTCGCGCGGGAGTAAATTTCGCGGAATTCCGCGTTTTCGACGCGTTTTTGGATTTCTTCCCCTTTTCGGACTCGGTTTCTGACTTCTAGTGGCCTTCTAACCTCCAGATTCGACCCCTAGACTCCAAATCCTATCCGGAAACCTTCAGATACTCCAAATAGGCTTCTGGAACACCAATTCCTTGTCAACTTCAATATAATTGCCCGGAAATCCTCGTTTTTCAACCAAAACCTGTAAAATAAAATCTAAAGGGAAACGTGACACTATTCTAATAAAATGCACTAAAATATAGCTAAATTAACATAGAGGATAGCTAAAATAGGTGAAAAAGACTCAAATGAAAGTGTAAAATACACATTCATCATACACGGTTCAGAATGTAGATTGCAGTTTGTAGTGCATATCCCCATAGATGTTTTGGAAGAGTCGAGAATCCGATCATTGATCTCACCGTGTCTAACAGGGTTCGATTCCTTCTCTCAGACACACCATTTAACTGTGGTGTTCCAGGAGGAGTCCATTGCGATTGAATTCCATTTTCCTTCAAGTAGTCGATAAATTCTTCACTAAGATATTCACCTCCTCGATCTGATCGAAGAGTGACTATCCTTAGGTTCAATTCACTCTCGACCTCATTCCTAAACTCCTTGAATTTCCCAAAGGTCTCGGATTTATTCTTCATAAGATAAATATATCCATACCTTGAGAAATCGTCAGTAAAGGTAACGAATTAAGGATAACCCCCACGTGCATGGACTTTAAAAGGTCCACATACATCGGTATGTATGAGCTCTAAGCAGCGAGTGGCACGAACACTTTGTCCAACAAAGGTTTGTTCGTCATCTTACCCTTAACACATGATTCACATGTACCATATGATTCAAAACCAAATGGTTCTAAGTAGTCCAACTTCCTTAGTCTTTGAATCCGTGTTTCATTGATATGGCCTAGCCAAATGCCATAGATAAGATGGATTATTCTTCCTACTTGAAGACGGTTGTTTGTTATGTATTTGAAATAAAGGTAGACTACTTTGCAAATATATAAACCATTCACTAAGCGAGCTTTTCCATAATACTGGTCATTTAATGAAAAATAACAAGTATTAGGAAAAACCCAATTGTCCAACAATGGAATGGAAATAATATTTCTGACAATGGATGGGACAAAATAAACGTTATTAAGTTCCAAACATTGTCCTGATGGTAAATCTATCTTGCAGCGTCCAACGCGTTTGGCTTCAACTGGATTGTTGTTCCCAACATGCAAGTCGGTTTCACCTTGCTTGACTAGCCTGTGTTCAATGGCCCCTTGCACATTATTATAAATGTGCGAGCCACAGGCTGTATCTAATACCCAACCATTGGAGTCAAAAGTAGTCATGTTCATTTCAATAACAAACATACCTGAGCTAGAAGTCAGCGGCTTCTTAGCTTGATTTGCCCTTAGTTTAGGACAATCATTCTTCCAATGCCCTTTCCGCTTACAGAAAAGACATTCATCTGTGTGTACCGTTCCGCTCCTCTTGAACTTCCTTTTCTGGTTCAGACGCTTAGGCCTATCACTCGAAGTGTTAGCCTTGGCTCCCGACTTTCCCTTACCCTTAGCACCTTTGTTTCTCGGGTTTGGGTTAGACGGTTGCCCAACATCCATGATCGACTTTTCCTTCTTAGGAAGATTTTGATCATATGTCTTCAGCAGATTATGGAGTTCGGGCAGTGTTACGTCCTTCGCATTCATGGTGGTTAACGATGAACTGCGAATACGAACTCGGCAATGATTGAAGGACAAAGATCACCATGATCTTATTCTCATCTTGAGAACATGTTCAGACATGCTCCCTCCTTCATTGAGCTTGCATCTGTGTATCTCTTTGATCAAATCAAATTCAACACTTCTAGCTGTCGTCTTAAAGACCGACTCAAGATGCTTCAGCATACGTCAACATACTTTCATGTTGCCTTTGCAGCTCATTGCTCATTGCCGCCAGCATAATACACTGCGCGGACCTAGCATCCTCATGATGCTTATCAGACCTTGCCTTGTTGGCTTGATTCCAAATTAGCAACTTGATAGGCAGTCTGATTCTCGGGACACACGGGATTAGCCTCGTCCAAGACGTACTCGATCCTTTCGTACCTCAGCACCAAACATATATTCCTGATCCAATCTAGGAAGTTTGGTCCGGTCAAAATTTGCTTCTCTAAGACAGCACGGAGCGAGATACTCGCCATTTCGGTTTTCCAGGAGAAATAATATAAACGAAAATAATAAATCAACTATTGAAATATTATTTCTAAATACACAGTAAACATAACTAAACAACAAGGTCCTTTAGTTGTTTAGCTCCCACTATTTTCACATATGCTTGCCCCCAAAACAAACATACGGGTAATGTCCAACAAGTTACCGTAGTGGCCAAGATCCAAATCCATACTATGCTATACTCCAACGGGGGCTGGTCGCATAGCATAATATGACCGGTAAGACTATCCAATTGCGTCACGCAACTCTTGGTTGTTAAATCTAATTTAACCCGATGCCCTACATATTGTTCCTATCGAGGTCGCTAGATACAACATGCAGTAAGTCATAACCATAGGCTTACTCTAATCTGACGATCACTGCGAGTCTGTAAGACGAGGTCGCCAATACAAGAAAACGCAATGAAAGTTCAGAATTAAAGCACCTTATGGAAAGCATCTCAGAAATACATACATATATATATATATATGTACTTATATTGGTTGGGTCTTGTCGCTTGAGGGTTGTTATCAGTCATCTACAAAACAAATAAGGGCGCCGCCTACCCATCATGCATGAGCGGTCTACACGTAATGGATGTCGCCTATCCATTCTAGTTCTAAACGCGGTCAAGCACATAATGGGTGCCGCCTACCCATACATAAAATATGCGGTCCGACATATAAGAGGGCGCCGCCTACCGTCGCATGCATAGCGGTCGAACAGAAAGTAAAATACTTGGTATTTAAACATGCATTGTCAAACAATAGCATATCGAGCAAACAAACAAGTAGTAGCCTATGTGGATGCCAAATGACTTCATAATTTCATTATGAAAATTATAATCTCATAATTATAAGCTCTATGAAATAATTGAAAATTTGGACTAGATTGAAAAATCGAAAATTCTTTTGACCAAGTAGCAATTTTCGAAAACCCGAAGGACTTAATTGTAATTTTTGAAACCTTAGAGGTGTTAAATCTAAAATTCAAAAGTAGAAGGACTAATTTGCAATAAACAATAAATTGATAAATTACAAATAAGCCCTTTAACTTTATACTAATTAAATTTAACCCCTCTAGTTAAAAACAATTACAATTAAATCATATTTATATTCCAAATATAAAATTCAATCCTCAAAATTTTCAAAAATTCATTTTGGGTCCAACCCGAAAAATATATATATATCCCGTCCCCTACCGTGCCTGCGGCCGCTGGCGCCGGGGGCGCCCGCAGGCACCCGGCAGGCGCGGGTGCCTGCGTCCCGCAGGCACCCGGGGCGCCACGCCGGCGCCCGGTCAATATATATATTAAAATTTTTTTTTTTTTTTGAAAAAATATAAATTCTAAATTTGTATAAAAACAAAACTTTTGAAAATCGAATTAATCATAGAATCAATTGCATCCACATATCTCAAAATCATACAATATATATACGTATATACGTAATCAATAACCTGGCTCCGGTACCACTATGAGAAAATATGGTCAGAGTTACCCCTAGGGTACGCAGCGGAATTTTAAAAAATTTCTTAACATGCATGTTAATTGATTATGTATATGCCGTATATATTTAAACACGTCAATTAGAAGACTAACCTTACTTCCAAAGCAAGCACATCTTCCAAGTCTTCGTAATAATCCGGTGTATCTTCTCCTTCGTCGAAGTCGAAGATATCTGCAATACTTTGATTATCTGCAAGACAATAAAAGTTAGTTTCCAGCTCCTAGAACCTCAACCTTGGTATCCACGGATGAACAGCCTATCGGAAGAATGCTAGGATATTCTTTGTGTGACCAAGAAGATGGGGCGGTGATTCCTCCGGTAGGTGGCGCGCGCGTAGGCTTGTAGAGGAGGGGAGAGTTTTATTTTCTCTAAGAAAACTGGGTAGAATGACTGTGAAAGTCTATGTCAAAAGCTCTCTAATAGTCTACTATATATAGTAGTCAATAGAAGCCTAAAGCATAAGCAATTAGACTTCATAAAGGAATGAGAATCTAATTCTTATCGCACTAGGAAACCAATTTCAAGTCTAGATTCATTCCCAATTAAATTAAAACTCAATCAGGAAAATCTAACTTATCCCTTAGACTTCTAATACAGGAATGAGTTCGACTCCTTCCCCTACTCCAGCTCGCGCGCGTGCGCGTCCTGAGGGTAATAGGTGGGTCCCGATTTTGGGACCCACTTATAGTTCTAAGGCAATTCAAACTCCAAGTAGATTTTGCCCATGTGCATATGTTAATTCTAAATTAACATATCCTTTCAAATCAAACCTCTATTATATTTCCAAAATATAATCTTTAATTGTATTTACATAGAATACAATTAATTAGCCAATTCAATTAATAATTCCAAATCATTAATTGAGCACTAAATATTATAATTAATTCCAAATTAATTATAATCCATCAATCACAATTAATTCAAAATTAATTGCGATTCCATCTTCAAGGATATTCGGATAAGCTCAATCACCACATAGTGTGACCCATAGGGCCTCATTGTATTAAGCAAGTCCTAGACTAGGCAAAATGGAATTCCTAGACGGTTCCATTTGCAATATTAATACATGAGGACGTTTGAGAGGTTTCTCAAAGTAAACCCTTTCGTTCGAAGTCTGTTGCGCTCAACGCGACGATGGTAACGTCCCTTCATCTGACTTGCTCGAATGTATCTAGGATCGATGAAGTGTCTATCCCAATAATACATCCACGGGCGTCTTCAGTGAGTTGCATGGTGAATCCAATATCTATTATGACCATCATAATAATATTGATACGCTGGCCAGCGGTTTTACCATCACAACTATGAACGACTATGAGCAGTGCTCTCCTGTGCTACACTTGAGAGATGAATCCTTCACAGAATCACTTATCATCCCCATTTGTATGTAGCCATAATCCTGGATCGTGTCGTAGGTCAACTGCTTATTCAGAGCTGACATCGACCGGTCCACCAAGGATATGGGGCAACAAATGTGATGATAAAGTCCTGTAAGTCCAAAGGACGACTGGCATCACTTTGACAACTCACCGGTTTCCATAGACACTTCGGTGTAGAGTATACATCGATGGGAGTGTCCGGTGGGTACTTCCATTGTTCGATAATCCTTCTTCGAACAACTATGCGCAGTTATGGGAACGTTTCTCGATTGTCCAACAATCCGTTCCGTGGTCGTGGGATCGGCTCACCCTTGCTCCAACAAGTATAACCTCCACGCATACTAGTCTCATCTGGTTCATTCAGACCCCTACATCCGAGATGAACCTCGACTAGGGAGAGTTTGGGATAGATGATAACTCACATAGCTCCCACTATCTGTGTGATCGGTCATCTATCCGAGGGGACATGTTTAATATCAATACATACAGAAATAGAGATATGGCATGCTGCATGCCCGGTGTAATATAAATATGAAAGCGATACTCAATAGTAAAACGTCAAACATATATTATATTATGTTGACCTGTGTAATAGTACATATATGCCCTCTATAAGGGCACCATGCCCTTAATAAGGACTGTCTCTAGGACATATACACTATCAATCAAGCCTCGCCCTAGTCTTCTCAGAATCTTCCTCATAACGTTTAAGAAAACTTTGGGTGTGATCAACCATCTTTTGCAAGTTCTCCATCAGTAGAGCTGTCTTCGACTTCGGTTGCTCTTTCGGAGCGGGATTTTCGCAGTGATCATTACCATAGTTAAGCTTACTACGGTCTTGGTTAGGGCCATAAGTTTGGCTAGCCGGTGCGTATCCTTGATTGTTTCGGAATCCTCTTCTCCAAAATCCACCTCGAGGATTCCTACCATCTTGACCGTAGCTAGCTTCTTGAGTATCAAATTCCGTAGCAAAGGCTTCCTCTTCGCTCTTTGAACCCAATTGCCATCATCATATGCAAGCTCCGATCTACACATATGAGCTCCATGCCCATAGTTCTTGCATATTCGACAAACTTCGTTTGACATAGCTATTCCTGCGGAGTTCTTGAGGACTTGTTTCAACTCGTTGGTAAAGCACTCGAATCGATCCCTGTTCCCCCCATACATAGGGGCCTCTTGAGTAGGTGGAGCTTCAGGTCCACTTCTCCTAACCATTGCTCTTGGATCCTTGAATTGTGAACCCTTAGCAAGCCTTTCGAAAACCGCTCAGACGGCTTCCGCGGTTTCCTCCCAAATATTGCCACGGCATTGGAAATCCACCACTTGTTGGTTCTCGAAGGTTAGTCCATTGTAGAAGTGTTAGACTAGATCCGAAAGCTCAAAACCATGGTGAGGGCACTTGTTCATGAGGTCTTGGAACCTCTCAAACGCGGTGTCGATGGTCTCATCATAGTCTTGTTTGAACCCAGTGATTTGCGCATTAAGCGCGGTAGTCAAGGTGTGAGGGAAATATTTTTCCATGAAAGCTGAAAAAACCTTTTCCCAAGTGTCCAGCGAACCCGCCGGTAGAGAACTCAACCATGACTTGGCTCTGTCGTCAAGCCCCATAGCAAAAACCTTCATCCTCAACTCATCCGTTGTTATTTCAGCTCCGGGTCGTGGGAGTTGGTTGACGAAATCATCGATATCGTGGAAGTACCCCATCACATCTTCCCTTGCTAAGCCATAGAACCTCGGAAGTTATTGGAACGCGTGGTTCTTGATTTCCAGATCACGAGTTGCAGACGAAAGAACAATCGCCGGTCCCCTCATACGATCCTTGGAGGGTTGAACCCATGCTTTCAATGGTCTAGCTTCTGCCATTCCGTCGATTTCCTTGAAAAGACTGTGTAGAGATTCAGAGAAATCGGTATCCTCTATTTCCTCTAGTTCACGTCTTCGAAGTAGTCGCCTTCTTTGGTGGTAGACTCTGTCGATCTCAGCAATTGAATCAGCAAGCGGTGTTCCTCTAGATCGTGTATGTCGCATACACTATCTGTAATAAGCTAGGAAAGGAGTATCAGAGAGAGATTAAATAGAAAAATAAAAACAACTAAAACTAGGAATTGAATGCTGAAAATAAATAAAACCTAAACAGAAAAAAGGAGTATAGTCCCCGGCAGCGGCGCCAATTTGATGAACCGAAATTTGTCAGATTCTATTTAATCAAATAAATTTGTATTTAGCCAAAGGCAATTCACAACTACAACGAAAACCGTAGTGTAGCAGTAAAATAACCTCGAGTGTCGATCTCTAAGGACTATAACTAGCTTTATCTAATCTAACTTAAAAATATAAAATCAACAAACGACTTAGCAAAGGTTTTTCTTATCAGATAATGGAAGTTAGTGATAGTATGATCATTCAAAGCATAGCAGGTTCATAATCATGCATGAAGTACCCGATCGTTTTGCATAGAGATCTTTGATCAATGAATTGTCCAATTGTGTTCCGTTATTATTCAACACTACGAAGATAGAAGTTTTAGATAGATCAAAGAAATAAAGCAATAACTCAAAGTCTGATTCGCTTTACCGCCATCAGCATAATTATTAACCCTTCGCTAAGAAATCACATACTATCACCAACGATAAATTTAGCTACTCATAGATGACATGCAATCAACAGAAATCATAGCAAGATTGAATGAAAACATGTTGAAAGATAAATAAATATGAATAGAAAAACTGTAAGATATAATGTTACCGAAGATTGTCAATTTCTGAAGATCGTGATCTCACAAGCTCCAAAACGATAAGAAAAAGTATCTCCTATGCTAAGAATCCCCAGAACAGGCTCTGGAGAATTCCTACCTAAAACTAATGAGAAAGGTGAGAAAAAAGGTCTGAGAAAGTATGAAAAAACGGAGAAACTGAGCAACTATATATCGAGGTTCGGCAGGTGTGGGGCGAGTCGCCCCACACACCGGGCGAATTGCCTGGTGTGGGGCGAACCGCCCCACGTCCCGGGCGAATCGCCCGGGACCTCCAGTCGGCGGGTTACACGCGATTTCTTTTCCTTTTCGGACTCAGTTTTTGCCTTCTAGTGACCTTTTAGCCTTCAGACTCGACCCCTAGATTTCAAATCCTATCCGGAATCTTCTAGATACTCCAAAAATGCCTCCGTAACACCAATTCTTCGTTCTCTTCAATATAATTGCCCGGAAAACCTCATTTTTCACCCAAAACCTGTAAAATACAAACTAAAGGGAAACGTGACACTATTCTAATAAAATGCAATAAAATATAGCTAAAAACATAGAGGATAGCTAAATTGGTGAAAAAAGACTCAAATGAAAGTGTAAAATACACGTTCATCAGGCCGCTGTTGCTACTCAAAGTAACAAGACTTCAAAAGGTAAACAGGTTGCTAAAAACAAATCTGATCAGAAAAAAGGATGCTGAAACGCAATCCGCCAAACAAGTTTTTGAAAAGAAATTTGTTAAGCCTAAAGGCAAGATTACTAACAAAAGTAATCAGAAGACCTTTGCGGACAAAACCTGAATCAAGTAAGGTTGCTGAAATAAAAATTCAGCATACTCCGAAAAGTCGACTTGGATACAAAAACAATCAAAATCAACTTTTTCACGAGTATAAGCAGAGTCAGCAAAGAAACTTCAAAGAGCTTAACAAATCCAAGCCTAAGAGTACTAACAATACTCAGAATGCTAGGACTAGAAGGAACCTTGCTAGAAAAGAACTTACTGAAAAGTATATTCAGCAAAAGGGTCAACCAAGAAAGACACCACATCAGAAATTGGACTTGACCAGCAACGTTCAAAAGTCTTTTGGTTCTAAACCATCTAGTTCCTCAGCAAGTAGAAAACAATTCAAGATTGAAAAAGTCAAGACTTGGGTTTCCACTAGACGTTTTCTTAAACATGTTAATGGACATCCAATCTTGGATAATTAACTTGTTTGCTCTTGATTATGCAGACTGCAACGAAACTTGTAATTTTGATGATCAATGAACCATGCTAAATTAAGGAAAGTCCAGTAACTAGTACTCTTAAGGTCCATAGGAATTTAGAATTTTAAGGACATTGTAAAAGAGGAACGTTTGCTGAAGACTTAGTGTAGGTACTAGTTAGGTGCTTTAGTTTGTTGATGATGTACTTTGTTTTTACAATTGAAATATTGAAGCACTAGAACCGCTCAGAAACTTGAAGATTTGAAGACTGAAGACTTAAGAAGAATTCTGATAATGGTATCTACAAAGGCACATGTTGCTCAGAAAGTGGAAATTTCAGCAACATCTCGCATAAGTGAAAATCTATATGACAGATTAGGTTGTGCTTGCTGAAACTAAGACTGACCACTTGCTGAAATACATATGTGACCTCCTTACTGAAAGTACTTGCATTTTGGCTCCAACGTTCACATTTGAATTTGATTCAAATGAACATTAAATGCAAAGTAAGCACGCGAAGAACATGAAGACTAGAAGACAAATGAAGGACGCTGATGAAAGTACAAAAGCAAAATAGTGACATCTTAAGGAGCAAAGCCTTAGAATTTGAAATTCAAACGGCTCCCTTGATTCACTATAAATAGAGGTCATTCGGCAAAGAGTTGAAGTGTGTCAACAACGTGATCAAACTCTTACTTGTTCTTAAACACTCAATCTTCCATACTCCTTACTGCCTATTGATCCGTTCCAAGACTTTTGATAGTCTTTCGCTGATAGTGGTCAACCAGAACTCTATCAGATTGGCCAGTCTAAGGTTGCTGAAATATGTAATCAAGTACCTAAGACCGTAAAGCCCGCTGTTGCTACTCAAAGTAACAAGACTTTAAAAGGTAAACATGTTGCTGAAAAGCAAACTGTTAAGAAAAAGGATGCCGCAAAGCATTCCGCCAAAGAAGTTGCTGAAAAGCAATTTGTTAAGTCAAAAGGCAAGATTACTAAAAGTAATCGGAAGACCTTTGCTGACAAACCTGAACCAAGTAAGGTTGCTGAGACAAAAGCTCAGCATTCTCCGAAAAGTGGACTTGGTTTCAAAACCAAGCAAAATCAACTTTTTCATGAGTATAAGCAAAGTCAGCAAAGATACTTCAAAGAGATGAACAAAACCAAGCCTAAGAGTTCTGACAAAACTCAAAACGCTAGGACTAGAAGGAACCTTGCCAGAAAAGAACTTACTGAAAAGTATATTCAGCAAAAAGGTCAACCGAGCAAGACACCACATCAGAAAGTGGACTTGATTAGTAGTGATCAAAAGTCTTTCGGCTCAAAACCTTCTAGTTCCTCAGCAAGTAGAAAACAAGTCAAAGTTGAAAAACTCAAGACTTTGGTTTCCACTGGACGCTTCCTTGAACATGTTAATGGACATCCAATATTGGATAATTAACTTGTTTGCTCTTGATTGTGCAGACTTCAGCCATGGAGACAAACAATGCAATTTGGCACTTTGACAGTGGTTGTGCAAAGCACATGACGGGCAACAAGAAAAACCTTATAAACTATAGACGTTGGTCTAAAGGTCCAACAATAAGGTTTTCTGGTGGAGGCTTTGGTTCTACTAAAGATTATGGTGACGTGAAGTTAGGATGCATTACCATTTCGGGAGTTCTTTATGTCAAAAATCTTAAGTTTAACCTTTTCAGCATGAGTCAATTCGTTGACAAAGGATACTTCATCAAAAAAAGTGATGAATGTAAACTTATAGACTTTGAGACAAAGAAGGTTATTATGGTTGCTAGAAGATCAGGAGGTTTGTATACTGTAGATTGGTCTTCAGCAATCGTTGAAAAATGCCTTGTCTCAGCTCATGATTGCCTTGCTGAAAAAGCATGGTTATGGCATAAACGAACAAGTCACCTAAACTTCAAGACGCTGAATAAGCTGTCGAAAAAGGCACTTGTAGTTGGATTACCTAAGGTTACTTTTAAGAAGGATGGTGTTTGCAATGCATGTCAGCAAGGTAAGCAAACCAAATCTTCTTTTAAGAACAAGGCAGTACCGTCAACTACAAAACCTTTACAACTCTTGCACATGGACTTGTTTGAATCTTCTTCAACAACCTATGCTGGTAAGAAGTACGGTCTGGTGGTGGTAGATGACTATTCAAGATTCACTTGGGTAGTATTTATCAAGCACAAGTCTGAAACAAGGACTGAAATACCTAACTTGCTGAATAAGCTTGAAGTCATGAAAAATGACAAGGTAAAAGTCATAAGAACAGACCATGGTACTGAGTTTGTAAACCAGTACATAACTGAGTATTGCACTTCTAAAGGCATATAACATCAGTTATCCTCAGTAAGGACACCTCAACAAAATGGTGTTGCTGAAAGGAAGAATCGTACCCTTAAGGAAGCAGTTAGAACAATGCTTGCTGACATTGAAATAAGTGAAGCTTATTGGGTTGAAGCGATTAATACCGCCTGCTATACTCAAAATAGATGTTTGATAACTAAGGAATACAACAAAACTCCCTATGAGTTATTTGTCGGAAGACCTCCTAACATCACCCATCTAAGAGTATTTGGTTGCAAATGCTTTGTTCTTAACAATGGTAGAAAATACTTAAGAACATTTCAACCAATGGCAGACGAAGCGATATTTCTTGGTTACTCCTTGCATAGTAAAGCTTATAGAGTTTACAACAAAAAGGCACAAAAGATCGAAGAATCAGTGCATGTTGTATTTTATGAAAAATCACAAGGAGTTCCTGCTGAACAAGAAATATCAGATTGAATGAAGAAGTTACTCATACACGAGCAAAGAACTGAATCTGATGCTAGGAAAGTCAAATCAATTGAACTAAATGATGATTCTGATAATGACTCTCCTCCCTCGAGTCATGACAAGATAAAAATAGTTCATGACAAAGAATTTCCAGCAAAAGACACAGTTGTTCCGGATGTTGCTAAAACTATGCAACTTCATGTGCCTGCTGACGAGTTACCTCAAACCAGCAATGTTGAACAAGCAGTTGCTGATGGACCAATCTCAGCAGAGACACAACAAGATACCAGTAGTACTGAACAAATACATACTGAAGAGTCACATGCTGAAGAGCAAACTTATCCAGATCGAAAGAGCAGAAAACCTGTTAATAAATGGATCAGAGATCATCCCTCTACGGATATGATTGGTGATATTGACAAACGCCAAGTGACTAGATCCAAAGTATCTACTAATCAAGAACTTGCTGAAGAAGCAAACGTCATAGAAGTAGAAGCTTTGTTCTATTGCTTTGTTTCAGAAATTGAACCCAAGACCATAAAAGAAGCTTTAAAGCATTATGAATGGATCAAGGCAATGCAAGAAGAATTGGATCAATTTGAAAGGAACAAAGTCTGGAAACTTGTAACCCTTGCTGAAGGAAAGAAAACAATTGGTACAAAGTGGGTGTTGAGAAACAAGCTGAGGGAGTCTGGAGAAGTAACAAGGAACAAAACACGTTTAGTTTCTCAAGGTTACTGTCAAACTGAAGGATTGGACTATGATGAGTCTTATGCTCCAGTTGCAAGATTGGATGCAATTAGGCTTTTCTTGGCCTTTGCTTCTCACAATGACTTCATTGTTTATCAAATGGATGTTAAAAGTGCATTCCTAAATGGTGAACTTGCTGAAGAAGTCTACTTGGAACAACCCCCTAGCTTTGAACTTCCCTCAGAAACCAAGATGGTATACAAGCTTCAGAAAGCTGTATATGGTCTAACGCAAGCACCAAGAGCTTGGTATGATACCTTAGCTAAGTTCTTGCTGGATAATGGTTTCAAGAAAGGTGAAGTTGACAAAACCTTATTTACCATGAACCATGATGGTAAAATACTCTTAGTCCAGATTTATGTGGATGACATAATATTTGGATCTAAGGACAAGCAACTTTGTTATGATTTTGCCAAACTCATGACAAACAAGTTTGAAATGATTATGATGGGTAAATTGAATTATTTCCTAGGATTGCAAGTCAAGCAACTCAAAGATGGAATATTCATAAATCAAGCAAAGTATGCAAAGGAAATGCTCATAAAGTTCAGGATCAAAGAGGAAGAGAAACCTGAAAAGATCCCTATGATTGTTGGTACCAAATTGGGCTATACTAAAGAAGACAAAAGTGTGGATGAACACAAGTATAGGAAGCTCATTGGTTCCTTGTTGTGTCTAACAGCAAGTAGACCTGACATTCAGTATGTTGTTTGTGTGTGTGCAAGATTCCAAGTTGATCCAAGAGAATCACACTACAAAAAGGCAGTTAAGATACTGAAATATGTCAAAGGTACAGTCAATGTTGGATTATGGTATCCTAAAGATTCTGGATTGGAATTGGTTGGTTATTCTGATGCTGATCATGGAGGATCAACTCTTGATAGAAAAAGTACTTCTGGAACTTGTCAGTTTCTAGGTACTAGATTAATATCATGGTTCAGCAATAAGAAAACCTTTGTTGCCAATTCATCTACTGAATCTGAATAGATTGCGACTGGTTGTTGCACAACTCAAATCCTATGGATTCAGCAACAATTAATAGATTATGGTATTTCTGCAAAGAAAACACCAATCTTTTGTGATAATACAAGTGCTATTGCTATCACGCAAAATCCTAAGTTCTACTCAAGGACAAAGCACATTGATATTAGACATCATTTCATTAGAGATCATGTGGAAAAATGAGACATTGACGTTGTGAAAGTAGGTACTGATGATCAACTTGCTAAGGTAATAGGTTCGCAATGCTAAGGTATAACCTTGGATTGATTGAACTACCTCAATAGTAAGGGATACATTTGGTAGATTGCTGAAACAGGCATTCAACAAGTCAAAGTAGGCTTACATGTACTCTTTATAAAGTCCCTTCCACTGATTTCTTCTAAAAAAGAAATGATAGTACACTACATGATGCTGAAACAGGCTTTCAGCAAGTAATTCCTTCAAACCGGGTATTTATCAGGAAACTTGATCACTTGCTGAGACGGGACTCAGTAAAGAAAAACTTTAAAGATTGCTGAAACTGGTATTCAGACAATCAAAGATACTGAAACAGGTATTCAAGTATCAAAAGAAAAATCTGAGACGGAAACTCAGCAAAGAGCAAGAATACTTCTCAGTTTTTACCTAAGGATATCTCAATATAAAAAGAATTTGCTGAGACGGGAACTCAGAAATGTCTTTTAAAAGAAATATGAGATATTTGATTAAGAGGGAATTTTCAGCAAATACAAGGCTTGTTACCTGAAAAGGTAAGTGCCAAACTCAAATTGAATAAAATCGCTGAAAAGATTCTTATTTACTTCAGCAAGCAATTAGCGTTGGAGTAAAAAAGATCAAATCCCGTGAATTAAGGTAAAATCAATTTGTGACGTTAATCATGGCACAAATAAACTCGCTGTTAATCATGACATGAAATACAATCATGACCATTGATTTTAAAGCAGTTTTTGATCCAACGGTTGATATTACAAAGAGAAAGTATGCTATGACGGTTTTTGTTAGTGGTCCACTGCATTTAATGCAAAGGCTCCACTAACACAGATGAATCTCTGTTTTACCCTTGCCGAGAACTCAAAACCATTGAGCTTCTCACACAATAGAGACACTATATAAATGAAGAGTTAGAGAAAGACAAAAAATTTTAACTCACATTTCCTTTCTCTGCAAATTCTCTAGCTTGTGCTCTGAATTCACTGTACCTCCGGTCAAAAAGAAAAACTCTCTTTTTCGTACATTTCTTAAAACCCTCCTACTATATAAGAGATGGCTCCCAAGAGACAAACCTCTAAGACCTCTAAGTCATCAAAGGCAGACAGTGCTGGAAAAAGCACTACTCCGGTTGAAAATCCGGCAACAAACACAGTGAAAATTATGTTGAAAAACGACCGAATAACCGAAAGACCCATGCCGCATGCATATCTCGACTCTGCAAAGTGTGAGCAGATGATGCAGTGGGACGGATTTGCGAAAGAGAAGTATATCCGATACTTCTATGAACAAGATTTGGACGAAGAAAACGAAGAAGCGTTGAACTTGATTAATCAACAAGGCCTTCTTTTCTTCATTACTACTCGGACTAAGAAAGTGAGCATTTTGGACACAATGGAATTCTACAATAATGCAGAAATCCAAACTCTTACTGACGGACAAGGAGTCACTGAAAAAGTGATTTCTACCTCAGTTCAAGGTGTGCAAATCATCCTGAAATGGATTGATTTAGCAAACAACTTTCAGATTCCAACTACTGGAACTGAAGATGACATCACTACCACTGATGAAGAAATTGAAGCCTTCTACAGTGATGTTAGAAACGAAAGAATGAATAAAGGCAAGATTGCTCCCGTGACTTGGACAAAGCACGTAAAGAGGAAGCATCTCTGCCATTCACTTGGTTTGGTAGCTCTGCCACTAATCAAAGTCTTAGACTCCCAAGTTGGAGGAGTTGACCAAGTTGGCTTGAGAAGGTGGCCATTGCTGATGCATATCCATGAGAATAAAACTGAGCTCAACTGGGCTAAGTACATTTTCAACAGACTTGTTGATTGTGTTACTAAGTTCAAGGTAAAGGTTGAAGACAACACAGTCTCACCTACCTTTCCAGTGATGTATGGATTGAAAATATGCTACATCCTTGAACACTTCAGGATTCAACTAAGAAACCCATTGCCGATTAAGAAATCAGTATGCAATGTGGGAAGAGCCTTCTACAAGCAGAATGGACCTAAGGTTGCTGACAAGAAGTCAAAGAAGACAACAGCTGCAAATGTTGTTGAGACAGATAATCAGTCCATGAATGCAACAGCTGCAGTTGTTGGTCAGCAAGGTAAGTATACAACAAATGCAAATGTTGCTGAGAATGCAACAGCTGCAAATGTTGGTGCTGAAGCCACTGCGGTTGCTGAAACTAATGCACCCAGTGAGAAATCTAAAAAGAAAAAGAGGAAAGCTGATGATGACACTCAAACTGCAGCGTCATCAGCTAATCCTATTCCTAAGAAGAAACGGACAAAGACTTACCCAAGAAAGAAAACAACGACACGTAAGTCCGTTCCAATTGTTCATGTCATAACGAATGATGTTCCAGTGGTTGCTGAAACGCAAGCCACTGCAGTAGATGTTGTTGAAGTGTTTGCGGAAGCCTTCAGCAATGTTGAAGTGTTTGCAGAAGCCTTCAACAATCAACCTAACGTTGATACATCTGCTGATGCAAGACCACATGGTAGTGGAAATGAAATTCCTACCCAAGTCCCCGATATCTAGATTGTAGATAATGATGACAACACTCTGGAACCAGCAAGTGATATTGCTGCAGACTTGAGAAGAGCTGCACTTGCTGAAAATGTTGTTGAAGAGATGTTGAACAAGCAACTAATCCGGTCCCAGAAATTGCTGAAGCTGCAATTGCTGAAGAACCACTTGCTGAGACTGCAATGGTTCAAGTCCCAGAGGTTGCTGAAACACAACAAGAGACAGTATTTGACGACGCATCTCAAGATGCTGAGAATATTAGACCTAGTTCACCTTTGACCTCTATTGACAAAGTTCAACTGGTGCTGACTGACCTAAGCCAGCAAATGGACTTGGAGATTGAAGACAACTCCAACAAGTCAGTACACATGTTCATGACAAGTAGTGAACTAAAAGGTCAAGATGTCTCTGCTCAACTTGTCATTTTAGAGACAAGGGAGATTACTGAATCTGCACGGCCTTCTCAACAAGAGCAAGAAAACAAGTCTGCTGAAGAACAAGTCCCAGATAATGAAGCTGCTATCATTGCTGAAAGGACTGAGTCACCACCTGCCCTTCTTCAGCAGGTAGTTAACTCAGACATAAGCAAAACTTCACTATCTTAAACTTTATATTTAGCTAATATAATTGTTTCTTTACAGACTTCTGCACCAGAATCCACAACTCATGTTCAGCAGGTAGAAGAAAGTTTTGGTAAAACTACTAAGTTTGAAAACTTAGTACTTGTATCTAATATAAAGTTATTTCAGGATGAACAATTCAAGGATGCTGCCCAAGCTCCTGAAGCAATGAAAATAGTACCAGCACAACTTAGTGTACAACATGAGCTTGCTGAACATCAGCAGGTAAATCATGTTACAGTTTTAGACTCTAAAACTATTTTCCAAAACCTTCCTGAACTTAACTTTACTCTCTTTCAGGCTCAAAAGGAGACCACTGAAGTGGTTCACATCACTGAAGATCTTGAAGTTAGTTCAGAAGAACTCTACTCAAACTTAAAAAAGAATACCTTAACCAGAGTTGATAAGTCTGTCAGCAACTGGCAACGGTATAGAAGGATGGACTTCTCCGATCTTCATTTTCATCTGTCCAATGAGAAAAAGAGAATCTCTTTACTGAGACTCGAGACATTTGTACACTCAATACTTCCAGAAGAGCTTACATATTCTCAGCTAATGAGCTCAAATCAGATTCTTCGAATCGGAGAAAATATGAAAGCAAAATTCAAGAGTGCATTTCCAGCTGAACAAGTTGTGATGCTCAAGGGTTCCTTTGTACCCGTGGTGGCTGATCCCCACAAAATCAATGAAGAAGAGGAAGTTACAAGTGCTGCTATGTACAAATATCTCGAGTTAGTTATACTAACGGACGATGATGAAGAAGAAGAGGATGAAAATATCCCAAAGGATACCAGTGATGATGATGAAGGAAAAGGTTCCAAGGACAGCAAGGACGATGATGATGATAATCAAGGTCCTTGTCCTGATGCTGGCGGAGTAAAATTGACAGTTGCTGAGACTGAAAATCAAAACACTGAGAATCAGCAAGCTGACCAAACTCCCAGTCAGCACCAAGAATCTACTCCCGCTCCTGTTGAGACAAGTATTCAAGTAACTGAACAAGTTGCTGAAACTGAAGAAGAGTACGCCAGAAAGCGTGCTGAAATGCACTTAGGCAAAGCTAAGCTTTCTGATGCCGAGTTAGCATTACTCGAAGCTAAGGTCACTGATCCAAACCTTGGAGATGAAGAAATGGATGAAGATTATCAAAGAGCCTTACAAAATAGTCTACAGATTCATGCTAGACATACGCAAAATCTAGACATTGCTCAATCTTCAGGAGTGAACAACACGGAAGTCTCCTCCCTTCCACTTACTACTGGTGAAACTCCAGTTGTTGAGTCAAAAGAGTTGCCCTCAGCAACCACTCAACCACAAGTTTCTGAAGCTAAAGATTTGGGCACCAAGGTTGCTAGCCTTGACGAATCTGATGACGAAGAAGATCTATCTAACTTCTCAGCAAATGAAGAAGAAAGAACAAAGAAAATTGAACCCACAGAGGTTGCAATTCCTCCTCCATCTCTCCAAACTGATGAAGGAGATGCTGAGAGAAGTCGCTTGCTGAGAAATGTTGATAAATTCGCTACTGAGATCAAAGCTCATTCACTTACTCCCTCTCTAGTGACGTTTCCTAACGTTGAGGATTTTACTCCTAGAATAAAGGCACTCATGGTTGTTCACAAAGCATGCCAAGAAGAGGATGATGCATTGCTTGCTGAGAGTACGCTTGACATTGGAAAAATACTAGCTACAGTGCTGAAACGCACTACTTCACATACCATAGCTCAGAAAGGCATCAGTCTACATCACAAAAGTTATAAAAAGATGTCAGTCAAGCACTCAAACTTGCTAAAAGTGCATTGAAAAAGGCTCAGGCTTTCATTGCATAAAAAGTCGACAATGAGCGCAGACATGAGGAGAAATTGGCTTGTATTAAGGAAGAACTGTCCAAGCTAACCACTGATCAGCAAGGCATAATTCTAAAATATAACAGCCTAAGTACCCTTTCTGAAAATTGCAATGAGTTTCTCTCTACACATCCGACCGATGATGCAATCCATGTCTAAGGGGAAAGATAGACAAAGAAAGTCTTCAAGATCAAACAAACCCTCTGCTGAAGCGCCACTGATACTACCTGGACCACCTCCCAGAGAACCTCTTGCTGAAAAAGAGCAAAGTTCTAAGAAACGAGCTGAAACAGATTCTGAGAGAAGTTCAGCAAATCCAAAAAGGAGAAGAACTTCTGCTGAAACTCAAGAATACTGTCACACTGAGAGTCATCAAAATCTGAATGAAGATGATGATAATGATGATGACCAAGAAATAGCTCACGCTATAAGAGCTAAGCCTATTTCTGCCTTAACTCCATCAAGCCAATCCAAACACTTCTCTTCTGACTCAAGATCTTCAGCAAGAGATCAAGAAAATGCTAAGTCAAGAAGAAGAAGGCAAAGACAGGAAGAAAAGAGGCTAGCCAGCATTGCAATTGGCACTGGCATTGAATATACAAAGACCGGCAATGAGGAAACAACTCAGAATGTGATCAGAAACCTACATGGTTGCTGGATCATAAAGCTGGAAAATCTTTTGGCCAATGATTTCTTTCCAACTGATGTACTTAATCAAATGTACACTTGTATTGAATTGAAAGTGCAAAGAAAAGAAAGGGATCCTCCTCCCTACCCAAGGAACATTGCTGCAAAATGGCTGAAATTGGAGATCTTAGTAAGAAGAACTTCTATCGGCAAGAATATAAAACAAGAGCCCGATTTAATCAAACCGATAAATGTTGCTTACTACAGTGATCATTTAACAAAGAAGTCCAAGAAGAAATATGGCTTGATTCCTTATGAGTATTTTTATCTCACTGCCAAGGATCAAGAAGAAGATCTTCTCTGGTTAAGAAAGATTCATGCCTACAAGGGAATTTCAGATACTCAACTTCTCCATGCTAGCAATTGGGGCATGCACTTGTGGGTACTTCACTACAAAGAAATGAATGGTGAAAACCATCATTATACTGCCTGCAAGAATGCAAGGATTATTCAACTTGAAGTCCGTAAGCTACTTGAAGATTACGAGAAGGACTGTGTTGAATTTTCAGCTCTTGCTGAGAAGAGTGTAAGGGAGATTCTTAGGAAATCTTCTGCTGGAATAGCTTAAGTCCCTTGAAAAAAGCTTTGTTTGTTTTGTTTGCTGATTTTTCTAGTTATCTCTGAACTTTCTTGTAAGCTTACTGAAAGATAACTATCAGCAATAAACTTTTGACTCTTATTGGTTTTTGATTATGCAAACTACTTATGCTTACTGTTTTATTATTCAAGTATGCTTGCATTAATCAACTGATTTATTCAACATCAGAAACCTCTAAAAGGGTAACAATTAATTTAGCCATGGATTGCTGACATCAAAAAGGGGGAAATTTGTTAGGAAACTTGTAATTTTGATGAGCAATTAATCATGCTAAATTAAGGAAAGTCCATTAACTAGTACTCTTAAGGTCCATAGGAATTTAGAATTTTAAGGACATTGTAAAAGAGGAACGTTTGCTGAAGACTTAGTGTAGGTATTAGTTAGGTGCTTTAGTTTGCTGATGATGTACTTTGTTTTTACAAATGAACTATTGAAGCACTAGAACCGCTCAGAAACTTGAAAATTCGAAGACTAAAGACTTAAAAAGAATTCTGAGAATGGTATCTACAAAGGCACATGTTGCTCAGAAAGTGGAAATTTCAGCAACAGCTCGCATAAGTGAAAATCAATATGACAGAGTAGGTTGTGGTTGCTGAAACTGAGACTGACCACTTGCTGAAATACATATGTGACCTCCTTGCTGAAAGTATTTGCATTTTGGCTTCAACGTTCACATTTGATTCGATTCAAATGAACATTAAATGCAAAGTAAGCACGCGAAGAATATGAAGACTAGAAGACAAATGAAGGACGCTGCTGAAAGTACAAAAGCGAGATAATGACATATTAAGGAACAAAGTCTTAGAATTGGAAATTCAAACGACTCCCTTGATTCACTATAAATAGAGGTCATCCGGCAAAGAGTTGAAGTGTGTCAACAACGTGATCAAACTCTCACTTGTGCTTAAACACTCAATCTTCCATACTCTTTACTGCCTATTGATCCGTTCCAAGACTTAAGCTTGAAACAAAAGCTAAGAAGAAGTAGAACATCCACAGCTAAGAAATTAGTTAAGTGTTCTTTCTTTCGAACAAGAACAAGTCTTGACACCAGAAACAACTTAACTTGTTTACTGAAAAGTATTCCAAGTTGTGTTTCTTTAGATAACTTGTTATAGCTGAAAAAGTTATACTCAAGTCATCTATCCCAAACCTCTCTAACTGATAAACGCCCTTTTTAAGGCGTGAAATTCAGTGGGAATTAATCAAGCATAGTTTTGCTGATTAAGTGTCCCAAGTTTGGTGGAGAACAAGGTTTCGTTCTCTAGTTAGGTTGGAAACGAAGCAAGTGTGCTTTGGTTTCTGAAGAATCTTTACAGATAGGTGTTGTAAGGAACCTCAAGCTTATCTTAGTGGATTCTGTCCTAGAAAGGACAAAGTGGATTAGTTGAGAGATTACGCCACTGTCAGATACCACTATAAAAGTGTCTGTGTGATTTACTTTACCGCATTTAGTTTTCAGCATGCTATACTCTTTGTACAATGTCACTATGCTCACTTGCTGAAACTAACACTCTCTGAAAAGCACTTATTGTATAAAAACTTCCGCACTCTGTTTTTAAAGTACCAGTAAAACTCGTTACTGAAAAGTAACTAGTACTTGCTGAGAAAGTTATGTATCAGCAAACTCATTACTTAAAAGTAATAAGCACTTGCTGAAAAAATTTTAAACGACGAAAGTTTGAAAAGACTATTCACCCCCCCTCTAGTCTTTTCTTGTTGTTTAAAGAGACCAACACAGACTTTAGCCACGGAGAGAAACAATGCAATTTGGCACTTTGATAGTGGCAGCGGAAAGCACATGACGGGAAATAAGAAAAACCTTATGAACTATAGACGGTGGTCTAAAGGTCCAACAATAAGGTTTGCTGGCGGTGGCTTTGGTACTACTAAAGGCTATGGTGATGTGAAGTTAGGGTGCATTACTATATCAGGAGTTCTTTATGTCAAAAATCTTAAGTTCAACCTTTTCAGCATGAGTCAGTTTGCTGACAAAGGTTATTTCATCCAAACCAAAACTTCTTTCAAGAACAAGGCAGTACCGTCAACTACAAAACTTTTACAACTCTTGTTTGAATGACAAAATCCCTCTAAGGATTCTTTGTACACTGTCACTCTGCTCACTTGCTGAAACTAACACTCTCTGAAAAGCACTTATTGTATAAACACTTCCGCACTCTGTTTTTAAAGTACCAGTAAAACTCGTTACTGAAAAGTAACTAGTACTTGCTGAGAAAGTTATGTATCAGCAAACTCATTACTGAAAAGTAATAAGCACTTGCTGAGAAAGTTTTTAAACGATGAAAGTTTGAAAAGACTATTCACCCCCCGTAGTCTTTTCTTGGTGTTTAAAGAGACCAACACAGACTTTAGCCACGGAGACAAACAATGCAATTTGGCACTTTGATAGTGGCAGCGGAAAGCACATGACGGACAATAAGAAAAATCTTATAAACTATAGACGGTGGTCTAAAGGTCCAACAATAAGGTTTGCTGGTGGTGGCTTTGGTACTACTAAAGGCTATGGTGATGTTAAGTTAGGGTGCATTACTATATCAGGAGTTCTTTATGTCAAAAATCTTAAGTTCAACCTTTTCAGCATGAGTCAGTTTGCTGACAAAGGTTATTTCATCAAAACAAAAACTTCTTTCAAGAACAAGGCAGTACCGTCAACTACAAAACTTTTACAACTTTTGCACATGGACTTGTTTGAATCTTCTTCAACAAGCTATGCTGGCAAGAAGTATGGTCTGGTGGTGGTGGATGATTATTCAAGGTTCATTTGGGTAATTTTCATCAAACAAAAGTCTGAAACAAAGACTGAAATACCTAACTTGTTGAACAAGCTCGAAGTCATGAAAAATGACAAGGTAAAAATCATCAGAACAGACCATGGTAATGTGTTTGTAAACCAGTACATAACTGAGTATTTCACTTCTAAAGGCATACAACATCAGTTATCTTCAGTAAGAACACCTCAACAAAATGGTGTTGCTAAAAGGAAAAATCGTACCCTTAAGGAAGCAGCTAGAACCATCACTACAAGAAATCAGGCAAATAGCGACGGATCATTAGATACGGACGCAATCCGTTGCTATTTAGCGACGGATCGCTAAAGGTAGCGACGGATGAGGACGAACTGCGCTCTAAGCTCAATTCGTGCCTCATAAGACCCACTCCGGCTCCAGTTTAGCGACGGATAAGGTCTATCCGTCGCTATGTTGGCGACGGATAGACTTATCCGTCGCTAAACTGAGTTGACCAGAATTTGGTTTGGATTAAAAATATCTAAAAAAATAAGTAAATAAACATATAGCGACGGATGAACTCATCCGTCGCTATATTTTTATTTACAGATCGGAAAAGTCTTTCTTCTTCCCCATTTCCCCCAAATCATCTTCAAATCCCTATCCCTACCCGCCTCCACCACCTCCGCACTTTGAACGCCGCAGGTCCACCACCACCCCCGCACTTCGAACGCCACTGGTCCACCACCACCATACATCGACGCCGCACCATCACTACAGATCGACGCCATCACTACCAGCCTTGTCTTTCGTCCCACCACCACTGCCCGGTCGTCTTCTTTGCGTACAACCACCGTACCGCATTCCGCCACCACACCGCCATTCCACCAGATTTCTTCCTTCCCTTTATCATCTTCATTTGATATAGGTCAGTAACTCTAATTTCTCCAATTATGTTTTTTTTTCTAGTATTGTTTAATTTCTCACTGTTATTGTCCCATCTAGAATTTTTCTTCAAATTGAAGTTAAGAACAAGGTTAGCTTGTTTCCGAATGAAATGATGAAATAAAATCAATGTGGTACTATTCGAATTGAACAAGGTTAGATTATTTTTGAAATGAGCTGTAAGGCTTAAGGTTTTGTTTTTATTTGTGTTGTGTTGAAAGTAGTAGTAGAATTGGTAGTACTTGTGTTATGTTGGAAGTCGTAATAAAATTGGTAGTACTTGTGCTTTGGTTATAGTAGTAGCAGCCAAATTTACATTAAATTCTGGTTAGTATCCGTAATTTAAAATTTTGATAGTTTTGTAGTTTGGTTATAGTAGTAGCAGCCAAATTTAGATTAAATTCTGGATAAACTCAATTAATAAATGAATTATATTTAATTAGATTAAAATTTGGTTTAAATCAGATTAATTAGATTAAATTTTAAAATGATGGATTAAATTAGACTCATTAGATCAAATTCTGTATTAAATTAGATTTTTAAATGTAGGCTATGTATCCTTGCATTTTTTGGTCTTTCACATATGCATTTTGCAGCTTCATTTGGATATGTAAATCATAAGTTTACAGCATAAAGTCCAGTGTCGTTTCTTATCAGTGTATACTCAAAATCCATTTATTGTTTCTTACGGTTGTTCTTAAACGTGCAGATCATGCCGAGGCCAAAGAAACCGGGGAAGCTGTTGGCGGCCAGCAGCTGTAGCTACACCGCGCCAGACTCGCCATTCCACACCCCTAGTAGTCAATCGGAGTCGGGGGGACCTCGGTGACTCATGTCAGCGAGACCCAGTCCCCTGGTCCCCGTTCTAGCAGCTGTGCAGGGTCTACTGGACCAGACGTGTTTGCTAACCTGCCGGATGATGGGTATAGGGGGGAGGTGTACAGGGCGGGTGAGCGGGTGAATGGCAAGCTCGTCGTCTGGCCCATGCTTGGGCATGTGTAAGTTATTTAGTAGGATTAATTTGTGTGTTTGGTATTGTATGTTTTATTTAGTTGGATTAATTTGTGTATGTTATTGCAACAGGATGATGCCGAGGGAGGCTGAAAAGTTCATCTGCAAGGAATCCACGAAGAAATTGGATCTCCCACCACTTGGAGCCTAGTGGCATAATTTCACTCCGGAGCGGAAGGCGGAGATTTGGAATGCTCTGGAGGTTAGTAATCTTTCTTCTTCTATTATGGTTTAAGTGGTATGTTCTCAATTACTCGGGTGATATGTTAGTCACCGTGTGTTAGTTGAAATAGGACAATGTGAAATTGTTTGGGTGATATGTTAGTCACCGTGTGTTAGTTGAAATAGGACAATGTGCAATTGTTTGGGTGATATGTTAGTCACCGTGTGTTAGTTGAAAATAGGACAATGTGCAATTGTTTGGGTGATATGTTAGTCACCCTGTTATATATATGTTAGTCTGAATTTTGTATACTTTCTGAAATGTAGGAGAAGTTCTTCCTCCCCAACAAGTTCAAGTTGGATCTGTGGTATGCCATCGAACATGAAGGCTTCGAAGCCTTCCGGAAGTAGGTCGCCAAGATCAAGGCATCGGGGAAGAAGCCAGGGTGGATTGGGGAGGTGGAGTGGCCCCTGTGGAAGCAATACTGGGTGGAGAACCTTCAAGCCCAGAAGCTGTCGGAGCAGAACAGGGAGAACCGGTCCCATAATCCATCGGATAGGACAGGCTCGGTGAAGCATCGGCTGGGTTCAAAATCCCAGTTGGCGCGCCACCTGGACGCGGTAAGTCACATACTTTGTTATAGTTTCTTTTCCTTTCTTAAGTCTTATTTCAATTCAATCATTACTTTATTAATTTATATATATTTGATGAAGATATCGGAGGGGAGGGAGAAGACCATGTGGGAGCACTTCTGTGAGGCTCACGGGGAGCTGAATAAGGATGGCAAGATGATCTTCCCGGCTGATAGGGCCAAAACAATCGCGGTAAGTTTTATATTTTTTCGATTCCTGAGCTTCTTGTTGAATATTTGATTCTTCGATCAATAACGTACTAATTAAATCTTAATTGTTTGTTTGAATTTTCAGGCGGAGTTCCTGGCCAGGACTGAGAACCTTGATCTCACGGTCGAGGAGGAGAACGCCATCTATCTCGAGATCGTGAATCTCGATGATAAGGGGCGTGTCTTTGGCATGGGAAACCTCTCGTAGGCGATAGCGGAGACGGTGAACCAGGGTGGCTCCTCCTCCAGCTCCTCCAAGCGCCGAAGGGGACAACTCGATGTGCCTCCCGAGTTCCTCCAGGAGCAGCAGCAGCTGAAGGCGACTGTCCATCGGTTGAGGACAGAGTAGGACAGGATGAGGCATGGATTCAAGAGATCCATCGAGTGGCTCATGGAGCAGTATGCCCCCCCCCGGTGGAGCGGCACCTCCCGACTTCTTCATGTTCGATGCCGATGCCGATGCCCCCCTGATACCGATGGCCCCCCCAGATACTCAGCAGTAGTTCTCTTTTTTTTTTATTTTTCGAACAATTTTTTTCTATTTCGAATATTTTTTTTTTCATGTTCCTTTAATTTGCTTAGGACAATTAGTACTTTCATTTTATTAATGCTTAGAAAAAATTTTATTTTTGTATATAATGTTTAGTTACGAAAATATTTACGTATTTGCGGTGCACAACTACCAAAAAAAATTAAAATACAATAAATAAAAAAAAATTCCAGACCAGTTAGCGACGGATAAAACCATCCGTCGCCAAATCTCAGTGACCCATACCCTGACACGTGTTCCATAAATATAGCGACGGATAAAATCATCCGTCGCCATATTGTAGAGACGGATCAATTATCCGTCTCAAGTTTGGTCAACGATGAAAATAGAAACGTATACATTTATCCGTCGCTAAATATAGGGACGGATGACATCATCCGTCACTTTTTGAGTTAGCGACGCCACTTTTCACGACGTCCTATTTAGCGACGGACTATCCGTCGCGAATGGCATTTAGCGACAGATCGCTTACATATAGCGACGGATCAAATCCGTTGCTATATTCGGTTTTTCTTGTAGTGCATGCTTGCTGACACTGAAATAAGTGAAGCTTATTGGGTTGAAGTGATTAATACTGCCTGTTATACTCAAAATAGATGCTTGATAACTAAGGATTACAACAAAACTCCATATGAGCTATTTGTTGGAAGACCTCTTAACATCACTCATCTAAGAGTATATGGTTGCAAATGCTTTGTTCTTAACAATGGTAGAGAATATTTAAGAACATTTCAACCAAAGGCAGATGAAGCGATATTTCTTGGTTACTCCTTGCATAGCAAAGCTTATAGAGTTTACAACAAAAATGCACAAAATATTGAAGAATCATTGCATGTTGTATTCTATGAAAAGACACAAGGAGTTTCTGCTAAAGAAGAAATATCAGAATGTATGAAGAAACTACTCATACACGAGCAAACAACTGAATCCAAAGCTGGAAATGTCAAACTCATTGAACTTAATGATGATTCTGAGAATGACACTCCAACACCAAGTCAAATCAAGATAAATGTAGTTCATGATAAGGAATTCCCGGCTTAAGATGCAGTGTCTACCTCAAACCAGCAATACTGAACAAGTAGTTGCTGATGAATCCATTTCAATAGAGACACAACCAGATATCAGTAGTACTGAACAAGTACATACTGAAGAGTCACATGCTGAAATGCAAACATATCCAGATCCTAAAAGCAGAAAACATGTTAACAAATGGATTAGAGATCATCCCTCTAAGGATATGATTGGTGATATTGATAAACTCCAAGTAACTAGATCCAAAGTATCTACCAACCAGGAACTTGCTGAGGAAGCAATAGTTGTTAAGGTAGAAGCTTTGATCTCTTGCTTTGTTTCCGAAATTGAACCCAAAGCCAAAGCAGAAGCTTTAAAGCATTCTGAATGGATCAAGGCAATGCAAAAAGAACTGGATAAATTTGAAAGGAACAATGTCTGTAAACTTGTACCCCGTGTTGAAGGAAAGAAAGCAATTGGTACCAAGTGGGTGTTCAGAAACAAGTTGAGCGAGTCTTGTGAAGTAACAAGGAATAAAGCACGATTAGTTGCTCAAGGTTACTACTGTCAGACTGAAGGATTGGATTATGATGAGTCTTATGCACCAGTTGCAAGATTGGATGCAATTAGACTTTTCTTAGCCTTTGCTGCTTATAACGGTTTCATAGTTTACCAAATGGATGTTAAAAGTGTATTCCTAAATGGTGAACTTGCTGAAAAATTCTATCTAGAACAACCCCCTGGCTTTGAAATTTCCTCTGAAATAAGGATGGTATATAAGCTTCAGAAAGCTGTATATGGTCTAAAGCAAGCACCTAGAGCTTGGTTTGATACCTTAGCTAAGTTCTTGCTGGATAATGGTTTCAAGAAAGGTGAAGTTGATAAAACATTAGTTACCATGAATCATGATGGTAAAATACTCTTAGTCTAGATTTATGTGGATGACATAATTATTGGATCTAAGGACAAGAAACTTTGTGATGATTTTGCCAAGCTCATGACTAACAAGTTTGAAATGAGCATGATGGGCAAATTGAATTATTTCCTAGGTTTGCAAGTCAAGCAACTCAAAGATGGAATATTCATAAATCAAGAAAAGTATGCAAAGGAAATACTCATAAAGTTAAGGATCTAAGAGGGAGAGAAACCTGAAAAGATCCCTATGAGTGTTGGTACCAAATTGGGCTATACTAAAGAAGACAAAAGTGTGGATGAACACAAGTATAGGAAACTCATTGGTTCCTTGCTGTATTTAATAGCAAGTAGGCCTGATATTCAGTATGTTGTTTGTGTGTGTGCAAGATTTCAATCTGACCCTAGAGAATCACACTACAAGAAAGCACTCAAAATACTGAAATATGTCAAAGGCACAGTCAATGTTGGATTATGGTATCCAAAGGATTCTGGATTAGAATTGGTTGGTTATTCAGATGCTAACCATGGTGGATAAACTCTTGATCGGAAAAGTACCTCTGGAACTTGTCAGTTTCTATGTACAAGATTAATTTCATAGTTCAACAAGAAGCAAACATGTGTGGCCAATTCATCCACTGAATCTGAATACATTGCGGCTGGTTGTTGTACTGCTCAAATTGTATGGATTCAACAACAACTAAGAGATTATGGTATTTCTACAAAGAAAACACAAATCTTTTGTGATAATACAAGTGCTATTGTTATCACGCAAAATCCAAAGTTTCACTCAAGGACAAAGCACATTGATATTAGACACCATTTCATTAGAGACCATGTGGAAAAAGGAGATATTGAGGTTGTAAAGATAGGTACTGATGATCAACTTGCTGATATCTTTACCAAGCCCCTTCCACATAATAAGTTCGCAATGCTAAGGTATAACCTTGGATTGATTGAACTACCTCAATAAAAAGGGTACATTTGATTGGTTGCTGAAACGGGTATTCAGCAAGCCAATAGTTGCTTAATATTTTAACACCCCTTGAAAGTCCCCTTTATGTGTTTGGTTCTACTAAAAGATGGTTGTATACAAGTGATTGCTGAAACAGATTATGTGTTTGGTTCTACTAAAAGGTGGTTGTATACAAGTGATTGCTGAAACAGACATTCAACAAGTAATTCCTTCAAACTGGTCATTTGTTTGGAAACTTGGTCACTTACTGAAATGGGTATTAAGTAAAAATAAATTTGGATTGCTGAAACGGGTATTCAGACAATCAAGGATACTGAATCAGACATTCATGTGTCAAAGGAAAAATCAGAGATGGGAACTCAGCAAAAAGCAAAATTGTTTTCACTTAAAAAGAATTTACCTAAAATATCTCACTATAAAAGGGACTTGCTGAGACGGGAACTGTTAGGAAACTTGTAATTTTGATGAGCAATTAACCATGCTAAATTAAGGAAAGTCCAGTAACTAGTACTCTTAAGGTCCATAGGAATTTAAAATTTTAGAGGACATTGTAAAAGAGGAACGTTTGTTGAACACTTAGAATAGGTGCTAGATAGGTTTGTTTTACCGCTTATGATGTATCTTGTTTTCTGAAAAGAAAAACAACCTATTGAAACTTTTGCTGATGATGTACTTTGTTTACACAAACAAACTATTGAAGCATTTAGAACCGCTCAGAAACTTGAAGAATTCGAAAACTGAAGACTAGAAGATTTCTGAAGACTGGTATCTACAAAGGCACATGTTGCTCAGAAAGTGGAAACTTCAGCAACAACTTGCATAAGTGAAAATCTAAACGACAGAGTAGGTTGTGCTTGCTGAAACTGAGACTGACCACTTGCTGAAAAACATATGTGACCTCCATGGTGATAGTACTTGCATTTGCGCTCCAACGTTCATGTTTGAATCTCATTCAAATGAACATTAAATGCAAAGCATGCACGCGAAGGACATGAAGACTAGAAGACAAATAAAGGACGCTGCTGAAAGTACAACAGCAAGATAGTGACATCTTAAGGAACAAAACCTTAGAATTTGAAATTCGAACGGCTCCCTTGATTCACTATAAATAGAGGTCATCCGGCAAAGAGTTGAAGTGTGTCAACAACGTGACCAAACTCTCACTTGTGCTTAAACTCACATACACTTCAAACACTCTTTACTGCCATTGATCCGTTCCAAGACTTAAAGCTTGAAAAAACTACTTGTGAAGAAGTAGAACATACACGGCTAAGAAATTAGTTAAGTGTTCTTTCTTTCGTACAAGAACAAGTCTTGACACCAGAAACATTCAAACTTGTTTACTGCAAAGTATTCAAAGTTTTGTTTCTTAGATTACTTGTTGTAGCTGAATAAGTTATAATCAAATTATCTCATCCCAAACCTCTCTAACTGAAAATACACCCTTTCAGGCGTGAAATTCAGGGGGAACTTAATCGATCATAGAGTTGCTGATTAAAAGTCCCAAGTTTGGTGGAGAACAAGGTTTCGTTCTCTAGTTAGGTTGGAAACGAAGCAAGTGTGATTTGGTTTCTGTTTGAATCGCTCTAGATAGGTGTTGTAAGGAACCTCAAACTTATCTTAGTGGATTCAGTCCTAGAAAGGACAAAGTGGATTAGTTGAGAGATTACGCCACTCTCAGATACCGCTATAAAAGTGTTTGTGTGATTTACTTACTGCATTTAGTTTTCAGCAAAGCATATCTATCTGTACACAGTCACTCTGTTCACTTGCTGAAACTATCACTTACTGAAAAAACACTTATTGTATCAAAGACTTCCACTCTCTGATTTTAAGTATCAGCAAAACTCGTTACAAAAAAGTAACTTGCGCTTGCTAAGAAAGTTAAGTATCAGCAAACTCATTACTGAAAAGTAATAAGTCCTTGCTGAGAAAGTTTTTAAACGACGAAAGTTTGAAAAGACTATTCACCCCCCCTCTAGTCTTTTCTTGTTGTTTAAAGGGACCAACAAGTGGTATCAGAGCTGGAGGTTCTTTAACCTTCAACACTGAACCTAGATCACCTTAGGTGCTTTCCGTAAATCACTCTCACTTGATCAGTTTGGTAGTCTTTTGCTGACAGGATGTCTTTAGGAGACGCTCCCTTGCTGAAGCTGGAAAACTACAAAAAATGGCGAAACAACATGATGCTACATCTTGAGGCCATTAGTGATGAGATGGTTACTGTCATTAATGATGGACCTATCAAGATCACTAAGGTTGAGAGAAGCTTTCCTCACAAAACGACAGAAGCTGGAAAGGAAACTATCTTAGGCGAACCAGTTGATACTGTCATTCCAAAACCAAGAGAGGAATGGACTTCTGACGAAACCAAGAGATTCCGTCTTGATGGACAAGCAAGAAACATCATCATTCGATCAACTCCGGATACTATACAGTGCAAACTTTGGGGTGCCAAAACTGCTAAGGAAGCTTGGAAAATGGTTCAAGATCTTTGTGCTGGATCTGACAAAACCAAGGAAAACAAACTCGAAGTGCTGAAGTTAAAGTTCCAGAACTTTAAACAAGGTACAAATGAGTCACTGGAAGACTTGGACTTCAGATTCACAACTCTAGTTAGTGAGATGGCCGCCTTGGGTGTTGGAAATCTTTACTCAGATTCTGAGAAGGTGAAAACCATCATCAGAAGTCTGAGCCAAGAATGGATCCACACTCAGAATTTCTACTACAATCAAGGAATGCCAGACATCACACCTACAGAGTTGTTCTCTCATCTTGCTACTGTCAACTACGAGACAAAGCAAAGAGAAAATGTGTTTGCTGAAAAATCGCAAAACATTGCTCTTGCTGCAAAGCCGTCATCTTCTGAAAAGAAGAATGATAAAGAGCCTGTTGATGAAAATGCTTTAGTTGTTAAAAACATGAAGAAATTCATCAGTAAGGAACTTGAAAGACGAAAAGCAAAAGAGAAGCTGAAAAAACATCTTGGTAACAACTACCATAAGTACAAGAATGAGACTAGCTCGCTGAACAAGCAAACTCGGCAAGCAAACTCATTAGAAGAACCAGCAGTTGGAAATGATCTTTGTTTTTACTGCAAAAAGCCTGGACACTTCAAAGCAAATTGTCCTTTGCTGAAAGGCAAATCTGCTGAAAAGAAGAAGAAGTTCAAAAGAGCTTTTATTGCTGAAGAAAAGAATAAGCTTTAAGCAAAAATCGATGTATTGTGCATTGATACTAGTTCCGAAGACAGTGTGGAAGAAAGCTCAGACACTGACGATGAAGAAGCCACTCTTGACGTAGAGATTGGCAAGGAAGTTTGTGGAATAGCCATGGAAGCTTATCCAGATGTGTCAAACTACGAGTTCTGCCTCATGGCCGGTCAGGTAAACAGTCCTACCTCTGACTCAGACTCAGAAAGTGAAGACGAGATTGACCTTGAAAGATTTGAGAAAACTCTGAGCAAACAGCAAGAGAAACTACAGAATGCTGAGACTCTGACCAAGCAGACTACTGAAAAGTATGTTTTGCTGAAGGAAGAGACAGAAAAGAAAGATGCTGAAATAATGCATCTCAAGAAGTTGATTGCTGAAGCTACAGAGAAGAATTCTCAGATGGCAATAGAATTGGAAGAATATCAGTCCTCAATTCTAAAGTTACTTGCTGAAATCCAAGAAATGAAAAAGATGAAAATCAATTTCAAATCTTATGCTGATGCAAGTAATACGCTGACTGGACTAAACTCTTATCTGAGAGATCCATCTCAGAAAGAAGGTTTAGGTGCAACGTATGAAGGTGATGATGTAATAATCTTGAGTAAAGATAAATCACCGATTTCCTTTGTACGTGCTACTGATAGTGGTCAACCAGAACTCTATCAGTTTGGTCAATCTATGGTTGCTGAAAAATGTAATCAAGTACCTACGACCGTAAAGCCCGTTGTTGCTACTCAAAGTAACAAGACTTTTAAAGGAAAACAGGTTGCTGAAAAGCAAATTGTAAAGAAAAAGGATGTTGTAAAGCATTCTGCCAAACAAGTTGCTGAAAAGCAATTTGTTAAGTCAAAAGGCAAGATTACTAAAAGTAATCAGAAGACCTTTGCTGACAAACCTGAATCAAGTAAGGTTGCTGAAACAAAAGCTCAGCACTCTCCAAAAAGTGGACTCGGTTTCAAAACCAAGCAAAGTCAGCAAAGCTACTTCAAAGAGATGATCAAAATCAAGCCTAAGGGTTTTGACAAGACTCAAAATGCTAGGGCTAGAAGGAACCTTGCTAGAAAAGAACTTACTGAAAAGTATGTTCAGTAAAAAGGTCAACCGAGCAAGACACCACATCAGAAAGTGGATTTGATCAGCACGAATCAAAAGTCTTTTGGCTCAAAACCTCCTAGTTCCTCAGCAAGTAGAAAACAAGTCAAAGTTGAAAAACTTAAGACTTGGGTTTCCACTGGACGCATTCTTGAACATGTTAATGGACATCCAATATTGGATAATTAACTTGTTTGCTCTTGATTGTGCAGACTTCAGCCACGGAGACAAACGATGCAATCTGGCACTTTGACAGTGGTTGTGGAAAGCACATGACGGGCAACAAGAATAACCTTATAAACTATAGACGGTGGTCTAAAGATCCAACAATAAGGTTTGCTGGTGGAGGCTCTGGTTCTACAAAAGGCTATGGTGACGTGAAGTTAGGATGCATTACCATTACGGGAGTTCTTTATGTCAAAAATCTTAAGTTTAACCTTTTCAGCATGAGTCAATTTGCTGATAAAGGATACTTCATCAAAATCAAAAGTGATGAATGTAAACTTATAGACTTTGAGACAAAAAAGGTTATTATGATTGCCAGAAGATCACGAGGCTTGTACACCGTAGATTGGTCTTCAGCAACCGTTGAAAAATGCCTTGTCTCAGATCACGATTGCCTTGCTGAAAAAGCATGGTTATGGCATAAACGAACAAGTCACCTAAACTTCAAGACGCTGAATAAGCTGTCTAAAAAAGCACTTGTAGTTGGATTACCTAAGGTTACTTTTAAGAAGGATGGTGTTTGCAATGCATGTCAGCAAGGTAAGCAAACCAAATCTTCTTTTAAGAACAAGGCAGTACCGTCAACTACAAAAGCTTTACAACTCTTGCACATGGACTTGTTTGAATCTTCTTCAACAAGCTATGCTGGTAAGAAGTATGGTCTGGTGGTGGTAGATGACTATTCAAGATTCACTTGGTAGTATTTATCAAAAACAAATCTGAAACAAGGACTGAAATACCTAACTTGCTGAATAAGCTTGAAGTCATGAAAAATGACAAGGTAAAAGTCATAAGGACAGACCATGGTATTGAGTTTGTAAACCAGTACATAACTGAGTATTGCACTTCAAAAGGCATACAACATCAGTTATCCTCAATAAGGACACCACAACAAAACAGTGTTGCTGAAAGGAAGAATCGCACCCTAAAAGAAGCCGCAAGAACAATGCTTGCTGACACTGAAATAAGTGAGGCTTATTGGGTTGAAGCGATTAATACCGCCTGTTACACTCAAAACAGATGTCTGATTACTAAGGATTACAACAAAACTCCTTATGAGTTATTTGTTGGAAGACCTTCTAATATCACTCATCTAAGAGTATTTAGTTGTAAGTGTTTCGTTCTTAATAACGGTAGAGAATACCTAAGAACATTTCAACCAAAGGCAGATGAAGCGATATTTCTTGGTTACTCCTTGCATAGTAAAGCTTATAGAGTTTTACAACAAAAAGGCACAAAAGATCGAAGAATCAGTGCATGTTTTATTCTACGAAAAGACACAAGGAGTGTCTGCTGAAGAAGAAATATCTGAATGTATGAAAAAGCTAATCATACATGAGCAAAGAACTGAATCTCATGCTAGGCAAATCAAGTCAATTGAACTAAATGATGATTCTGACAATGACTCTCCTCCCCCAAGTCATGACAAGATAAATATAGTTCATGACAAAGAATTTCCAGCAAAAGACGCAGTTGCTCCGGATGTTGCTGAAACTACGCAACCTCCCGTGCCTGCTGATGAGTTACCACAATCTAGCAATGCTGAACAACCAGTTGCTGATGAACCAATCTCAGCAGAGACACAAAATACCAGTAGTACTGAACAAGTACATGCTGAAGAGTCACATGCTGATGAGCAAACGTATCCAGATCCAAAGAGCAGAAAAGCCTGTTAACAAATGGATTAGAGATCATCCCTCTACGGATATGATTGGTGATATTGACAAACGCCAAGTGACTAGATCCAAAGTTTCTGCTACTCATGGACTTGCTGAAGAAGCAAATGTCGTAGAAGTAGAATCTTTGTTCTCTTGCTTTGTTTCAGAAATTGAACCCAAGACCATAGAAGAAGCTCTAAAGCATTCTGAATGGATCAAGGCAATGCAAGAAGAACTGGATCAATTTGAAAGGAACAAAGTCTGGAAACTTGTACCTCTTGCTGAAGGCAAGAAAGCTATTGGTACAAAGTGGGTGTTCAGAAACAAGCTGAGTGAGTCTGGTGAAGTAACAAGAAACAAAGCACGTTTAGTTGCTCAAGGTTACTGTCAGACTGAAGGATTGGACTATGATGAGTCTTATGCACCAGTTGCAAGATTGGATGCAATTAGACTTTTCTTGGCCTTTGTTGCTCACAATGACTTCATTGTTTATCAAATGGATGTTAAAAGTGCATTCTTGAATGGTGAACTTTCTCAAGAAGTCTACTTAGAAGAACCCCCTGGCTTTGAACTTCCATCAGAAACCAAGATGGTATACAAGCTTCAGAAAGCTGTATATGGTCTAAAGCAAGCACCTAGAGTTTGGTATGATACCTTGGCCAAGTTCTTGCTGGATAATGGTTTCAAGAAAGGTGAAGTTGACAAAACCTTGTTTACCATGAGCCATGATGGTAAAATACTCTTAGTTCAGATTTATGTGGATGACATAATATTTGGATCTAAGGACAAGCAAATTTGTGATGATTTTGCCAAACTCATGACAAATAAATTTGAAATGAGTATGATGGGAAAATTGAATTATTTCCAAGGATTGCAAGTCAAGCAACTCAAAGATGGAATATTCATAAATCAAGCAAAGTATGCGAAAGAAATTCTCAAAAAGTTTAGGATCAAAGAGGAAGAAAAACCTGAAAAGATCCCTATGAGTGTTGGTACCAAATTGGGCTATACTAAATAAGATAAAAGTGTTGAAGAACAAAAGTATAGGAAGGTCATTGGTTCCTTGTTGTATTTAACAGCAAGTAGACCTGACATTCAGTATGTTGTTTGTGTGTGTGCAAGATTCCAATCTGATCCAAGAGAATCACACTACAAAAAGGCACTTAAGATACTGAAATATGTCAAAGGTACAGTCAATGTTGGATTATGGTATCCTAAAGATTCTGGACTTGAATTGGTTGGTTATTCTGATGCTGATCATGGAGGATCAACTCTTGATAGAAAAAGTACCTCTGGAACTTGTCAGTTTTTGGGTACTAGATTAATATCATGGTTCAGCAAGAAACAAACCTGTGTTGCCAATTCATCTACTGAATCTGAGTACATTGCGGCTGGTTGTTGCACAACTCAAATCCTATGGATTCAACAACAATTAAGAGATTATGGTATTTCTGCAAAGAAAACACCAATCTTTTGTGATAATACAAGTGCTATTGCTATCACGCAAAATCCTAAGTTCCACTCAAAGACTAAGCACATTGATATTAGACATCATTTCATTAGAGATCATGTGGAAAAAGGAGATATTGAGGTTGTAAAAGTGGGTACTGATGATCAACTTGCTGACATCTTTACCAAACCCTACCAGATAATAGATTCGCAATGCTAAGGTATAACCTTGGATTGATTGAATTACCTCAATAAGGGATACTATTGGCAGATTGCTGAAACAGGCATTCAACAAGCCAAAGTATTCTTACTTGAATAAAAGCTCCTTCCATTGATTTCCTCTAAAAGGAAATGATAGGTCACTACATGATTGCTGAAACAGGCATTCAGAAAGTAATTCCTTCAAAACGGGTATTTGCTAGGAAACTTGATCACTTGCTGAGACGGGCACTCAGTAAGAGAAAACCTTAAAGATTGCTGAAACGGGCACTCAGACAATCAAAGATACTGAAACAGGTATTCAAGTATCAAAGGAAAATTCTGAGACGGGAACTCAGAAAAGAGCAAACTCACTTCTCAGATTTTACCAAAAAGATATCTCAAAAAGAATTTGCTGAGACGGGAACTCAGAAATGTCTTTTAATTTAAGGAAATATGAGATATTTGATTAAGGAGGAACTTTCAGCAAGTAACAAGGCTGGTTACACAAACTCGCTGAAAAGATTCTTGTTTACTTCAGCAAGCAATCAAATCTGATAAATCTAGGTAAAATCAATTTGTGACGTTAATCGGGCACAGATAAACTCGCTAATAATCATGACATGAAATACAACGGTTAATATTGCAAAGAGAAAGAGTGCTCTGACGGTTTTTGTTAGTGGGCCACTATGCATTTAATGCAAAGGCTCCACTAACGCTGTTGAATCTCTGATTTACCCTTGCTGAGAACTCAAAATCGATTGAGCTTCTTGCACATCAGAGACACTATATAAACAAGGAGTTAGAGAAAGACAAAATTCTTTAACTCACATTTCTTTTCTCTGAAAATTTTAGCCTGAATCTACTTTACCTCCGGTCAAAAAGCAAAGTAATCTTTTTCGTACACATTTCTCACCCTATAAAATAAATGGTACCAAAGAGACAGTCCTCTAAGACATCAAAATCATCTAAGGTTGACAGTGCTGGAAAAAGAACTGCTCCGGTGACCAACACAGTGAAAATTGTGTTGAAAAACGATAGAATAACCGAAAAACCCATGCCGCCTGCATATCTAGACACTGCAAAGTGTGAGATGATGATGCAATGGGGCGGATTTTCCAAAGAGAAGTATATCTGATACTTCTATTAACAAGAACTTGACGGTGATAATGAGGAGGCGCTTGACTTGATAAAACAGCAAGGCCTCACTCTCTTTGTAACAACTCGCCCTAAGAAAGTGAGTATGTTAGATACAATGGAATTCTACAATAATGCAAAAATCCAGACTCTAACTGATGGTAAGGGAGTCACTGAAAAAGTGATTTCCACCACAGTTCAAGGTGTGCAAATCGTCCTGAAATGGACTGATTTAGCCGACATCTTTCAGATTCACTGGAACTGAAGATGACATCACTGCCACTGACGAAGAAATCGAAGCCTTCCACAGTGATGTCAGAAATGAGAAAATGAACAAAGGAGAGATTGCTCCCGTGACTTGGACAAAGCACGTTAAGAGGAAGCATCTCTGCCATTCACTTGGTCTAGTAGCTCTGCTACTAATCAAAGTCTTAGACTCCCAAGTCGGAGGAATAGACCAAGTAGACTTGAGAAGGTGGCCGCTGCTGATGCATATATATGAGAACAAAACTGAGCTCAACTGAGCAAAGTACATTTTCAACAGACTTGTTGATTGTGTTACTAAATTCAAGGTTAAGGTTGAAGACAACAAGGTCTCACTTACCTTCCCAGTCATGTATGGACTAAAAATATGCTATATCCTTGAACACTTCAGGATTCAGCTGAGAAACCCTTTGCCAATTAAGAAATCAGTATGCAATGTGGGAAGAGCCTTCTACAAGAAAAATGCACCTAAGCTTGCTGATAAGAAATCAAAGAAGACAACAGTTGCAAATGTTGTCAGCACAAGTCAACAAGAAAGGTATACAACAGCTGCAGTAGTTGTCACCACTACTCAGCAAGAAAATGTTCCAACAGCTGAAAAAGTTATTAATGAAACTGTTGTAGATGGTGATCAACAAGGTAAGTGTACAACAGCCGTTGCTGAAAATGAAACTACTGACGCTGCTGCTGAAAAGCAACTGGAGAAATCCAAGAAGAAAAAGAGGAAAGCTGATGATGACACTCAGACTGCAGCGTCATCAGCTAACCCGTCCCTAAGAGAAAAAGGAAAAGTAACCCAAGAAAGAAACACTGGCTCGCAAGTCAGTACCAATTGTCCATGATCTTTCGGATGATTCTCCCGCAGTTGCTGAAACACAAGTTCCAGTAGATGTTGATGAAGTGGTTACTGAAACCTACTTCAGCAATGTTGAAGTGTTTGCGGAAGCCTTCAACAATCAACTCAATGTTGATACATCCGCTGAGATGAGACCACAAGGCAGTGGAAACGAAATTCCTGTCTCAATCCCAGATATCTACATTGTAGATAATCTAGATGATCATACTCTGGAACCAGCAATTGATATTGATGCTGATATAAGAACCGCGGCACTTGTTGATGCTGCTAATGCTGAAAGATGGTTGCTGAACAAGCAACTCATCAAGTTGCTGAAGAACCAGTTGCTGAGACTGTAAGAAAATACGGTCAGAGTTACCCCTAGGGTACGCAACGGAATTTCAAAAATTTTCTTAACATACAGGTTAATTGATTATGTATATGCCGTATATATATAAACACGTCAATTAGAAGACTAACCTTACTTCCAAAGCAGCTTCCAAGTCTTCGTAATAATCCGGTGTATCTCCTCCTTCGTCGAAGTCGAAGATATCTGCAATACTTTGATTATCTGCAAGACAATAAAAGTTAGTCTCCAGCTCCTAGAACCTCAACCTTGGTATCCACAGATGAACAGCCCATCGGAAAGAATGCTAGGATATTCTTTGTGTGACCAAGAAGATGGGGCGGCGATTCCTCCGGTAGGTGGCGCGCGCGTAGGCTTATAGAGGAGGGGAGAGCTTTTATTTTCTCTAAGAAAACTGGGTAGAATAACTGTGTGCAAAACTATGTCTGAAACTGTGTATAAAGCTCTCTAATAGTCTACTATATATAGTAGTCAATAGAAGCCTAAAGCATAAGCAATTAGACTTTATAAAGGAATAAGAATCTAATTCTTATCGCACTAGGAAACCAATATCAAGTCTAGATTCATTCCCAATCAAATTAAAACTCAATCAGGAAAATCTAACTTATCCCTTGGACTTCTAATAGAGGAAGGAGTCGAACTCCTTCCACTATCTAGCTAACGCGCGCGCGCGCCCAGTCCTACGGGAAATAGGTGGGTCCCAATTCTGGGACCCACTTATAGTTCTAAGGCAATTCAAACTCCAAGTAAATTTTGCCCAAGTGCATATGTTAATTCTAAATTAACATATCCTTTCAAATCAAACCTCCATTATATTTCCAAAATATAATCTTTAATTGTATTTACATAAAATACAATTAATTAGCCAATTCAATTAATAATTTTAAATCATTAATTGAGCCACCAAATATTATAATTAATTCCAAATCAATTATAATCCATCAATCACAATTAATTCAAAATTAATTGCGATTCCATCTTCAAGGATATTCTGATAGGCTAAATCACCACATAGTGTGACCCATAGGTCCTCATCGTATTAAGCAAGTCCTAGACTAGGCAACATGGAATTCCTAGACGGTTCCATTTGCAATATTAATACATGAGGACGTTTGAGAGGTTTCTCAAAGCTAACCCTTTCGTTGCGAAGTCTGTTGCGCTCAACGCGGCGATGGTAACGTCCCTTCATCTGACTTGCTCGAATGTATCTAGGAACGATGAAGTGTCTATCCCAATAATACATCCACGGGCGTCTTCAGTGAGTTGCATGGTGAATCCAATATCTATTATGACCATTATAATAATATTGATACGCTGGCCAGCGGTTTTACCATCACAACTATGAACGACTATGAGCAGTGCTCTCCTGTGCTACACTTGAGAGATGAATCCTTCACAGAATCACTTATCATCCCCATTTGTATGTAGCCATAACCCTGGATCGTGTCTTAGGTCAGCTGCTTATTCAGAGCTGACATCGACGGGTCCACCAAGGATATGGGGCAACAAATGTGATGATAAAGTCCTGTAAGTCCAAAGGACGACTAGCATCACTTCGACAACTCACCGGTTCCCATAGACACTTCGGTGTAGAGTATACATCGATGGGAGTGTCCGGTGGGTACTTCCATTGTTCGATAAAGCTTATTCGAACAACTATGCGCAGTTATGGGAACGTTTCTCGATTGTCCAACAATCCGTTCCGTGGCCGTGGGATCGGCTCACACTTGCTTCAACAAGTATAACCTCCACGCATACTAGTCTTGTCTGGTTCATTCAGACCCCCACATCCGAGATGAACCTCGGCTAGGGAGAGTTTGGAATAGATGATAACTCACATAGCTCCCACTATCTGTGTGATCGGTCATCTATCCGAGGGGACATGTTTAATATCAATACAGACAGTAATAAAGATATGACATGCTGTAGCCTGGTGTAATATAAATATGAAAGCGATACTCAATAGTAAAATGCAACAAGCATATATTATATTACGTTGACCTGTGTAATAGTACATATATGTCCTCTATAAGGGCACCATGCCCTTAGTAAGGACTGTCTCTAGGACATATACACTATCAAAGACTGCAATGGTTCAAGTCCTAGAGATTGCTGAAACACCACAAGAGACGCTATTCGACGACGCATCCCATGATGCTGAGAATACTGGACCTAGTTCACCGAAAACATCCATTTACAAAGTTCAGCTTGTGCTGACAGAACTGAGTCAGCAAATGGAGTTGGAGATTGAAGACACTTCCAACAAATCGGTAGATGTTTTCATGACAAGCAGTGAACTCAAGGGTCAAGATGTCTCTGCTCAACTTGTCATTTCAGAGACAAGGGAGATTGCTAAACCCGCACAGCTTTCTCAAACAGAGCAAGAAAAGAAGTCTGCTGAAGAAAAAGTCCCAGATACTGAAGAAGCTGTCATTGATGAAACAACTAAGTCACCACCTGTCCTTCTTCAACCATAAGCAAAACTTCACTATCTGAAACTCATTCTTTTGCTAGTATAATGATTTCTTTACAGACTTCTCAAGATACAAGTCAGAAGGTTGCTGAAACCTCTGCACCAGAATCCACACCTCCTGCTCAGCAGGTAGATAAAGTTTTTGGTAATTCAACTAAGTTTGAAAACTTAGTGCTTGTATCTCACTTAAAATTATTTCAGGATGAACAATTCAAGGATGCTTCTCAAGCTCCTGAAGCAATGGAAATAGTACCAGCACAAACAAATGTGCAACATGAGCTTGCTGAATCTCAGCAGGTAAATCATGTTCCAGCTTTGGACTCTAAAACTATTCTCCAAAACTTTCCTGAACTTAATTTTATTCTTTTTCAGGCTCAAAAGGAGACCACTGAAGTGGTTCACATCACTGAAGATCCGAAAGTAAGTTCAGAAGAACTTTAGTCAGACTTCAAGAAAACTACCTTGACCAGAGTTGCTAAGTCTGTCAGCAACTGGCAAAGGTACAGAAGGATGGACTTTTCTGACCTTCACCTTCATCTGTCCAACGAGAAAAAGTGACTTTCTCTGCTGAAACTCGAGACGTTTGTGCACTCAATACTTCCAGAAGAGTTGACATATTCTTAGCTTATGAGTTCAAATCTGATTGGTCTAATCAGAGAGAATATGAAAGCCAAATTTAAGAGTGCCTCTCCAGCTGAACAAGCTGTGATGCTCAAGGGTTCCTTTGTGATAGTGTATATGTCCTAGAGACAGTCCTTATTAAGGGCATGCAACCCTTATAGAGGGCATATATGTACTATTACACAGGTCAAAGTAATATAATATATGTTTGTTGATTGACTATTGAGTATCGCTTTCATATTTTTATTACACCAGGCATGCAGCATGTCATATCTCTATTTCTGTCTGTATTGATATTAAACATGTCCCCTCGGATAGATTACCGATCACACAGATAGTGGGAGCTATGTGAGTTATCATCTATCCCAAACTCTCCCTAGTCGAGGTTCATCTCGGATGTAGGGGTCTGAATGAACCAGATGAGACTAGTATGCGTGGAGGTTATACTTGTTGGAGCAAGTGTGAGCCGATTCCACGTCCACGGAACGGATTGTTGGACAATCGATAAACGTTCCCATAACTGCGCATAGTTGTTCGAAGAATGATTATCGAACAATGGAAGTACCCACCGGACACTCCCATCGATGTATACTCTACACCGAAGTGTCTATGGGAACCGGTAAGTTGTCGAAGTGATGCCAATCGTCCTTTGGACTTACAGGACTTTATCATCACATTTGTTGCCCCATATCCTTGGTGGACCCGTCGATGTCAGCTCTGAATAAGCAGTTGACCTAAGACACGATCCAGGATTATGGCTACATACAAATGGGGATGATAAGTGTTTCTGTGAAGGATTCATCTCTCACGTGTAGCACAGGAGAGCACTGCTCATAGTCGTTCATAGTTGTGATTGGTAAAACCGCTGGCCAGCGTATCAATATTATTATGATGGTCATAATAGATATTGGATTCACCATGCAACTCACTGAAGATGCCCGTGGATGTATTATTGGGATAGACACTTCATCGATCCTAGATACATTCGAGCAAGTCAGATGAAGGGACGTTATCATCGCCGCGTTGAGCGCAACAGGCTTCGCAACAAAAGGGTTTGCTTTGAGAAACCTCTCAAACGTCCTCATGTATTAATATTGCAAATGGAACCGTCTAGGAATTCCATTTTGCCTAGTCTAGGACTTGCTTAATACAATGAGGCCCTATGGGTCACACTATGTGGTGATTGAGCTTATCCGAATATCCTTGAAGATGGAATCGCAATTAATTTTGAATTAATTGTGATTGATGGATTATAATTAATTTGGAATTAATTATAATATTTAGTGGCTCAATTAATGATTTGGAATTATTAATTGAATTGGCTAATTAATTGTATTTTATGTAAATACAATTAAAGATTATATTTTATAAATATAATAGAGGTTTGATTTGAAAGGGTATGTTAATTTAGAATTAACATATGCACATGGGCAAAATCTACTTGGAGTTTGAATTGCCTTAGAACTCTAAGTGGGTCCCAAAATCGGGACCCACCTATCAACCTTAGGACGCGCGCGCCGCGCGCGAGATGGAGTAGGGGAAGGAGTTCGACTCCTTCCTCTATTAGAAGTCTAAGGGATAAGTTAGATTTTCCTGATTGAGTTTTAATTTGATTGGGAATGAATCTAGACTTGAAATTGGTTTCCTAGTGCGATAAGAATTAGATTCTTATTCCTTTATGAAGTCTAATTGCTTATGATTTAGGCTTCTATTGACTACTATATATAGCAGACTGTTGGTCCCTTTAAACAACAACAAAAGACTAGAGGGGGGGGGGGTGAATAGTCTTTTCAAACTTTCGTCGTTTAAAACTTTCTTAGCAAGTACTTATTACTTTTCAGTAATGAGTTTGCTGATACTTAACTTTCTCAGCAAGCGTAAGTTACTTTGCAGTAGCTTGGTTTCCTGATACTTAAAATCGGAGAGCGGAAGTCTTTGATACAATAAGTGCTCTTTCAGTAAGTAAAGGAGTCAGCAAGTGAAGTGAGTGACTGTGTACAGACAGATATGATTTGCTCAAAGCTAAATACAGTAAGTAAATCACACAAACACTTTTATAGTGGTATCTGAGAGTGGCGTAATCTCTCAACTAATCCACTTTGTCCTTTCTAGGACTGAATCCACTAAGATATGATTGATGTTCCTTACAATCTCCTATCTAAAGCGATTCAACAGAAACCAAAGCACACTTGCTTTGTCTCCAACCTAAACTAGAGAACTCAACCTTGTTCTCCACCAAACTTGGTACTTTTAATCAACAAAACTATGCTCGATTAAGTTCCCCCTGAATATCACGCCTGAAAGGGTGTATTTTCAGTTAGAGAGTTTTGGGGTGAGATAACTTAATTATAACTTATTCAGTTACAACAAGTAATCTAAGAAACACAACTTGGAATACTTTGCAGTAAACAAGTTTGATTGTTTCTGGTGTCAAGACTTGTTCTTGTTACACTTAACTAATTTCTTAGCCGAGTTTGTTCTACTTCTTCACAAGTAGCTTTTTCAAGCTTTAAGTCTTGGAACGGATCAATGGCAGTAAGAGTGTTTGAAGGTATGTGAGTTTTAAACACAAGTGAGAGTTTGATCACGTTGTTGACACACTTCAACTCTTTGCCGGATGACCTCTATTTATAGTGTAAGTAAGGAGCCGTTTGAATTTCAAATCCTAAGTCTTTTGTTCCTTAACATGTCACTATCTTGCTTTTGTACTTTCAGCAGCGTCTTTGTTTTTCTTCTAGTCTTCATGTCCTTCGTGTGTAAGCTTTTGCATTAAATGCACATTTGAATAGAATTCAAACAGTAACATTGGAGCGCAAATTCACGTACATTCAGCAAGAGGTCACATATGTTCCATCAGCAAGTGGTTAGTCTCAGTTTCAGCAAGCACAGCCTACTCTGTCTTTCAGATTTTCACTTATGCAATGTTGTTGCTGAATTTTCCACTTTCTGAGCAACACGTGCCTTTGTAGATACCAGTCTTCAACAATCTTCTAGTCTGCAGATCTTCAATTTCTTCAAGTCTTCAGATCTTCAAAAGTCTTCAAGATTCTGAGCGGTTTCTATTTGCTTCAATAATTTATTTGTAATAAACAAAGTATATCTTCAGCAAATGCTTCAATAGGTTATTTTCTTTTCAGAAAATAAGATACATCAAAAGTTTCAGCATCAATAAGTTATTTTCTTTTCAGAAAATATAATACATCATACGCAAAAGAAATAACTTATCTAGCACCTAATCTAAGTCTTCAGCAAACGTTCCTCTTTTACAATGTCCTTAAAATTCTAAATTCCTATGGACCTTAAGAGTACTAGTTACTGGACGTTCCTTAATTTAGCATGGTTAATTGCTCATCAAAATTACACGTTTCCTAACAAATTTCCCCCTTTTTGATGTTAGCAATCCATGGCTAAATTAATTGTTACCCTTTTAGAGGTTTCTGATGTTGAATAAATCAGTTGATTAATGCAAGCATACTTGAATAATTAAACAGTAAGCATAAGTAAATTGCATAATCAAAAACCAATAAGAGTCAAAAGTTTCATTGCTGATAGTTATCTTTCAGAAGTTTACATGAAATAGCAACGATAACATAAACAGAATCAGCAAACAAAAACTTTAACAAAAACTATTGCAGGGACTTAAGCTCTTTCAGAAGATTTTCTCAAAATCTCTCTTACACTCTTCTCAGCAAGTGCAGTAAATTCAACACAGTCCTTTTCGTAGTTTTCCAGAAGCCTACGGACTTGTAGTTGAAGAATTCTTGCGTTTTTGCAGGCAGTATGATGATGCTTTTCAGCATTCATTTCCATGTAATCAATTACCCACAAATGCATGCCCCAATTGCTGGCATGGAGAAGCTGTGTATCTGAAATGCTTTTCGGATGAATCTTTCTTAGCCAGAGAAGATTTTCTTCTTGATCCTTAGCAGTGAGATAGAAGTACTCATAAGGAATCAATCCAAGTTTCTTCTTAGGTTTCTTTGTTACCGGGTCAGAGTAGTAAGCAATGCCAGGTGGTTTGATCAGACTTGGTTCTTGTTTGTATGTCTTACCAATGGCAACTCTTCTTACATAGACCTCAAGATTCAACAATTTCCCAGCAATATTCCTTGGGAGGGATTCTTCCCTTTGCTTTCTTTGGACCTTGAGTTCAATCCATTTGAACATTTGATTCAATATGGCTGTAGGAAAGAACTCATTTACCAGCAAGTCTTCCAGCTTTAAGATCCAGCAACCATGAATGTTTCTGATTACATTCTGAGTGGTTTCTTCATTATTGGTCTTTGTGTATTCAATGCCGGAGCCAATAGCAATGCTGGCCAGCCTTTTCTCTTTCTGTCTTTGCCTTCTTCTTCTTGTTTTAGCATTGTCTTGATCTCTTACTGAAGAGTCAGACGAGAAATGCTTTGAATGGCCAGACGGAGTCACGGCTGTTAAGGGTCTAGCTCTTATGGCTTGAGCTATTGTTTGATTGTCATCATCTTCTTCATCATCTTCATTCAGATTGTGATGACTTTCAGTATGACAAAAATCTTGAGTTTCAGCAACGGTTTTTCTCTTTTTGTTACTTGCTGAATTCAACTCAGATTCTGCTTGTCTTTTAGAACTTTGCTCTTTTTCAGCAAGAGGTTCTATTGGTAGTGGCGCATCAACAGCAGGAGCAGGAGGGGTTTGGTTTCTTTTTGTAGTGTTCTTCTTTTCCCCCTTAGACATGGATTGCAACATCGGAGTGATGTGCAGAGAATAAAACTCATTGCAATTTTCAGCAAGAGTGTTTAAACTGTTATACTTCGTGATGATTTTTTGTTGGTCAGATGTCATTGTTGACAACTCTCTTTGAATATTCATCATGTTCTCTTCATGTCTTTTCTCTGTTGCGGCCTTCTCATTCATGTAAGTCTGAGCTTTTACGAGAGCATTCTTTGCAAGCCTGAGCGCTTGACTTACATCTTCTTCATAGCTCTTGTGATAAAGACTGATGTCTTTCTGAGCTATTGTCAAAGTTGTAGTGCGTCTCAGCACTGTAGCCAATATCTTTCCAATGTCAAGTGGGCTCTCAGCAAGCAATGCCTCATCTTCAGCTTTGCAGGCATCATGGACTTGTTTTAGTGCTAGAATTCTGGGAGTAAACTCCTCAACTCTTGGGAACGGCACTAAATGTGGTGTCAAGGAATGAACTTTTAGTTCGGAAGCAAACTGATCATCTTGTAATAGTAGTTCGGCTCTTAATGAATCTCCTTTATCAGTGATGTAATCAGGAGGAGGAATCTGAACAACTTTTGGGTCTCGCTTTGATTGTTCATCGTCATGATATGACAAGTCGTCATCATCCTCAGATTCATCAAGTTGAGCAACTTTTGAACCTTTATCAGTAGCTTCACTTCCTCTTTGTTGAGTGGTTGCTGATGGCAACGCTTCAGACTCAACAACTGGAGTTTCACCAGTAGTTAGTTGTTTCAATTGAGTTTGTGGCTCAATTACAGGAGTTTCGCCAGTAGTTAGTTTTAATTGAGTTTGTGGCTCAATTACTGGAGTTTTGCCAGTAGTATGTGGAAGGGATGGAACTTCCTTTGGTCTTGGTCTTGAAGATTCTCCAATTTCTAGATCCTGCGTATGCCTTGCATGGATCAAGAGACTGTTTTGTAAAGCGCGTTGGTAATCTTCATCTTGTTCATCCTCATCATCAAGGTTTTCTTCAGTAACCTTGGCATCAGAAACGGGACTTTTGCCATTTTTCAAGGCAGCCCTTTTTCTGGCGTATTCTTCTTCAGTATCAGCACCTTGCACAGGTGCTTGATTTTCAGCATCAGCAGGAGGAGGTTGAGATTCTTGCTGAGATTGTTGTTGTTCAGCTTGCTGATTGTCAGATTGAGTATTGTCAGCAACTGTTAACTTCAATCCACCAGCATCAGGACTTGGACCTTGATTGTCATCATCGTCGTCTTTCTTGTCCTTAGAATCATTCCCTTCATCATCACTGGGATCAGTGGGAATGTTCTCATCTTCTTCTTCTTCTTCTTCTTCTTCATCATCTGTTAGAATGACTAGCTCCACGTGCTTATACAAAGCAACACTTGTCACTTCCTCTTCCTCAATTAATTTGTGGGGATCAGCCACCACAGGTACAAAAAGACCTTTGAGCATCACAGCTTGTTCAGCTGGAGAGGCACTCTTAAATTTGTCCTTCATATTCTCTCTGATTTGAGCAATCAAATTTGAACTCATTTGCTGAGAATATGTCATTTCTTCAGGAAGGATGGAGTGGACAAATGTTTCGAGCTTTAGCACAGAAGATCTCTTTTTCTCGTTTGAGAGATGAAGGTGAAGATCTGAGAAATCCATTCTCCTGTACCTTTGCCAGTTGCTGAAGGACTTAGCAACTCTTGACAAAGTTGTCCTTTTGAAGTTCAAGTATAGTTCTTCAGAACTTACTTGCTGATCTTCAGTGATGAGCACCACTTCAGTGGTCTCCTTTTGAGCCTGAAAAAGAATTTTATTTAGATCAGGATTGGTTTGGAGAATTGTTTTAGAGTTTATATCTGAAACATGATTTACCTGCTGAGAGTCAGCAAGCTCATGTAGTACAATTTCCATTCCATGAGGAGCTTGAGTAGCATCCTCCATTTGTTCATCCTGAAATAAATTATAGTTAGACACAAGTACTAAGCTGTCAAACATAGTTTTTATACCAAAATTATTAACTACCTGCTCAGCAGGGAGTGTTGGATCTGGTGCAGAGGCTTCAGCAACCATCTGACTTGCATCTTGAGAAGTCTGTAGAGATAGGATAATTTTAGCAAAAGAACAATTTTCAGAATTTGAAGTTTTACTAATGGTTGAATTAACTACTTGCTGAGGAAGGACAGGTTGTGGCTCAGTCCTTTCAGCATTAACAGTTTCTTCAGCTTCTTGGACTGTTTCTTCAGCAGACTTCTGGTTTTGCTCTATCTGAGAAAGCTGTGCGGTTTCAGCAATCTCCCTTGTCTCTGAAATGACAAGTTGAGCAGAAGCATCTTGACCTTTTAGCTCACTGCTTGTCATGAAGAGATCAATTGACTTGTTCGATGATTCTTCAGTCTCCAACTCCATTTGTTTGCTTAAATCTTCCAGTACAAGCTGGACTTTGTCAATTGATGTCTTGGGTGAACTTGGGCCAGTATTCTCAGCATCATGAGATGCGTCTTTGAATAATGCTTCTTGAGTTTCAGCAACTTCAGGAACTGGAACCATTGCTATTTCAGCAACTGGTCCTTCAGCAAGCGTTGTTTCAGCAACTTGATGAGTTGCTTGTTCAGCAACCATCTTTTCAGCAGCATCAGCAAGTGCCGCTTTTTGCAGATCAGCAGCAATGTCGCTTACTGGTGCCATGGTTGGATCATCTAAGTTATCTACAATGTAGATATCGGGGACTTGGGCAGGAATTTCATTTCCACTGCCTTGTGGTCTATTCTCAGTAGAGTTATCAACGTTGAGTTGATTGTTGAAGGCTTCCGCAAACACTTCAGTAATCACGTCAGCAACATCTACTGGCAAATGCGTTTCAGCATTTGTCTGGGAATTGACTGAGGAGTCTTGGACATCAGGGACTGACTGGCGAGCCAGTGTTTTCTTTCTTTTGTTGCTTGTCCGTTTCCTCTTAGGTACAGGGTTTGCTGATGACGCTGCAGTCTGAGTGTCATCATCAGCTTTCCTCTTTTTCTTGTTAGATTTCTCCAGTTTCCCAGAGTCATCTATAGTTGCTTTTTCAGCAACAGGTGTTGTACACGTACCTTGTTGAGTTTCTACAGCAGTTTCATTTGTGTTACCACTACCAACAACAGTTTCATCTCTAAGTTGCTGAGTGGTAACATCTGCAGCTGTTGTATACCTTTCTTGCTGGCTTGTGCTGACAACATTTGCAGTTGTTGTATTCTTAGTTTTCTTTCCAGCAATCTTAGGTACATTCTGCTTGTAGAAAGATCTTCCCACATTGCACACAAATTTCTTGATTGGCAATGGATTTCTTAGCTGAATCCTGAAATGTTCAAGGATATAGCATATCTTGATTCCATACATAACTGGAAAGGAAGGTGAGACCTTGTTGTCTTCTACCTTTACCTTAAACTTAGTGACACAATCAACAAGCCTGTTGAAAATGTACTTAGCCCAGTTAAGTTCCGTTTTGTTTTCATGGATATGCATCAGCAATGGCCATCTTCTCAGGCCTACTTGGTCAATTCCTCCAACTTGGGAGTCAAGAACTTTTATTAGTAGCAGAGCTACTAGACCAACTGAATGGCAGAGATGCTTTCTCTTAACGTGCTTTGTCCAAGTCACAGGAGCTATCTCGCCTTTCTTCATTTTCTCATTTCTGATGTCACTGTAGAAAGCTTCAATTTCTTCGTCAGTGGCAGTGACGTCATCTTCAGTTTCAGTGGTTGGAATCTGAAATATCTCCGCTAAATCAGTCCATTTCAGGACGATTTGCGTGTTCTGAACATAAGTAAGGATCACTTTTTCAGTGACTCCATTACTGTCCGTAAGGGACTGGATTTCTGCATTGTTGTAGAATTCCATTGTATCAATCATGCTCACTTGCTTAGTGCGAGCAGAGATAAAGTTCATGAGGCCTTGCTGCTTGATAACTCAAGCGCCTCTTCATTTTCGTCATCGAGTTCTTGTTCATAAAAGTACCTAATGTACTTTTCTTTTGCAAACCCTCCCCATTGCATCAACATCTCACACTTTGCAGTGTCAAGATATGATGGAGGCATAGGTTTTTCTGAGATACGGTCGTTTTTCAACACAACTTTCGTTGTGTTTGTGGTCGGAGTAGTCACCGGAGCAGTGCGTGTTTCAGCACTGTCAACCTTTGACGACTTTGAGGACTTAGATGACTGTCTCTTGGGAGCCATTTCTTATATAGAGCAAGAAATGTGTACGAAAAAGATAGTTTGCTTTTTGACCGGAGGTACAGTAGATTCAGGCTAGAATTTGCAGAGAAAGGAAATGTGAGTTAAAGAATTTTGTCATTTCTCTAACTCCTTCTTTATATAGTGTCTCTGGTGTGTGAGAAACTCAATCGATTTGAGCTCTCAGCAAGGGTAAAACAGAGAAACACTGGAGTTAGTGGAGCCTTTGCATTGAATGCGTAGTGGCCCACTAACGAAAACCGTCAGAGCACTCTCTCTCTTTGTTTTGTTAGCCGTTTGATAAGTAACTCCTTTTAATCAATGGCCACGATTGAATTTCATGTCATGATTATTGCGAGTTTATCTGTGCCAGTTTAACGTCACAAATTGATTTTTACCGAGTATTAAGGGATAGATTGCTTGCTGAAATAGACAAGAATCTTTTCAGCAAGTTTGAATTAACAATCTAGATACTTGCTGAAAGTTCCCCCTTACATAGATATCTCATATTTCCTAAGATTAAAAGATATTTCTGATTTCCCGTATCAGTAATTCTTTTGTACTTGAGACATCCTTTGGTAAAATCTGAGAGATGAGCTTTGCTCTTTTCTGAGTTCCCGTCTCAGAAAATTCCTTTGATACTTGAATACCTGTTTCAGTATCTTTTGATTGTCTGAGTGCCCGTCTCAGCAATCCTTAAGTTCTTTCTCTTACTGAGTGCCTGTCTCAGCAAGTGATCAAGTTTCCTAACAAATACCCGTTTTGAAGGAATTACTTGTGAATGCCTGTTTCAGCAATCATGTTGTGACTTATCATTTCTTAGAAGAAATCAGTGACTGGTCTTTTGACAGGAATACTTTGGCTTGCTGAATACCTGTTTCAGCATTCTGCCAAGTGTATCCTTTATTGAGGTAGTTCAATCAATCCAAGGTTATACCTTAGCATTGCGAACCTATTATCCGGTAGGGGCTTGGTAAAGATGTCAGCAAGCTGATCTTCAGTGCCTACTTTCACAACCTCAATATCACCTTTTTCCACATGATCTCTAATGAAATGATGTCTAATATCAATGTGCTTGGTCCTAGAGTGAAACTTAGGATTTTGCGTAATTGCAATAGCACTTGTATTATCACAAAAGATTGGTGTTTTCTTTGCAGAAATACCATAATCTCTTAATTGTTGCTGAATCCATAGGATTTGAGCTGTGCAACAACCAGCTGCAATGTATTCAGATTCAGTAGATGAATTGGCGACAGTTTGCTTCTTGCTGAACCATGATATTAATCTAGTACCCAAAAACTGACAAGTTCCAGAGGTACTTTTTCTATCAAGAGTTGATCCTCCATGATCAGCATCAGAATAGCCAACCAATTCAAGTCCAGAATCTTTAGGATACCATAATCCAACATTGACTGTACCTTTAACATATTTCAGTATCTTGATTGCCTTTTTGTAGTGTGATTCTCTTGGATCAGATTGGAATCTTGCACACACACAAACAGCATACTGAATGTCAGGTCTACTTGCTGTTAGATACAACAAGGAACCAATGAGCTTCCTATACTTGTGTTCTTCAACACTTTTGTCCTCTTTAGTATAGCCCAATTTGGTACCAACACTCATAGGGATCTTTTCAGGTTTCTCATCCTCTTTGATCCTAAACTTTATGAGCATTCTTTCGCATACTTTTTTGATTTTGAATTAGAATATTCCATCTTTTCAGTTTGCTTGACTTGCAATCCTAGGAAATAATTCAATTTTTCCCATCATACTCATTTGCAAACTATTTGTCATGAGTTT
>CM051457.1:81179921-81219079 GCA_028274465.1 Plantago ovata
GCCTTGTTGGTCTATTCTCAGTAGAGTATCAACGTTAAGTTGATTGTTGAAGGCTTCCGCAACACAACATTGCTGATTATCACTTCAGCAACATCTACTGGCAAATGCGTTTCAGCATTGTCTGGAATTGACTGAGGAGTTCTTGGACATTGGGGACTGACGAGCCAGTAGTGTTTTCTTTCTTTTGTTACTTGTCCGTTTCCTCTTAGGTACGGGATTTGCTGATGACGCTGCAGTCTGAGTGTCATCATCAGCTTTCCTCTTTTTTTTAGATTTCTCCAGTTTCCAGAGTCATCTATGTTGCTTTTTCAGCAACGGCTGTGTACACGTACCTTGTTGATTTTCTACAGCAGCAGTTTCATTTGTGTTACACCACCAACAACAGTTTCATCTCTAAGTTGCTGGAGTGTGGTAACATCTGCAGCTGTTGTATACCTTTCTTGCTGGCTTGTGCTGACAACATTTGCAGTTGTTGTCTCTTTTGTTTCTCTTCCAGCAATCTTAGGTACATTCTGCTTGTAGAAAGATCTTCCCACATTGCACACAGATTTCTTGATTGGCAATGGGTTTCTTAGCTGAATCCTGAAATGTTCAAGGATATAGCATATCTTGATCCATAACATAACTGGAAAGGAAGGTGAGACCTTGTTGTCTTCTACCTTTACCTTAAACTTAGTAACACAATCAACAAGCCTGTTGAAAATGTACTTAGCCCAGTTAAGTTCCGATTTTTATTTTCATGGATATGCATCAGCAATGGCCATCTTCTCAGGCCTTGGTCAATTCCTCCAACTTGGGAGTCAAGAACTTTATTAGTAGCAGAGCTACTAGACCAAGTGAAGGACAGAGATGCTTTCTCTTAACGTGCTTTGTCCAAGTCACGGAGCTATCTCCCTTTCTTCATTTTCTATTTCTGACGTCACTGTAGAAAGCTTCAATTTCTTCGTCAGTGGCAGTGACGTCATCTTCAGTTCCAGTGTTGGAATCTGAAAAATCTCCGCTAAATCAGTCCATTTCAGGACGATTTGCGTGTTCTGAACATAAGTAAGGATCACTTTTTCAGTGACTCCATTACTGTCTGTAAGGGACTGGATTTCTGCTTGTTGTAGAATTCCATTGTATCAATCATGCTCACTTGCTTAGTGCGAGCAGAGATAAAGTTCATGAGGCCTTGCTGCTTGATAACTCAAGCGCTCTTCATTTTCGTCATCGAGTTCTTGTTCATAAAAGTACCTAATGTACTTTCTTTTGCAAACCCTCCCCATTGCATCAACATCTCACACTTTGCAGTGTCCAGATATGACGGAGGCATAGGTTTTTTTTCTGTGATTCGGTCGTTTTTCAACACAACTTTCGTGTGTTTGTGTCGGAGAGTAGTCACCGGAGCAGTGCGTGTGTTCAGCACTGTCAACCTTTGACGATTTTGAGGACTTAGATGACTGTCTCTTGGAGCCATTTCTTATATAGAGCAAGAAAATTGTACGAAAAAGATAGTTTGCTTTTTGACCGGAGGTACAGTAGTCAGGCTAGAATTTGCAGAGAAAAGGAAAGTGAGTTAAAGAATTTGTCATTTCTCTAACTCCTTCTTTATATAGTGTCTCTGGTGTGGAAACTCAATCGATTTGAGCTTCAGCAAGGGTAAAACAGAGAAACACTGGAGATAGTGGAGCCTTTGCATTGAATGCGTAGTGGCCCACTAACTAAAACCGTCAGAGCACTCTCTCTCTTTGTTTTGTTAGCCGTTAGATAATAACTCCTTTTAATCAATGGCCACGATTGAATTTCATGTCATGATTATTGCGAGTTTATCTGTGCCAGTTTAACGTCACAAATTGATTTTACCGAGTAATAAGGGATAGATTGCTTGCTGAAATAGACAAGAATCTTTTCAGCGAGTTTGAATTAACATCTAGATACTTGCTGAAAGTTCCCCCTTACTTAGATATCTCATATTTCTAAGTTTAAAAGATATTTCTGATTTCCCGTATCAGTAAATTCTTTTGTACTTGAGACATCCTTTGGTAAAATCTGAGAGATGAGCTTTTGCTCTTTTTCTGAGTTCCCGTCTCAGAAAATTCCTTTGATACTTGAATACCTGTTTCAGTATCTTTTGATTGTCTGAGTACCCGTCTCAGCAATCCTTAAGTTCTTTCTCTTACTGAGTGCCTGTCTCAGCAAGTGATCAAGTTTCCTAACAAATACCCTGTTTTGAAGGAATTACTTGCTGAATGCCTGTTTCAGCAATCATGTAGTGACTTATCATTTCTTAGAAGAAATCAGTGACTGGTCTTTTAGACAGGAATACTTTGGCTTGCTGAATACCTGTTTCAGCATTCTGCCAAGTGTATCCTTTATTGAGGTAGTTCAATCAATCCAAGGTTATACCTTAGCATTGCGAACCTATTATCCGGTAGGGGCTTGGTAAAGATGTCAGCAAGCTGATCTTCAGTACCTACTTTCACAACCTCAATATCACCTTTTTCCACATGATCTCTAATGAAATGATGTCTAATATCAATGTGCTTGGTCCTAGAGTGAAACTTAGGATTTTGCGTAATTGCAATAGCACTTGTATTATCACAAAAGATTGGTGTTTTCTTTGCAGAAATACCATAATCTCTTAATTGTTGCTGAATCCATAGGATTTGAGCTGTGCAACAACCAGCTGCAATGTATTCAGATTCAGTAGATGAATTGGCGACACACGTTTGCTTCTTGCTGAACCATGATATTAATCTAGTACCCAAAAACTGACAAGTTCCAGAGGTACTTTTTCTATCAAGAGTTGATCCACCATGATCAGCATCAGAATAGCCAACCAATTCAAGTCCAGAATCTTTAGGATACCATAATCCAACATTGACTGTACCTTTAACATATTTCAGTATCTTGATTGCCTTTTTGTAGTGTGATTCTCTTGGATCAGATTGGAATCTTGCACACACACAAACAGCATACTGAATGTCAGGTCTACTTGCTGTTAAATACAACAAGGAACCAATGAGCTTCCTATACTTGTGTTCTTCAACACTTTTGTCCTCTTTAGTATAGCCCAATTTGGTACCAACACTCATAGGGATCTTTTCAGGTTTCTCATCCTCTTTGATCCTAAACTTTATGAGCATTTCTTTCGCATACTTTGCTTGATTTATGAATATTCCATCTTTGAGTTGCTTGACTTGCAATCCTAGGAAATAATTCAATTTTCCCATCATACTCATTTCAAACTTATTTGTCATGAGTTTGGCAAAATCATCACAAAGTTGCTTGTCCTTAGATCCAAAAATTATGTCATCCACATAAATTTGAACTAAGAGTATTTTACCATCATGGTTCATGGTAAATAAGGTTTTGTCAACTTCACCTTTCTTGAAACCATTTTCCAGCAAGAACTTAGCCAAGGTATCATACCATGCTCTTGGTGCTTGCTTTAGACCATATACAGCTTTCTGAAGCTTGTATACCATCTTGATTTCTGAGGGAAGTTCAAAGCCAGGGGGTTGTTCTAGGTAGACTTCTTCAGCAAGTTCACCATTTAAGAATGCACTTTTAACATCCATTTGGTAAACAATGAAGTCATTGTGAGCAGCAAAGGCCAAGAAAAGCCTAATTGCATCCAATCTTGCAACTGGTGCATAAGACTCATCATAGTCCAATCCTTCAGTCTGACAGTAACCTTGAGCAACTAAGCGTGCTTTATTTCTTGTTACTTCACCAGACTCGCTCAGCTTGTTTCTGAACACCCACTTTGTACCAATAGCTTTCTTGTCTTCAGCAAGTGGCACAAGTTTCCAGACTTTGTTTCTTTCAAATTGATCCATTCTTCTTGCATTGCCTTTATCCATTCAGAATGCTTTAAAGCTTCTTCTATGGTTTTAGGTTCAATTTCTGAAACAAAGCAAGAGAACATGATTCTACTTCTACGACAGTTGCTTCTTCAGCAAGTCCATGAGTAGCTTTGGATCTAGTCACTTGGCGTTTATTAATATCGCCAATCATATCCGTAGAGGGATGATCTCTAATCCATTTATTAACAGGTTTTCTGTTTGTTGGATCAGGATATGTTTGCTCATCAGCATGTGACTCTTCAGTATGTACTTGTTCAGTACTACTGGGAATTTGTGTCTCTGCTGAGATTTGTTCGTCAGCAACTGCTTGTTCAGCATTGCTGGGTTGAGGTATTTCATCAGCAGGCACTGGAGATTGCGTAATTTCAGCAACTTCCGGAGCAACCGCGTCTTTGCTGGAAATTCTTTGTCGTGAACTATATTTATCTTGTCATGACTCGGGGGAGGAGAGTCATTGTCAGAATCATCATTTAGTTCAATTGACTTGATTTGCCTAGCATCAGATTCAGTTCTTTGCTCATGTATGATTAGCTTTTTCATACATTCTGATATTTCTTCTTCAGCAGGCACACCTTGTGACTTTTCGTAGAATACAACATGCACAGATTCTTCAATCTTTTGTGCCTTTTTGTTGTAAACTCTATAAGCTTTACTATGCAAGGAGTAGCCAAGAAATATCGCTTCGTCTGCCTTTGGTTGAAATGTTCTTAGGTATTCTCTACCATTGTTAAGAACGAAACACTTGCAAACCAAATACTCTTAGATGAGTGATGTTAGGAGGTCTTCCAACAAACAATTCATAAGGAGTTTTGTTGTATTCCTTAGTAATCAAACATCTGTTTTGAGTATAACAGGTGGTATTAATCGCTTCAACCCAATAAGCCTCACTTATTTCAGTGTTAGCAAGCATTGTTCTTGTGGCTTCTTTTAGGGTACGATTCTTCCGTTCAGCAACACCATTTTGCTGTGGCGTTCTTACTGAGGATAACTGATGTTGAATACCTTTTAAGGTACAATATTCAGTTATGTACTGGTTTACAAACTCAGTACCATGGTCTGTCCTTATGACTTTTACCTTGTCATTCTTCATGTCTTCAAACTTATTCAACAAGTTAGGTATTTCAGTCTTAGTTTCAGATTTGTGCTTGATGAATACTACCCAAGTGAATCTTGAATAGTCATCTACCACGACTAGACCATACTTCTTACCAGCATAGCTTGTTGAAGAAGATTCAAACAAGTCCATGTGCAAGAGTTGTAAAGGTTTTGTAGTTGACGGTACTGCCTTGTTCTTGAAAGAAGATTTGGTTTGCTTTCCTTGCTGACATGCATTGCAAACACCATCCTTCTTAAAAGTAACCCTAGATAATCCAACTACAAGTGCCTTTTTAGACAGCTTATTCAGCGTCTTGAAGTTTAGATGACTTGTTCGTTTATGCCATAACCATGCTTTTTCAGCAATGCAATCATGATCTGAGACAAGGCATTTTTCAACGTTTGCTGAAGACCAATCAACGGTGTACAAGCCTCCTGATCTTCTTGCAATCATTATTACCTTTTTAGTCTCAAAATCTACAAGTTTACATTCATCACTTTTAATTTCAATGAAGTATCCTTTGTCAGCAAACTGACTCATGTTGAAAAGGTTAAACTTGAGATTTTTGACATAAAGAACTCCAGTAATGGTTATGCATCCTAACTTCACATCACCATAGCCTTTTGTAGATCCGGAGCCTCCACCAGCAAACCTTATTGTTGTACCTTTAGACCACCGTCTATAGTTTATAAGGTTATTCTTGTTGCCCGTCATGTGCTTTCCACAACCACTATCAAAGTTCCAGATTGCATCGTTTGTCTCCGTGGCTGAAGTCTGCACAATCAAGAGCAAACAAGTTAATTATCCAATGATGGATGTCCATTAACATGTTCAAGAATGCGTCCAGTGGAAACCCAAGTCTGAAGTTCTTCAACTTTGACTTGTTTTCTACTTGCTGAGGAACTAGGAGAATTTGAGCTGAAAGACTTTTGACTCGTGCTGGTCAAATCCACTTTCTGATGTGGTGTCTTGCTCTGTTGACCTTTTTGCTGAACATACTTTTCAGTAAGTTCTTTTCTAGCAAGGTTCCTTCTAGTCCTAGCATTGGGAGTCTTTTTCAGAACTCTTAGGCTTGATTTTCTTCATCTCTATGAAGTATCTTTGCTGACTTTGCTTGTACTCATGAAAGAGTTGACTCTGCTTGGTTTTGAAACCTAGTCCACTTTCCGGAGAATGCTGAGCTTTAGCTTCAGCAACCTTACTTGATTCAGGTTTGTCAGCAAAGGACTTCTGATTACTTTTAGTAATCTTGCCTTTAGTCTTAACAACTTGCTTTTCAGCAACTTGTTTGGCGGAATGCTTCACATCATTCTTCTTCTTTCAGTTTGCTTTTCAGCAACCTGTTTTCCTTTAAAGTCTTGTTACTTTGAGTAGCAACAGCGGGCTTTATGGTCATAGGTACTTGATTGCATGTTTCAGCAACCTTAGTTTGACCAAGCTGATAGATCTCTGGTGGACTACTATCAGTAGCTCGTACAAAGGAGATAGGTGATTTATCTTTCTTCAAGATTTCTACGTTATCACCTTCGCACGTTGCTCCTAAACCTTCTTTCTGAGATTGATCTCTCAAAAAAGAGTTTAGTTCAGTCAGCGTATTACTCGCATCCACATAAGATTTGAAATTGACTTTCATCTTTTTCATCTCTTGGATTTCAGCAAGTAACTTTAGAATTGAGGACTGATATTCTTCCAATTCTAATGCCATTTGAGAATTCTTCTCTGCACCTTCAGCAATCAACTTCTTAAGACGCCTTATTTCAGCATCTTTTTCTTCTGTTTCTTCTTTCAGCAAGACATACTTTTCAGTAGTCTGCTTGGTCAGAATTTCAGCAAGTTGTAGTTTCTCTTGCTGTTTGCTGAGAGTTTTCTCAAATCTTTCAATTTCTCCTTGAATCTTGTCAAGGTCAATCTCGTCTTCACTTTCTGAGTCTGAGTCAGAGATAGAGTTGTTTACCTGACCGACCATGAGGCAGAATTCGTAGTTTGACACATCTGGATAAGCTTCCATAGCTATTCCACAAACTTCTTTGCCAATCTCCACGTCTAGAGTGGCTTCTTCATCGTCGGTGTCAGAACTTTCATCCTCACTGTCTTCGGAGCTAGTATCAATACACAATGCATCGATTTTTGCTTGAAGCTTCTTCTTTTATTCAGCAATAAAAGCTCTTTTGAACTTCTTCTTCTTTTCAGCAGATTTGCCTTTCAGCAAAGGGCAATTAGCTTTGAAGTGTCCAGGCTTTTTGCATTAAAAACATAGATCATTTCCAACTGCTGGTTCTTCTGATGATGTAGCTTGCTGAGCTTGCTTGTTCAGCGAGCTAGTATCATTCTTGTACTTATGGTAGTTGTTACCAAGATGCTTTTTCAGCTTCTCTTTTGCTTTTCGCCTTTCAAGTTCCTTGCTGATAAATTTCTTCATGTTTTTGACAACCAAAGTATTTTCATCAGTAGGTTCTTTTTCATTCTTCTTTTCAGAAGATGACGGCTTTGCAGCAAGAGCAATGTTTTGCGATTTTCAGCAAATACACTTTCTCTTTGCTTTGTCTCATAGTTGACAGTAGCAAGATGAGAGAACAACTTTGTTGGTGTAATGTCTGGCATTCCTTGATTATAATAGAAATTCTGAGTGTGGATCCATTCTTGATTCAAACTTCTGATAATAGTTTTCACTTTCTCAGAATCTGAATAAAGGTTTCCAACACCCAATGCCGCCATTTCACTAACAAGAGTTGTGAATCTGAAATCCAACTCTTCCAGTGACTCGTTTTCACCTTGCTTAAAGTTTTGAAACTTTAATTTAAGTACTTCAAGTTTGTTTTCCTTGGTCTTGTCAGATCCAGCACAAAGATCTTGAACCATTTTCCAAGCTTCCTTTGCAGTCTTAGCACCCCACAGTTTGCACTGTATGGTATCCGGAGTTGATCGAATGATGATATTTCTTGCTTGGCCATCAAGACGGAATCTCTTAGCTTCGTCAGAAGTCCATTCCTCTCTTGGTTTTGGCACAATCGTATCTGATGGTTCGCCTAGGATGGTTTCCTTTCCAGCTTCAGTGGTCTTGTGAGGGAAACTCCTTTCAACCTTGGTGATCTTGATAGGTCCATCATTAATGACGGTGACCATCTCGTCACTAATGGCCTCAAGATGTAGCATCATGTTGTTTCGCCATTTTTCGTAATTTTCCAGCTTCAACAAGGGAGCATCTCCTAAAGCCATCGTGTCAGCAAAGCACTACAAAACTGATCAAGTGAGAGTGATTTACGGAAAGCACCTAAGGGGATCTAGGTTCAGTGCAGAAGGTTAAAGAACCTCGCTCTGATACCACTTGTTGGTCCCTTTAAACAACAAGAAAAGACTAGAGGGGGGGGGGGGTGAATAGTCTTTTCAAACTTTCGTCGTTTAAAACTTTCTCAGCAAGTACTTATTACTTTTCAGTAATGAGTTTGCTGATACTTAACTTTCTCAGCAAGCGTAAGTTACTTTGCAGTAGCTTGGTTTGCTGATACTTAAAATTAGAGAGCGGAAGTCTTTGATACAATAAGTGCTCTTTCAGTAAGTAAAGGTTTCAGCAAGTGAAGTGAGTGACTGTGTACAGACAGATATGATTTGCTGAAAGCTAAATACAGTAAGTAAATCACACAAACACTTTTATAGTGGTATCTGAGAGTGGCGTAATCTCTCAACTAATCCACTTCGTCCTTTCTAGGACTGAATCCACTAAGATATGATTGAGGTTCCTTACAATCTCCTATCTAAAGCGATTCAACAGAAACCAAAGCACACTTGCTTTGTCTCCAACCTAAACTAGAGAACTCAACCTTGTTCTCCACCAAACTTGGTACTTTTAATCAGCAAAACTATGCTCGATTAAGTTCCCCCTGAATATCACGCCTGAAAGGGTGTATTTTCAGTTAGATAGTTTTGGGGTGAGATAACTTAATTATAACTTATTCAGTTACAACAAGTAATCTAAGAAACACAACTTGGAATACTTTGCAGTAAACAAGTTTGATTGTTTATGGTGTCAAGACTTGTTCTTGTTTGAAAGAAAGAACACTTAACTAATTTCTTTGCCGAGTTTGTTCTACATCTTCACAAGTAGCTTTTTCAAGCTTTAAGTCTTGGAACGGATCAATGGCAGTAAGAGTGTTTGAAGGTATGTGAGTTTTAAACACAAGTGAGAGTTTGATCACGTTGTTGACACACTTCAACTCTTTGCCGGATGACCTCTATTTATAGTGTAAGTAAGGAGCCGTTTGAATTTCAAATCCTAAGGCTTTTGTTCCTTAACATGTCACTATCTTGCTTTTGTACTTTCAGCAGCGTCTTTGTTTGTCTTCTAGTCTTCATGTCCTTCGTGTGTAAGATTTTGCATTAAATGCACATTTGAATAGAATTCAAACAGTAACATTGGAGCGTAAATTCACGTACATTCAGCAAGAGGTCACATATGTTCCATCAGCAAGTGGTTAGTCTCAGTTTCAGTAAGCACAACCTACTCTGTCTTTCAGATTTTCACTTATGCAATGCTGTTGCTGAATTTTCCACTTTCTGAGCAACACGTGCCTTTGTAGATACCAGTCTTCAGCAATCTTCTAGTCTTCAGATCTTCAATTTCTTCAAGTCTTCAGATCTTCAAAAGTCTTCAAGATTCTGAGCGGTTTCTATTTGCTTCAATAATTTGTTTGTAATAAACAAAGTATATCTTCAGCAAATGCTTCAATAGGTTATTTTCTTTTCAGAAAATAAGATACATCAAAAGCTTCAGCATCAATACGTTATTTTCTTTTCAGAAAATAAAATACATCATATGCAAAAGAAATAACTTATCTAGCACCTAATCTAAGTCTTCAGCAAACGTTCCTCTTTTACAATGTCCTTAAAATTCTAAATTCCTATGGACCTTAAGAGTACTAGTTACTGGACTTTCCTTAATTTAGCATGGTTAATTGCTCATCAAAATTACACGTTTCCTAACATAGACTATTAGAGAGCTTTTGACATGGATTTTCACACAGTTGAAGAATCAAATTCTTAGAGAATTATTCCACCTTTCTTAGAGAAAACAAAAGCTCTCCCCCACCTCACCTAAGCCACGTACGCGCCACCTATCGGAGGAATCGCCGCCCCATCTTCTTGGCCACACAAAGAATATCCTAGCATTCTTTCTGATAGGCTGTTCATCAGTGGATACCAAGGTTGAGGTTCTAAGAGCTGGAAACTGACTTTTATTATCTTGCAGATAATCAAAGTATTGCAGATATCTTCGACTTCGACGAAGGAGAAGATACACCGGATTATTACGAAGACTTGGAAGCTGCTTTGGAAGTAAGGTTAGTCTTCTAATTGATGTGTTTACATATATACGGCATATACATAATCAATTAACCTGCATGTTAAGAAAATTTTTGAAATTCCGCTGCGTACCCTAGGGGTAACTCTGACCGTATTTTCTTACGGTGGTATCGGAGCGAGGTTAATTGATTACGTATATAAGTATATATATTGTATGCTTTTGTAGTTTATGTCGATGCAATTGATTCTATGATTAATTCGATTTTGAAAAGTTTTGGTTTTTTTATATAAATTTAGAATTTATATTTTTCAAAAAAAAAAATTAAAATATTATATATATTGACCGGGCAGCCTGCGTGACGCAGGCGGCGGGCGCTTGCAGCCGCAGGTGCTCGCCCGGGTGCCTGCAGGACGCAGGCACCCGCGCCTGCGGACGCAGGTGCCCGTGCCTGCGTGCAGCAGGCGCCGGGCGCCCGCGGCCGCAGGCACGGTATGGGACGGGACTAGGTCCCGTCTCGTATTTTAATATATATATATATATATGTATATATATATATATATGTATATATATATATATATGTATATATATATATATATGTATATATATATATATATATGTATATATATATATATATATATATAATTATTTTTCCGGTTTGACCCAAAATCGAATTTTTGAAAATTTTGAGGATTGAATTTTATATTTGGAATATAAATATGATTTAATTGTAATTGTTTTTAACTAGAGGGGTTAAATTTAATTAGTATAAAGTTAAAGGGCATATTTGTAATTTATCAATTTATTGTTTATTGCAAATTAGTCCTTCTACTTTTGAATTTTAGATTTAACACATCTAAGGTTTCAAAAATTACAATTAAGTCCTTCGGGTTTTCGAAAATTGCTACTTGGTCAATTGATTTTTGATTTTTCAATCTAGTCCAAATTTTCAATTATTTCATAGAAATTATGAGTATGGGATTATAATTTTCATAATGAAATTATGAAGTCATTTGGCATCCACATAGGCTACTACTTGTTTTGTTTGCTCGATATGCTATTGTTTGACAATGCATGTTTAAATACCAAGTATTTTACTTTCCGTTCGACCGCTATGCATGCGAGGGTAGGCGGCGCCCTCTTATATGTCGGACCGCATATTTCATGTATGGGTAGGAGGCACCCATTATGTGCTTGACCGCGTTTAGACCTAGAATGGATAGGCGGCATCCATTACGTGTAGACCGCTCATGCATGATGGGTAGGCGGCGCCCTTATTTGTTTGTAGATGACTGATAACAACCCTCAAGCGACAAGCCCCATCCAATATAAGTACAGAAATATATATATGTATGTATTTCTGAGATGCTTTCCATAGGGTGCTTTAATTCTGAACTTTCATTGCGTTTTCTTGTATTGACGACCTCGTCTTACAGACTCGCAGTGATCGTCAGATTAGAGTAAGCCTATGGTTATGACTTACTGCATATTGTATCTAGCGACCTCGATAGGTACAATATGTAGGGCATCGGGTTAAATTACATTTAAGAACCAAGATTGCGTGACGCAATTGGATAGTCCTACCGGTCATGTTATGCTATGCGACCAACCCCCGTTGGAGTATAGCATAGTATGGATTTGGATCTTGACCACTACGGTAACTTGTTAAACATTACCCGTATGTTTGCTTTGGGGGCAAGCATATGTGAAAATAGTGGGAGCTAAACAGCTAAAGGACCTTGTTGTTTAGTTATGTTGACTGTGTATTTAGAAATAATATTTCAATAGTTGATTTATTATTTTCGTTCTATATTATTTCTCCTGGAAAACGGAAATGGCGAGTATCTCGCTCCGTGCTGTCTTAGAGAAGCAAATTTTGACCGGACCAAATGATGAACCACGGATGTCGTGCTCCGAATTCAAGAAAATAAATTTGTAATTAGCCAAAGGCAATCCACAACTACAACGAAAACTGTAGTGTAGCAGTAGAATGACTCCAGTGTCGTTCTCTCAGGACTATAACTAGCTTTATCTATTTAACAAGAGAATATAAAACAACAAACAGATAGCAAAAGGGGGTTTCTAGCAGATAATGGAGATTGGTGATAGTATGGTCCTTCTTAGCATAACGGGTCGATAATCATGCATAAATTCCTCGGTCTTGCATAGAGATCTTTGAATCAATCTAGTGTCCTGTTGCAAATATTAAGCACTACGAAGATAACTGGTCTGACAAGTCAATCACTATTGTCCTAATGTGTTCCGCAATTATTCAACACTACGAAGATAAACTCGCGAACAAGTCGACGAGGGTCCAATTGTGCATAATAATTAATACAACATACGAGAATTTAGGTTGTGCCTGATCAACGAAATAAAGCAATGACACGGAGTATAATGCGCGATATAGCCATTAGCATGATTATCTTCCCTTCGCTAAGAATTCACATACTACCACCAACGATAAGTTTAGCTACTCATAATAGACATGCAATCAACAGAAATCATAGAAGAAAACATATTGAAAGATATATAAAATAAGTAGATTAAACTGTAAGATACAAGTTACCGAAGGTTGTCAATCTCCGAAGAATTGCGATCCTACAAGCTCCAATCCGCTATGAAAAAGTGTCCCCTAAGCTACGAACTCCCAGGACAAGCCCTGGGAAGTCCCTACCTAATACTACAGAGAGAGGTGAGAAAGTAGGTCTGGAAAAGTATGATTTTCGGAGAAAACTGAGCAACTATATATAGGCCCCGAAATACTGTGGGGCGGTTCGCCCCACACCCGCGGCGGTTCGCCCGGTGTGCGGCGGTTCGCCCCACGTCTAGGGCGGTTAGCCCCAGAGAAAATTTCGCGGAATTCCGCGTTTTTGGATTTCTTCCACTTTTCGGACTCGATTTCTGTCTTCTAGTGGTCTTCTAACCTCCAGATTCGACCCCTAGACTCCAAATCCTATCCGGAAACCTTCAGATACTCCAAATAAGCTTCTGGAACACCAATTCCTTGTCAACTTCAATATAATTGCCCGGAAATCCTCAATTTTCAACCAAAACCTGTAAAATAAAATCTAAAGGGAAATGTGATACTATTCTAATAAAATACACTAAAATATAGCTAAATTAACATAGAGGATAGCTAAAATAGGTGAAAAAGACTCAAATGAAAGTGTAAAATACACATTCATCACCAAACTTCCTAGATTGGATCAGGAATATATGTTTGGTGCTGAGGTACGAAAAGATTGAGTACGTCTTGGACGAGGCTAATCCCGTGTGTCCCGAGAATCAGACTACCGATCAAGTTGCTGATTTGGAATCAAGCCAACAAGGCAAAGTCTGATAAGCATCATGAGGATGCTAGATCCGCGCAGTATATTATGCTGGCGGCAATGAGCAATGAGCTGCAGAGACAACATGATAGCATGTTGCCGTATGAGATGCTGAAGCATCTTGAGTCGCTCTTTAAGACGACAGCCAGAAGTGTTGAATTTGATTTGATCAAAGAGATACACAGATGCAAGCTCAATGAAGGAGGGAACATGTCTGAACATGTTCTCAAGATGAGAATAAGATCATGGTGATCTTTGTCCTTCAATCATTGCCGAGTTCGTATTCGCAGTTCATCATTAACTACACGATGAATGCGAAGGACTTAACACTGCCCGAACTCCATAATCTGCTGAAGACATATGATCAAACTCTTCGTAAGAAGGAAAAGTCGATCATGTATGTTGGGCAACCGTCTAACCTAAACCCGAGAAAAAAAGGTGCTAAGGGTAAGGGAAAGTAGGGAGCCAAGGCTAACACTTCGAGTGATAAGCCTAAGCGTCTGAATCAGAAAAGGAAGTTCAAGAGGAGCGGACGGTACACACAGATGAATGCCTTTTCTGTAAGCAGAAAGGGCATTGGAAGAAAGATTGACCTAAGCTGAGGGCAGATCAAGCTAAGAAGCCGCCGGCTTCTAGCTCAGGTATGTTTGTTATTGAAATGAACATGACTACTTTTGAATCCAATGGTTGGGTATTAGATACAGCCTGTGGCTCGCACATTTGTAATAATGTCGAGGAGCTAATTGAACACAGGCTAGTCAAGCAAGGTGAAATCAACTTGCATGTTGGGAACGACAATCCAGTCGAAGCCAAACGCGTTGGACGCTGCAAGATAGATTTACCATCAGGACAATGTTTAGAACTTGATAACGTCTATTTTGTTCCATCCATTGTCAGAAATACTATTTCCATTCCATTATTGGACAATTGGGGTTTCTCCTTTGCTAATAATACTTGTTATTTTTCGTTAAATAACCAGTATTATGGAAAAGCTCGCTTAGTGAATGGTTTATATATTTTGCAAAGTAGTCTACCTTTATTTCAAATACATAACAAACAACCGTCTTCAAGTCGGAAGAATAATCCATCTTATCTATGGCATTGTCGGCTAGGCCATATCAATGAAACACGGATCAAAAGACTAAGGAAGTTGGACTACTTAGAACCATTTGATTTTGAATCATATGGTACATGTGAATCATGTGTTAAGGGTAAGATGACGAACAAACCTTTTGTTGGACAAGGTGTTCGTGCCACTCGCTGCTTAGAGCTCATACATACCGATGTATGTGGACCTTTTGAAGTCCATGCGCGTGGGGGTTATCCTTACTTCGTTACCTTTATTGACGATTTCTCAAGGTATGGATATATTTATCTTATGACGAATAAATCCGAGACCTTTGGGGAATTCAAGGAGTTTAGGAATGAGGTTGAGAATGAATTGAACCTAAGGATAGTCACTCTTCGATCAGATCGAGGAGGTGAATACCTTAGTGAAGAATTATCGACTACTTGAAGGAAAATGGAATTCAATCGCAATGGACTGCTCCTGGAACACCACAGTTAAATGGTGTGTCTGAGAGAAGGAATCGAACCCTGTTAGACATGGTGAGATCAATGATTGGATTCTCGACTCTTCCAAAATATCTATGGGATATGCACTACAAACTGCAATCTACATTCTGAACCGTGTACCATCTAAATAAGTGGAGAAAACTCCTTATGAGTTATGGAAAGGAAAGAAGCCCTCACTGGGCTATCTTAGACCTTGGAGTTGTCCTGCGATAGTCAAACTGATGCTTACTGATAAGTTAGATGCCAAGGGTGTCAAAGTATATTCCATAGGCTATCCTCGTTAGACGAGAGGCTATGAATTCTATCATTCTGAAGATCACAAGGTGATAGTATCTAGAAACGTTAAGGTTTTAGAAGCAGAATACCTCGAAGAAGAGAGGTTAGATGACATGATAGAACTTGAAGAAATTCAAGACTTTGACACGCGCGAACATGAGTTCTCTAAATCTTCTGATTTGGACTCAAGTTCAGTGGGAGCTTTCGAAGCAGACAAGGGTAATGATATGACACTTGCTAGGCATGTCATAGTCAGTGGGATTCCTGTGATTAGATCAACAGTTGAAACCACACCAATAAAACCCGTTGTCAACCAAACTGAGCAACAAGTTGCACAAGAGCAGCCTCCCGCTAGGGAACAGGGTCGCGGGGCGCGACCAGCTGCATCAGTGCCCACTGATAATGTTCGTGTTACACGAAGCCAGAAAAGAAAAGCACCAGAACCAGTCGAGCTCCGTAGGTCGAAGAGGATCCTAAAAGGACCTCACAAGCAAAGCCTTATGATAGAAGACATCAGTGAACTTGATGTCGGCTTATCATATCGGGAAGATCCCGAGACCTACAAAGAGGAAATAATTGATATTGACTCAGACAAATGGCAAGAGGCCATGGAATTGGAAATGGACTCCATGTACCTGAACCAAGTTTGGAACTTGGTAGACTTGCCCCAAGGGGTTAGACCTATTGGGTGCAAATGAGTCTTTAAAACGAAAGACAAATGCCGATGGCAAGGTACAAACGCACAAGGCTAGACTTGTGGCGAAAGGCTACGCGCAAAGGTATGGCATCGATTACGATGAAACCTTTTCACCGGTAGAAAAATTGAAGTCCATTCGAATTCTACTTGCGATAGCTGCCTACTATGATTATGAGATCTGGAAGATGGATGTAAAGACTGCCTTCCTCAATGGCAACCTTGAGAAAGAGGTCTATATGGTGCAGCCGGAAGGTTTTATTAGTAAAACCAGGCCAACTGCTGTATGCAAATTACAGAGATCCATCTGTGGGCTAAAGCAAGCGTCTAGGAGCTGGAATATCCGCTTTGATGAAGCTGTCAAATCGTTTGACTTCGTCAGAAGCAAGGAAGATCCCTGTGTCTACACTAGGCACAGCGACAAGGGAGTCATTTTCATGATCATCTATGTTGATGACATTTTGATCATGGGAAACAATGTCTCTATGCTAGAAGAGACTAAAGTTTGGTTATCAAGTACCTTCTCGATGAAGGACTTGGGTGAAGCGAACTACATCCTAGGGATCAAGATCTATAGAGATAGATCCAAGAGGATATTAGGATTGACACAGTCCACCTACATCGATAAAATACTGAAGCGTTATAAGATGGACGACTCAAAGAGAGGCTTTCTCCCAGCTAGGCATGGGATTGTCTTATCAGTTAAGGATAGTCCTAAAACTGATGAAGAAAGAAATGCAATGAGTCGTGTGCCCTATGCTTCGGCAGTAGGGTCTATAATGTATACAATGAATTGCACAAGGCCCGATGTGGCATATGCGCTTAGTGTCACTTGTCGACACCAACAGAATCCAGGAGTACCTCACTGGACTGCTGTAAAGAACATTCTTAAGTACCTTCGACGGACTAAGGAAATGTTCTTGGTGTTTGGTGGAGAACCAAAATTAAAGATGTGTGGTTATGTCGACGCTGGATTTGAATCAGATCCTCATGACTTTGAGTCACACACAGGATACGTATTCAAATTGAACGGAGGAGCTATCTGTTGGAAGAGTTCTAAGCAAGCCACGATTGTTGACTCATCCACAGAAGCCGAGTACATTGCTGCATAAGAAGCATCGTAAGAAGCTGTCTGGATGTCAGAGTTCTTGAAGGAATTGAGGGTTGTTCCTGCTCCTAGTCCAATAACGATTTATTGTGATAATACGGGCGCCGTCGCTCAAGCTAAGGAGCCTAGATCTACAAACAAGAACAAACATGTACTTAGAAAGTATCACGTTATACGTGAGATTATTGATAGAGGAGAAGTTAGTATAGAACGTGTCTCTACCACGGACAACGTGGCAGATCCTTTCACCAAGTTCTTATCAGTGGATGTCCACTTAAGACATTATGCTAATCTGGGTATTAGGCATAAAGGTGACTGGCTCTAGTCCAAGTGGGAGATTGATAGTGTATATGTCCTAGAGACAGTCCTTATTAAGGGCATGCAGCCCTTATAGAGGGCATATATGTACTATTACACAGGTCAACATAATATAATATATGTTTGTTGATTGACTATTGAGTATCGCTTTCATATTTTTATTACACCAGGCATGCAGCATGTCATATCTCTATTTCTGTCTGTATTGATATTAAACATGTCCCCTCGGATAGATTACCGATCACACAGATAGTGGGAGCTATGTGAGTTATCATCTATCCCGAACTCTCCCTAGTCGAGGTTCATCTCGGATGTAGGGGTCTGAATGAACCAGATGAGACTAGTATGTGTGGAGGTTATACTTGTTGGAGAAAGTGTGAGCCGATCCCACGGCCACGTAATGGATTGTTGGACAATCGAGAAACGTTCCCATAACTGCGCATAGTTGTTCGAAGAATGAATATCGAACAATGGAAGTACCCATCGGACACTCCCCTCGATGTATACTCTACACCGAAGTGTCTATGGGAACCGGTAAGTTGTCGAAGTGATGCCAGTCGTCCTTTGGACTTACAAGACTTTATCATCACATTTGTTGCCCCATATCCTTGGTGGACCCGTCAATGTCAGCTCTGAATAAGCAGTTGACCTAAGACACGATCCAGGATTATGGCTACATACAAATGGGGATGATAAGTGTTTCTGTGAATGATTCATCTCTCACGTGTAGCACAGGAGAGCACTGCTCATAGTCGTTCATAGTTGTGATTGGTAAAACCGCTGGCCAGCATATCAATATTATTATGATGGTCATAATAGATATTGGATTCACCATGCAACTCACTGAAGACGCCCGTGGATGTATTATAGGGATAGACACTTCATCGATCCTAGATACATTCCAGCAAGTCAGATGAAGGGATGTTACCATCGCCGCGTTGAGCGCAACAGGCTTCGCAACGAAAGGGTTTGCTTTGAGAAACCTCTCAAACGTCCTCATGTATTAATATTGCAAATGGAACCGTCTAGGAATTCCATTTTGCCTAGTCTAGGACTTGCTTAATACAATGAGGCCCTATGGGTCACACTATGTGGTGATTCAGCTTATCCGAATATCCTTGAGGATGGAATCGCAATTAATTTGAAATTAATTGTGATTGATGGATTATAATTAATTTGGAATTAATTATAATATTTAGTGGTCCAATTAATGATTTGGAATTATTAATTGAATTGGCTAATTAATTGTATTTTATGTAAATACAATTAAAGATTATATTTTAGAAATATAATAGAGGTTTGATTTGAAAGGGTATGTTAATTTAGAATTAACATATGCACATGAGCAAAATCTACTTGGAGTTTAAATTGCCTTAGAACTATAAGTGGGTCCCAAAATCGGGACCCACCTATCAACCTTAGGACGCGCGCGCGCGCGCGAGATCGAGTAGGGGAAGGAGTTCGACTCCTTCCTCTATTAGAAGTCTAAGGGATAAGTTAGATTTTCCTGATTGAGTTTTAATTTGATTGGGAATGAATCTAGACTTTTAATTGGTTTCCTAGTGCGATAAGAATTAGATTCTTATTCCTTTATGAAGTCTAATTGCTTATGCTTTAGGCTTCTATTGACTACTATATATAGTAGACTATTAGAGAGCTTTTGACATGGATTTTCACACAGTTGAAGAATCAAATTCTTAGATAATTATTCCACCTTTCTTAGAGAAAACAAAAGCTCTCCCCCACCTCACCTAAGCCAAGCGCGCCACCTACCGGAGGAATCGCGGCCCCATCTTCTTGGCCACACAAAGAATATCCTAGCATTCTTTCTGATAGGCTGTTCATCCGTGAATACCAAGGTTGAGGTTCTAGGAGCTGGAAACTGACTTTTATTGTGTTGCAGATAATCAAAGTATTGCAGATATCTTCGACTTCGACGAAGGAGAAAATACACCGGATTATTACGAAGACTTGGAAGCTGCTTTGGAAGTAAGGTTAGTCTTCTAATTGACGTGTTTACATATATACGGCATATACATAATCAATTAACCTGCACGTTAAGAAAATTTTTGAAATTCCGCTGCGTACCTAGTGGTAACTCTGACCGTATTTTCTTACACTTTGTACCCGTGGTGGTTGATCCCCACAAAATCAATGAAGAAGAGGAAGTTACGAGTGTTGCTTTATACAAACATCTTGAGTTGGTTATACTGACGGACGATGATGAAGAAGAAGAGGATGAGAACATTCCTAAAGATCCCAGTGATGATGAAGGAAAAGATTCTAAGGATAGAAAGGACGACGATGATGATAATCAAGGTCCTAGTCCTGATGCTGGTGGACTTACACTGACAGTTGCTGAGACTGAACATCATGACAATCAGCAAGCTGATCAAACACCAAGTCAGCAACAAGAATCCAATCCTGCTCCTGCTGAGACAAGTACTCCAGCACCTGTAAAAGGCGTTGACACTGAAGAAGAGTACGCCAGAAAGCGCGCTGCTTTGAAACTAGGCAAAAGCAAGCTTTCTGATGACGAGTTATCTTTACTCGATGCCAAGGTCACTGATCCAAACATTGATGATGAAGAATTGGATGAAGATTATCAAAGAGAACTTCAAAACAGTCTACAGATTCATGCAAGGCATACGCAGAATCTAGACATTGCTCAATCTTCAGGAGTAAAGCCTCAGGAAGTCCCCTCCCTTCCACTTACTACTGGTGAAACTCCAGTTATTGAGTCTCAAACGTTGCCCTCAGCAACTACTCAATCAAAAGTCACTACTGGTGAAACTCCAGTTGTTGAGTTTGAAGCGTTGCCATCAGCAACCACTCAACCAAAAGGGAATGAAGCTACAGATTTAGGAACCAAGGTTGCTGGCCTTGATGCATCTGATGACGAAGAAGATCTTTCAGCAAATGAGGATGATCAATCTAAGAAAGCTGAACCCGTTGTGGTCACAATTCCTCCTCCTGATGATGAACATGATGTAGGAGATGATATAAGAAGCCATTTGCTGACTAGAGATGATCAATTCGCCACTGAGTTTAAAGTTCATTCCTTGACCCTGACTTTAGTGCCGTTTCCACATGTGGAGGATTTTACTCCAAGAATTTTGGCACTGATGGAAGTCCACAAAGCCTGCAAAGCAGAAGATGATGCACTGCTTGCTGAGAGTCCGCTTGACATCGGCAAAATACTGGCTACTGTGCTGAAACGCACTACTTCTCTTACCATAGCTCAGAAAGACATAAGTCTACACCACAAAAGCTATGAAGAAGATGTCAGTCAAGCACTCAAACTAGCAAAGTCTGCATTGAAAAAGGCTCAGACTTTCATTGAAGACAAAGTCGAAAATGAGCGCAGACATGAGGAGAACTTGGTGAGTATCAATCAAGAATTGTCAAAGCTGACCTCTCATCAGCAGGCAATTATCATGAAGTACAATAGCCTAAGTACTCTTGCTGAAAATTGCAATGAGTTCTTTTCTCTGCACATTACTCCAATGATGCAATCCATGTCTAATGGGGAAGATAAGCAAAAGAAATCTTCAAGAAAGAAAACCCCTACTGAAGCGCCACTGACAATAGAACCTCTTGCTGAAAGAGAGGAAAGTTCTAAAAGACAAGCTGAAGCAGATTCTGAGTTGAATTCAGCAAATCCGAAAAAGAGAAAAACTTCTGCTGAAACTCATGAATACTATCTAACTGAAAGTCATCAAGATCTGAATGAAGATGATGATGATGATGACAATCAGACTATAGCTCAAGCTATAAGAGCTAGACCAATTACAGCCCTAACTCCGTCTGGCCATTCAAAACATTTCTCTTCTAACTCAAGATCTTCAACAAGAGATCAAGAAAATGCAAGTCAAGAAGAAGAAATCAAAGACAGGAAGAAAAGAGGCTTGCCAGCATTGCCATTGGCTCCGGCATTGAATACACAAAGACCAACAATGTGGAAACTACTCAAAATGTGATCAGAAATGTTCATGGTTGTTGGATCTTAAAGCTGGAAGACTTATTGGTAAATGATTTCTTTCCAACAGCTGTACTGAATCAAATGTACACTTGGATTGAATTGAAGGTGAAAAGAAAAGAAAGGGATCCTCCTCCCTTCCCAAGAAACATAGCTGGGAGATGGCTGAATCTAGAAGTCTTGGTAAGAAGAACTTCAATTGGCAAGAAAGTAAAACAAGAACCTGAATTGATTAAACCAATTGATGTTTCCTATTACTCTGACCCTATAACCAAGAAGTCAAAGAAGAAATATGGATTGATTCCTTATGAGTATTTCTATCTCACTGCTAAGGATCAAGAAGAAGATCTTCTCTGGTTAAGGAAGATTCATGCTAACAAGGGAATTTCAGATACACAACTTCTCCATGCCAGAAATTGGGGCATGCACTTGTGGGTGTTGCACTACAAAGAAATGAATGTTGAAAAGATCATTATACCGCATGCAAGAACGCAAGGATCATTCAGCTCGAAGTCCGTAAGCTACTTGAAGATTACGAAAAGGACTGTGTTGAATTTTCTGCACTTGCTGAGAAGAGTGTAAGGGAGATTCTGAGAAAATCTTCTGCTGAAAGAGCTTAAGTCCCTTGTAAAAGCTTTGTTTAGTTTTGTTTGCTGATTTTGTGTAGTTATCTCTGAACTTTCTTGTAAACTTACTGAAAGATAACTATCAGAAATAAAGCTTTTGAGTCTTATTGGTTTTTGATTATGCAATCTACTTATGCTTACTGTTTTATTATTCAAGTATGCTTGCATTAATCAACTGATTTATTCAACATCAGAAACCTCTAAAAGGGTAACAATTAATTTAGCCATGAATTGCTAACATCAAAAAGGGGGAAATTTGTTAGGAAACTTGTAATTTTGATGAGCAATTAACCATGCTAAATTAAGGAAAGTCCAATAACTAGTACTCTTAAGGTCCATAGGAATTTAGAACTTTAGAGGACATTGTAAAAGATGAACGTTTACTGAAGACTTATAATAGGTGCTAGATAGGTTTGTTTTACCGCTTATGATGTATCTTGTTTTCTGAAAAGAAAAACACCCAATTTAAGCATTTGCTGATGATGTACTTTGTTTACACAAACAAACTATTGAAGCATTTAGAACCGCTCAGAAACTTGAAGAATTCGAAGACTGAAGACTAGAAGATTTCTGAAGACTAGTATCTACAAAGGCACATGTTGCTCAGAAAGTGGAAACTTCAGCAACAGCTTGCATAAGTGAAAATCTAAACGACAAAGTAGGTTGTGCTTGCTGAAACTGAGACTGACCACTTGCTGAAAAACATATGTGACCTCCTTGCTGATAGTACTTGCATTTGCGCTCCAACGTTCATGTTTGAATCTCATTCAAATGAACATTAAATGCAAAGCATGCACGCGAAGGACATGAAGACTAGAAGACAAATAAAGGACGCTGCTGAAAGTACAAAAGCAAGATAGTGAAATCTTAAGGAACAAAGCCTTAGAATTTGAAATTCAAACGGCTCCCTTGATTCACTATAAATAGAGGTCATCCGGCAAAGAGTTGAAGTGTGTCAACAACGTGATCAAACTCTCACTTGTGCTTAAACTCACATACCCTTCAAATACTCTTTACTGCCATTGATCCGTTCCAAGACTTAAAGCTTGAAAAAGCTACTTGTGAAGAAGTAGAACATACACGGCTAAGAAATTAGTTAAGTGTTCTTTCTTTCGAACAAGAACAAGTCTTGACACCAGAAACATTCAAACTTGTTTACTGCAAAGTATTCAAAGTTTTGTTTCTTAGATTACTTGTTGTAGCTGAATAAGTTATAATCAAGTTATCTCATCCCAAACCTCTCTAACTGAAAATACACCCTTTCAGGCGTAAAATTCACGGGGAACTTAATCGAGCATAGAGTTGCTGATTAAAAGTCCCAAGTTTGGTGGAGAACAAGGTTTCGTTCTCTAGTTAGGTTGGAAACGAAGCAAGTGTGCTTTGGTTTCTGTTTGAATCGCTCTAGATAGGTGTTGTAAGGAACCTCAAACTTATCTTAGTGGATTCAGTCCTAGGAAGGACAAAGTGGATTAGTTGAGAGATTACGCCACTCTCAAATACCACTATAAAAGTGTTTGTGTGATTTACTTACTGCATGTAGTTTTCAGCAAAGCATATCTATCTGTACACAGTCACTCTGTTCACTTGCTGAAACTATCACTTACTGATAAAGCACTTATTGTATCAAAGACTTCCGCTCTCTGATTTTAAGTATCAGCAAAACTCGTTACTGAAAAGTAACTTGCACTTGCTGAGAAAGTTAAGTATCAGCAAACTCATTAATGAAAAGTAATAAGTCCTTGCTGAGAATGTTTTTAAACGACGAAAGTTTGAAAAGACTATTCACCCTCCCCCCCCCCTCTAGTCTTTTCTTGTTGTTTAAAGGGACCAACAGGAACTCAGAAACCTCTTTGACTCAAAGAAATATGAGATATTTAATTAAGGGGGAACTTTCATCAATTACAAGGCTTGTTACTTATAAAGTAAATGCTAAAGTTAGAACATTTAGAATCGCTGAAAAGATTCTCTAATACTTAAGCAAGCTATTAGCTTCTAAGTAAAAGAGAGTAAGTCCCTTGATTTAAGGTAAAATCTAATTGTGACATTAATCGTGGCACAGATAAACTCGTTATTAATCATCACATGAAATGCAATCGTGGCCATTGATTTTAAGGTAGTTGATGATCCAACGGTTAATGTTATAAAGTGAAAACAAGCTCTGACGGTTTCGGGCTAGTGCACCACTACGCATTTAATGCAAACGCTCCACTAACTCATCGTTTCTCTATTTTACCGTTGCTGAGAACTCAAAACCATTGAGTTTCTCACATAACAGAGATATTATAAAAATGAAGACTTAGACAAAAGACAAAATTCTTTAACTCCACATTTCCTTTCTCTGCAAATTTTTCTAGCATGTGCTCTGAAACATTGTACCTCCAGTCAAAAAGAAAAGCATCTCAATTTCGTACTCTTACCCCTTTGTTTTCCATACTATATAAAGAGATGGCTCCCAAAAGGCAAACAACCAAGAACACCAAGTCCTCCAAAGAAGACAGTGTTGAAAAAAGCACTGCTCCTACACAGGTTGCATCTCCAGCAAAGAACACGGTGAAAATCGTGTTAGCAAATAACAGAATCACAGAGAGACCCATGCATCTTGCATATCTCAACACTGAAAAGTGTGAGCAGATGATGCAATGGGGAGGTTTTGCCAAATAGAAGTATATCAGATACTTCTATGAAGAAGAATATGATGAAGAAAACATCGAGGAGTTGAATTACATTAATCAACAAGCCCTGCTTCCATTTATCACTGCTCGCACAAAAATGGTGAGTATGGTGGATACAATGGAATTCTACAATAATGCGGAAATCCAAACCAATACTGATGAACAAGGAATCACTAAAGAAGTGATTTCTACAACAGTACAGGGAAAGAAAATCATCCTGAAATGTATTGATTTGACTAACATCTTTCAGATTCCAACTACTAGAACAAAAGATGACATCACTGCCACTGTAGAAGAAATTGAGACCTTCTACAGTGATGTCAGAAATGAAAGGATGAAAAGAGGAGAGATTGCTCCAGTTTGATGGGATAAATTCACAAAGAGAAAACATCTCTCTTACTCTCTTAGACTGGTAGCTTTGCTGCTCATAAAACTCCTAGATTCCCAAGTCGGAGGAATAGATCAAGTTGGCATGAAAAGATGGCCATTGCTGATGCATATACATGAAAACAAAAACGACATCAACTGGGCGAAATACATTTTCAACAAGTTAGTTGAATGTATTGTGAAATTCACAGTCAAGGAGGAAGACAATTCTGTCTCACCAATATTCCTGGTGATGTATGGACTGAAAATTTGTTACATCTTGGAACATTTTCAAATCAAGCTGAGAAACCCATTGCTAATTAAGAAGTCAATGTGCAATGTGGGAAGAGCATTTGACAAACAGAATGGACCCAAAGATGCTGACAAAAAGTCCAAGAAAGCAACAGACTCAAACGTTGTTGATACTGATGTGGTTGCTGACACAAAGGCACCCAGCAAGAGAAGCAAGAAAAGGAAAGCTGATGATGATACTCAAACTGCAGCTTATTCAACTGATCTTGTCACCAAGAAAGCCCGGACAAAAACCTTCCCAAGGAAGAAGACAACGGCTAGGAAGTCAATTCCTATTGACCATGATGTTCCGGATGGCAATACAACAGTGGTTGCTGAATAGCAACCTACTCAAGTAATTTATGTAGAAGCACCTGCTGACACTTCTACAAATCATTAATTTGGATATAATTACTGAAGAAAGACCACAAGGCAGTGGAAACGCGAATCCTTCCTTAGAAAGAATTGATGATGTCTACGTTGTAGATAATCTTGAGGATACAACACTTGAACCAGCAAGTGACATAGATGCAGACCTGAGAAAGGTTGCACTTTCTGAACAAGCTGATACTGAGTCAGAAAATACTCAGGAAAGAAACGTGCCCCCTCTCTATGATATCACTATGGCTCCACAAAGTGATATTAGAGAAGAAGTGATGGAAGTTGCTGAAACAACAACTCAAGAAAAGAAGATAGTTGCTGAGACAACAACTAGTCAAGTAAAGGAAGTTGCTGAAACAACCCCTATTGAAGAAACATTTGTTGAGACTGCAACTGTTCAAAACGTTGAGTTTGCTGAAACTCACGTTGAATTATCGTTCGACGACGCATCACATGATCCTGAGAGTGAAAGACCAAGTTCACCAGTCACATCAATAGACAAGATCCAATTGGTACTTACTGATCTAAGCCAGAAAATGGACATGGAGATTGATGATAACTCCAACAAGTCAGTGGATCTTTTTATGACAGGTAGTGAACTAAGAGGTCAAGATACTTCCGCTTAACTTGTCATCTCAGAGACAAGGGAGATTGCTGACACTGCACAGCCTTCTCAATTAGAGCAAGAAAAGAAATCTGCTGAAGAGAAAGATCAACACATGGATGAAGCCATTAATGCTAAAAGAATAGAGTCCACTCTTGTTGTTCTTCAGCTGGTAGAAAACTAAAAATTTGGCTTATCTTATGTTTTTGATAACTTATCATTAGCTAATCTGTTTAATTCTTATCAGACTTCTCTCGATGCAAGTAAGAAGCAATCTGAGACTTCTGCACCAGAATCCACAATCCCTGCTTGATGAATGTGTATTTTACACTTTCATTCGAGTCTTTTTCACCTATTTTATCTATCCTCTATGTTAATTTAGCTATATTTTAGTACATTTTATTAGAATAGTGTCACGTTTCCCTTTAGATTTTATTTTACAGGTTTTGGTTGAAATTCGGGGATTTCTGAGCAATTATATTGAAGTTGACAAGGAATTGGTGTTCCAGAAGCCTATTTGGAGTATCTGAAGGTTTCCGGATAGGATTTGGAGTCTAGGGGTCGAATCTGGAGGTTAGAAGGCCACTAGAAGTCAGAAACCGAGTCCGAAAAGGTGAAGAAATCCAAATCCGCATCGAAAAACACGGAATTCCGCGAAAAAGACGGGGGGCGAACCGCCCCAACCTGCGGCGAACCGCCCCAGCGTTTATTCGGGGCCTATATATAGTGCTCAATTTTCTCTCCGAAAATATATCTTTCCAGACCTTCTCTCTCACCTCTCTCTATAGTTTTAGGTAGGAATTTCCCGGGGCCTGTCCTGGGAGTTCTGTAGCTTAGGGGACACTTTTTCATAGCAGTTTGGAGCTCGTAGGACCGCAATCATCCGGAGATTGACAACCTTCGGTAACTTTGTATCTTACAGTTTTATTCTACTTATTTTATATTCTTTCAACATGTTTTCTTCTATGATTTCTGTTGATTGCATGCTTATTATGAGTAGCTAAACTTATCGTTGGTGGTAGTATGTGAATTCTTAGCGAAGGGAAGATAATCATGCTAATGGCTATATCGCGCATTATACTCCATGTCATTGCTTTATTTCGTTGATCAGTTGTAACCAAAATTCTCGTATGTTGTATTGATTATTATGCACAATTGGACACTAGTCGACCATCAGACCAATTATCTTCGTAGTGTTGAATAATTACGGAACACATTAGGACAATCGTGATTGACTAGTCAGACCAAATTATCTTCGTAGTGCTTAATACTTGCAACAGGACACTAGATTGATTCAAAGATCTCTATGCAAGACCGAGGAATTTATGCACTATTATCGACCCGCTATGTTAAGAAGGACCATACTATCACCAATCTCCATTATCTGCTAGAAACCCCCTATTGCTATCTGTCTGCTGTTTTATATTCTCTTGTTAAATAGATAAAGCTAGTTATTGTCCTGAGAGAACGACACTCGAGTCATTCTACTGCTACACTACGGTTTTCGTTGTAGTTGTGGATTGCCTTTGGCTAAATAACAAATTTATTTGATCAATTGGAATCCGACAAATTCCCGTTCATCAAATTGGCGCCGCTGCCGGGGACTATACTCCTTTTTTCTGTTTAATTTGTTTATATTTACAGCTTTAGATTCCTAATTCTATTAGTTTTAGTTTTCCTTTTTAATCTCTCTCTGATACTGGTTACCTAGTTTGTTTCTAATCACCTTTCCTAGTCTATTACAGATTGTGTATGCCGCATACACGTTCTGCAGGAACACCGCTTGCTGATTCAATTGCTGAGATCGATAGAGTCTACCACCAAAGAAGGCGACTACTTGAAAGGCGCGCACTAGAGGAAATAGAGGAAACCGATTTCTCTGAATCTCTACTTAGTCTCTTCAAGGAAATCGACGGAATGGCAGAAGCTAGACCACTGAAGGCATGGGTACAACCCACCAAGGATCGTATGAGGGGACCGGCGATTGTTCTTTTGTCTGCAACCCGAAATCTGGAGATCAAGAACCACGCATTCCAACAACTTCCGAGGTTCTATGGCTTATCAAGGGAAGATGTGATGGGGTACTTGCACGATATCGATGATTTCGTCAACCAACTCCCACGACACGGAGCTGACATAACAACGGATGAGTTGAGGATGAAGGTTTTTTCTATGGGACTTGGTGACAGAGCCAAGTCATGGCTGAGTTCTCTACCAGACGGATCGCTGGACACTTGGGAAAAGGTTTTTTCAGCTTTCATTGACAAATACTTCCCTCACACCTTGACTACCGCACTAAAGGCGCAGATCACTGAATTCAAGCAGGACTATGATGAGACCATCACACCGCGTTCGAGAGGTTCCAAGATCTCACGAACAAGTGCCCTCACCATGGTTTTGAACTTTCTGACCTAGTCCAACACTTCTACAATGGACTGACCTTCGAGAACCAACAAGTGGTGGATTTCCAATGCCGAGGCAATATTTGGGAGGAAACCGCATAAGCCGTCTGGGCTGTTTTCAAAAGGCTTGCTAAGGGTTCGCAGTTCAAGGACCCAAGAGCAATGGTTAGGAGACGTGGACCTGAAGCTCCACCGACTCAAGAAGCCCTTATGTACAGGGGGAATGGGGATCATTTCGAGTGCTTTACCAACGAATTGAAGCAAGTCCTCAAGAGCGCCATCGGAACGACTGTTTCGAACGAAGTATGCTGAATATGCAAGAACTATGGGCATGGGGCTCATATGTGTAGATCGGATCTGGCATACGATGATGGCAACTGGGCTCGAGGAGGCGAAGAAGAAGCCTTTGCTACGGAGTTTGGTACTCAAGAAGTTAGCTACGGACAAGACGGTGGGAATCCTCGAGGTGGATTCTGGAGAAGAGGATACCGCAACAATCAAGGATATGCACTGATGAACGTGTCAAGGTCAATCAAATAAATTTGTATTTAGCCAAAGGCAATCCACAACTACAACGAAAACCGTAGTGTAGTAGTAGAATGACTCGAGTGTCGTTCTCTCAGGACTATAACTAGCTTTATCTATTTAACAAGAGAATATAAAATAGCAGACAGATAACAATAGGGGGTTTCTAGCAGATAATGGAGATTGGTGATAGTATGGTCCTTCTTAGCATAATGGGTCGATAATCATGCATAAATTCCTCGGTCTTGCATAGAGATCTTTGAATCAATCTAGTGTCCTGTTGCAAGTATTAAGCACTACGAAGATAATCTGGTCTGACTAGTCAATCACGATTGTCCTAATGTGTTCCGTAATTATTCAACACTACGAAGATAATTGGTCTGATGGTCGACTAGTGTCCAATTGTGCATAATGATCAATACAACATACGAGAATTTTGGTTACAACTGATCAACGAAATAAAGCAATGACACGGAGTATAATGCGCGATATAGCCATTAGCATGATTATCTTTCCTCGCTAAGAATTTACATACTACCACCAACGATAAGTTTAGCTACTCATAATAAGCATGCAATCAACAGATATCATAGAAGAAAACATGTTGAAAGAATATAAAATAAGTAGAATAAAACTTGTAAGATACAAAGTTACCGAAGGTTGTCAATCTCCGAATGATTGCGGTCCTACGAGCTCCAAACTGCTATGAAAAAGTATCCCCTAAGCTACGGAACTCCCAGGACAGGCCCCGGGAAGTTCCTACCTAAAACTATAGAGAGAGGTGAGAAAGTAGGTCTGGAAAGATATGATTTTCGGAGAAAAACTGAGCACTATATATAGGCCCCGAAAAACTGTGGGGCGGTTAGCCCCACACGGGGCGGTTAGCCCCAGAGAAAATCTCGCGGAATTCCGCTTTTTCGACGCGTTTTTGGATTTCTTCCCCTTTTCGGACTCGATTTCTGTCTTCTAGTGGCCTTCTAACCTCCAGATTCGACCCCTAGACTCCAAATCCTATCCGGAAACCTTCAGATACTCCAAATAGGCTTATGGAACACCAATTCCTTGTCAACTTCAATATAATTGCCCGGAAATCCTCGATTTTCAACCAAAACCTGTAAAATAAAATCTAAAGGGAAACGTGACACTATTCTAATAAAATGCACTAAAATATAGCTAAATTAACATAGAGGATAGCTAAAATAGGTGAAACAGACTCGAATGAAAGTGTAAAATACACATTCATCATGCACCGGCTAACCAAACTTATGGACCTAACCAAGACCGTAGTAGGCTAAACTATGGTAATGACCACTGCGAAAACCCCGCTCCGAAAGAGCCACCGAAGTCGAAGTCGGCTCAACTGATGGAGAACTTGCAGAAGATGGTCGATCACACACAAAGTTTTCTCAAACGTTATGAAGAAGACTCCGAGAAGACTAGGGCAAGGCTCGATAGGTTGGAAGAGAGCACTAGACTTGCCCATCAAAAGATGCAAGAGTTGATCGACCGAGGAGCAAGTAGGGAGCAAGGCAAACTGCCTAGCAACACTGTGAAGACGAATGCCATTACATTGGCTGGTGATGTACCTGACGGAATCACCATCAAGAAGGTTGTTAGGTGCGAGTGTTGCATGAAGGAAGAACTTCTACAGGCTGAGGAAGAAGAGAAGGACCTTGTATCTGACACAAGTGATGAGGAGGAAGAGGATCCCGAACCACTCCCTAAAAGTTTCGATGTTAAGGTAGGGATTGGTGAGCTTGAAGATGTCCGTGCCACACTAGATACGGGATCCTACTCAAACATAATTCCTTTGAATGTGTTTGAAAAGAGCAACATTGGAAAATTATCTGAGCAAAGGGATATTGTGCAACTGGCGGATGAATCCTTTATGAGACCCGAGGGCGTTGTGAAAAATGTGTTGGTCAAGATTGGTGAAGCATCTATATACACCAATTTCGTAGTTATGCCGGCATCTACACCAGGGACGGGGGATGTCATACTCTTAGGGCAAACATTCTTGACCAAGCTACGTTCCATGATGGACATCTACCAAAGAACTTGCACCATCGAAGTAGATGGCAAGCGACACGTATTGCAAGCCATACCTGATCCACCGGAACCGCCAGATATTACTACTCACTACTGTGGTCTTGCAGCCTATATTCTTTCTTATTCACAGGTTCGTGGCATGGAGAGGAGATCAATGAAGGGGAAGCCTAGTACCCGCAAAAAGAGGAGATAGGCGTAGACTGGAGTCGAGTCAAAGACTTTAAACAATGACGCTATCCGGGAGGCAACCCGGAATCTTTATCGCTTTCTTTACTGCATTTCTGCATGCATTTCATTCTTGAACTATTTGCTTCTCGTATGCGAATTTGTTCTTATGTGTGTCGTATGTGCTTTTGTTTGAGTGAGATTTTTCGAGTGGTTTTTTGAAAAAAATTGGTTTCGGGGATTAAAACCGCATTTTCTTACGTCGGGAACCGTCTCCCCGCATTGGGGAGCACGGGGCGAACCGCCCCGCACGAGGGGCGAACCGCCCCACGGTCCCAGAACTTCAAAAACGCGGATTTCATTCCCAAAACCTCATTTTCTTCATTCTTCTTCATTCATTCTCCCAAAAAAACCCGAAAAACGCGATTTCATCTTTAAATCTTCATAACTTCTTCATTTCTTGACCAAATTGAGTGTTCTTTAGCTTAATTCGAAGCCTATTACATGATCTATCACCCTATCCGATCAGATTTCATCCTTACGCGTTAGATTTACAGATTTGAGGTATCATCCTTGGAATCCTAATTTTCGAATTTGGGGGTTTTCTAATTTGAGCTTCAATTATGCTTATTTGATGCATGGGTATGTTGTTTGTGTGATTAGACATGCTATTTACTATCAATTGCATGCTCAATTTTGCTTGAATTGTTGATTTGGTTATTTTTCTATTAGATGATATATCTTGTTATGCATTATGTCTTTATCTTTGATTTCTAGCATATGGATGTGTTTATTGATGTAATGTGGGTAGATTTGACGATAGAATGCTTAATGTGAATGGTTTATATATTTTGCAAAGTAGTATACCTTTATTTCAAATACATAACAAACAACCGTCTTCAAGTAGGAAGAATAATCCATCTTATCTATGGTATTGTCGGCTAGGCCATATCAATGAAACACGGATTCAAAGACTAAGGAAGTTGGACTACTTAGAACCATTTGATTTTGAATCATATGGTACATGAGAATCATGTGTTAAGGGTAAGATGACGAACAAACCTTTTGTTGGACAAGGTGTTCGTGCCACTCGCTGCTTAGAGCTCATACATACCGATGTATGTGGACCTTTTAAAGTCCATGCGCGTGGGGGTTATCCTTACTTCGTTACCTTTACTGACGATTTCTCAAGGTATAGATATATTATCTTATGAAGAATAAATCCGAGACCTTTGGGAAATTCAAGGAGTTTAGGAAGAGGTCGAGAATGAATTGAACCTAAGGATAGTCACTCTTCGATCAGATCGATGAGGTGAATACCTTAGTGAAGAATTTATCGACTACTTGAAGGAAAATGGAATTCAATCGCAATGGACTCCTCCTGGAACACCACAGTTAAATGGTGTGTCTGAGAGGAGGAATCGAACCCTGTTAGACATGGTAAGATCAATGATTGGATTCTCGACTCTTCCAAAGTATCTGTGGGGATATGCACTACAAACTGCAATCTACATTCTGAACCGTGTACCATCTAAATCAGTGGAGAAAACTCCTTACGAGTTGTGGAAGGGAAAGAAGCCTTCACTAGGCTATCTTAGACCTTGGGGCTGTCATGCGATAGTCAAACTGATGCTCACTGATAAGTTAGATGCCAAGGGTGTCAAAGTATATTTCATAGGCTATCCTCGTCAGACGAGAGGCTATGAATTCTATCATGCTGAAGATCACAAGGTGATCGTATCTAGAAACGTGAAGTTTTTAGAAGCTGAATACCTCGAAGAAGAGAGGTTAGATGACATGATAGAACTTGAAGAAATTCAAGACTTTGACACGCGCGAACATGAGGTTTCTAAATCTTCTGATTTGGACTCACGTTCAGTGGGAGCTTTCGAAGCAGACAAGGGTGATGATATGACACTTTCTAGGCATGTCATAGTCAGTGGGAGTCCTGTGATTAGATCAACAGTTGAAACCACACCAACAGAACCCGTTGTCAACCAACCTGTGCAACAAGTTGCACAAGAGCAGCCTCCCGCAAGGGAACAGGGTCGCGCCCAGCGACCAGCTGCATCAGTACCCACTGATAATGTTCGTGTTACACAAAGCCAGAAAAGAAAAGCACCAGAACCAGTCGAGCTCCGTAGGTCGAAGAGGATCCTAAAAGGACCTCAGAAGCAAAGCCTTATGATAGAAGACATCAGTGAACTTGATGTCGGTTTATCAGATCGGGAAGATCCCGAGACCTACAAAGAGGCATTAATTGATATTGACTCAGACAAATGGCAAGAGGCCATGGAATTAGAAATGGATTCAATGTACCAGAACCAAATTTGGAACTTGGTAGACTTGCCCCAAGGGGTTAGACCTATTGGGTGCAAATGGGTCTTTAAACGAAAGACAGATGCCGATGGCAAGGTACAAACGCAAAAAGCTAGGCTTGTGGCGAAAGGCTACACGCAAAGGTATGGCATCGATTACGATGAAACCTTTTCAACGGTAGCAAAATTGAAGTCCATTCGAATTCTACTGGCGACAGCTGCCTACTATGATTATGAGATCTGGCAGATGGATGTAAAGACTGCCTTCCTCAATGGCAACCTTGAGGAAGAGGTCTATATGGTACAACCGGAAGGTTTTATTAGTAAAACCAGGCCAACTGCTGTATGCAAATTACAAAGATCCATCTATGGGCTAAAGCAAGCGTCAAGGAGCTGGAAAATCCGCTTTGATGAAGCTGTCAAATCGTTTGACTTTATCAGAAGCAAGGAAGATCCCTGTGTCTACGCTAGACACAGCGAGAAGGGAGTCGTTTTCATGATCATCTATGTTGATGACATTTTGATCATGGGAAACAATGTCTCTATGCTAGAAGAGACTAAAGTTTGGTTATCAAGTACCTTCTCGATAAAGGACTTGGGTGAAGCGAACTACATCCTAGGGATCAAGATCTTTAGAGATAGATCCAAGAGGATGTTAGGAATGACACAGTCCACCTACATCGACAAAATACTGAAGCGTTATAAGATGGACGACTCAAAGAGAGGCTTTCTCCCAGCTAGGCATGGGATTGTCTTATCAGTTAAGGATGGTCCTAAAACTGATGAAGAAAGAAACGCAATGAGTCGTGTGCCCTATGCTTCGGCAGTAGGGTCTATAATGTATGCAATGAATTGCACAAAGCCCGATGTGGCATATGCGCTTAGTGTCACTTGTCGACACCAACAGAATCCAGGAGTACCTCACTGGACTGCTGTAAAGAACATTCTTAAGTACCTTCAACGGAGTAAAGAGATATTCTTGGTGTTTGGTGGAGAACCAGAACTAAAGATGTCTGGGTATGTCGACGCTGGATTTGAATCAGATCCTGATGACTTAAGTCACAGACAGGATACGTATTCAAATTGAATGGAGGAGCTGTCTGTTGGGGAAGAGTTCTAAGCAAGCCACGGTTACTGACTCATCCACAGAAGCCGAGTACATTGCTGCATCAGAAGCATCGAAAGAAGCTGTCTGGATTTCAGAGTTCTTGAAGGAATTGAGGGTTGTTCCTGCTCCTAGTCCAATAACAATTTATTGTGACAATACGGGCGCCGTCGCTCAAGCTAGGGAGCCTAGATCTACAAACAAGAACAAACATGTACTTAGAAAATATCACGTTATACGTGAGATTATAGATAGAGGAGAAGTTAGTATAGAACATGTCTCTACCACAGACAACGTGGCAGATCCTTTCACCAAGGTCTTATCAGTGGAAGTCCACTTAAGACATTATGCTAATCTGGGTATTAGGCATAATGGTGACTGGCTCTAGTCCAAGTGGGAGATTGATAGTGTATATGTCCTAGAGACAGTCCTTACTAAGGGCATAGTGCCCTTATAGAGGGCATATATGTACTATTACACAGGTCAATGTAATATAATATATGTTTGTTGCATTTTACAATTGAGTATCGCTTTCATATTTATATTACACCAGGCATGCATCATGTCATATCTCTATTACAGTCTGTATTGATATTAAACATGTCCCCTCGGATAGATGACCGATCACACAGATAGTGGGAGCTATGTGAGTTATCATCTATCCCAAACTCTCCCTAGTCGAGGTTCATCTTGGATGTAGGGGTCTGAATGAAAAGGACGAGACTAGTATGCGTGGAGGTTATACTTGTTGGAGCAAGTGTGAGCCGATCCCACGGCCACGGAACGGATTGTTGGACAATCGAGAAACGTTCCCATAACTGCGCATAGTTGTTCGAAGAAGGATTATCGAACAATGGAAGTACCCACCGGACACTCCCATCGATGTATACTCTACACCGAAGTGTCTATGGGAACCGGTAAGTTGTCGAAGTGATGCCAGTCGTCCTTTGTACTTACAGGACTTTATCATCACATTTGTTGCCCCATATCCTTGGTGGACCCGCCGATGTCAGCTCTGAATAAGCAGCTCACCTAAGGCACGATCCAGGATTATGGCTACATACAAATGGGGGTGATAAGTGATTCTGTGAAGGATTCATCTCTCAAGTGTAGCAGAGGAGAGCACTGCTCATAGTCTGCATAGTTGTGTTGGTAAAGTCACTGGCCAGTGTAAATGATATATTATGATGGTCATAAGTATATCTTAACCAAGTAACTCCTGAGACGCCCGTGGATGTATATTGGGATAGACAATTCATCGATCCTAGATACATTCGAGCAAGTCAGATAAAGGGACGTTACCATCGCCGCGTTGAGCGCATCAGGCTTCGCAACGAAAGGGTTAGCTTTGAGAAACCTCTCAAACGTCCTCACGTATTAATATTGCAAATGGAACCGTCTAGGAATTCCATGTTGCCTAGTCTAGGACTTGCTTAATACGATGAGGCCCTATGGGTCACACTATGTGGTGATTCAGCTTATCAGAATATCCTTGAAGATGGAATCGCAATTAATTTGGAATTAATTGTGATTGATGGATTATAATTGATTTGGAATTAATTATAATATTTGGTGGCTCAATTAATGATTTGGAATTATTAATTGAATTGGCTAATTAATTGCATTTTATGTAAATACAATTAAAGATTATATTTTGGAAATATAATAGAGGTTTGATTAGAAATGATATGTTAATTTAGAATTAACATATGCACTTGGGCAAAATCCACTTGGAGTTTGAATTGCCTTAGAAATATAAGTGGGTCCCAAAATTGGGACCCACCTCATGTAGGACTGGGCGCGCTCGCGCGCATGGATAAGGTAGGGGAAGGAGTTCGACTCCTTCCTCTCTTAGAAGTCCAAGGGATAAGTTAGATTTTCCTGATTGAGTTTTGATTTGATTGGGAATGAATCTAGACTTGATATTGGTTTCCTTGTGCGATAAGAATTAGATTCTTACTCCTTTACGAAGTCTAATTGCTTATGCTTTAGGCTTCTATTGACTACTATATATAGTAGACTATTAGAGAGCTTTGGATATAGTTTTGCACACAGTTATTCTACCCAGTTTTCTTAGAGAAAATAAAAGCTCTCCCCTCCTCTCTAAAGCCACACGCGCGCGCCACCTCTGCCGGAGGAATCGCCGCCCCGTCTTCTTGGTCACACAAAGAATATCCTAGCATTCTTTCGATAGGTTGTTCATCCGTGGATACCAAGGTTGTGGTTCTAGGAGTTGGAAACTAACTCTTATTGTCTTGCAGATATACAGAGTATTGCAGATATCTTCGACTTCGACGAAGGAGAAGATACACCGAAATATTACGAAGACTTGGAAGTTGCTTTGTAAGTAAGGTTAGTCTTCTAATTGACGTGTTTATATATATACGACATATGCATAATCAATTAACCTGTATGTTAAGAAAATTTTTGAAATTCCGCTGCGTACCCTAGGGGTAACTCTGACCATATTTTCTTACAGAGTCATTGTTATTTCTTTTCATAGTTGCTACTGCTGGCTATATACAAAAGAAAAAAAAAGAAAAGAAAAAAAAAAAAAAAAGAAAAAAAAAAGATCCAAAAAACAAAAGAAGGGTCCAAGCAAGCCAAAAAACAGTTTTAGCAAAGCGTTGCATTATTTTTCTGCTTTTGTAGTTGTTTAAAATCGAGTTGTAAATTCTTCCTTGTGTTTTCGTGTCGCTAGTCCGAGGCCTGTTCTAGACCACCCTCGTCCTGCCATTTAGGAAGTGGTGAAGAGTCTTTGCTCTAATAGTCGGGTAGAATAGGGGAGTGTTGTCTTTTAGGGAACCCTCCTTCGTTTGATGAGAGCCAGTATTGATTCGACCTCTCTTGAGGAAAAGTCTCACTTGGTGAACAGTAGTAAGCCCTCGGTTTCATAGGCACGGGGCAACCATTAGTGTATTAATATGCATCATTGCGTCATCATTGACCAGTTCCAGGTAGAGAATGTTACGAGAGACTCCTCTGTTTAACAAAGTGCATATGTGAATGTGTATAGGTTCAATCGAGACATTCTTCAACCTACTTCCATGTTATGATTTGTATGGTCCGTATTCATAAGCATTTGGTAGATACAATAGATTAGTTCTTCTCGTTTGGCATGAGACTCCTCTTTGTGTTGCATGTGGTTGATAAACGTGTATTTTACACTTTCATCTAAGTCTTTTTTCACCAATTTAGCTATCCTCTATGATAATTTAACTATATTTAGTGCATTTATTAGAATAGTGTCACGTTTCCCTTTAGTTTGTATTTTACAAGTTTTGGGTGAAAAACGAGGTTTTCCGGGCAATTATATTGAAGTGGACGAAGAATTGGTGTTCCGAAGGCATTTTTGGAGTATCTAGAAGATTCCGGATAGGATTTAAAGTCTAGGGGTCGAGTCTGAAGGCTAAAAGGTCACTAGAAGGCAAAAACCGAGTCCGAAAAGGAAAAGAAATCAAAAAACGCGTCGAAAACGCGTCAATTGCCGACAGAACCTCCCGGGCGACTCGCCCGGGACGTGGGGCGATTCGCCCCACACCAGGCGATTCGCCCGCTGTGTGGGGCGACTCGCCCCACACCTGCCGAATACCTATATATAGTTGCTCAGTTTTCTCCATTTTTCATACTTTCTCATACCTTTTCTCTCACATTTCTCATTAATTTTAGGTAGGAATTCTCCAGAGCTTGTTCTGGGGATTCTTAGCATAGGAGACACTTTTTCTTATCGTTTTCGAGCTTGTAAGGTCACGATTCTTCGGAGATTGACAACCTTCGGTAACATTGTATCTTACAGTTTTTCTATTTATATTTATTTATCTTTCAACATGTTTTCATTCAATCTTGCTATGATTTCTGTTGATTGCATGACATCTATGAGTAGATAAACTTATCGTTGGTGATAGTATGTGATTTCTTAGCGAAGGGTTAATAATTATGTTGATGGCTATAAAGCCAATTAGACTTTGAGTTATTGCTTTATTTCTTTGATCTATCTAAAATCTCTATCTTCGTAGTGTTTAATAATAACGGAACACAATTGGACAATTCATTGATCAAAGATCTCTATGCAAAACGATCGGGTACTTCATGCATGATTATTAACCTGCTATGCTTTGAATGATCATACTATCAC
>CM051457.1:81219179-81237593 GCA_028274465.1 Plantago ovata
CAACCATTAGTTTGACCAAACTGATAGATCACTGGTGGACTACTATCAGTAGCACGTACAAAGGAGATAGGTGATTTATCTTTTCTCAAGTTTCTACGTTATCACCTTCACACGTTGCTCCTAAACCTTCTTTCTGAGATGGATCTCTCAAATAAGAGTTTAGTTCAGTCAGCGTATTACTTGCTTCCACATAAGATTTGAAATTGATTTTCATCTTTTTCATTTCTTGGATTTCAGCAAGTAACTTTAGAATTGAGGACTGATACTCTTCCAATTCTAATGCCATTTGAGAATTTTTCTCTGCAGCCTCAGCAATCAACTTCTTAAGACGCCTTATTTCAGCATCCTTTTCTTCTGTCTCTTCCTTCAGCAAAGCGTACTTTTCAGTAGTTTGCTTGGTCAGAGTTTCAGCAAATTGAAGTTTTTCTTGCTGTTTGCTGAGAGTTTTCTCAAATCTTTCGATTTCTCCTTGAATCTTGTCAAGATCAATCTCGTCTTCATTTTCTGAATCAGAGTCAGAGGTAGAATTATTTACCTGACCGGCCATGAGGCAGAATTCGTAGTTCGACACATCTGGATAAGCTTCCATAGCTATCCCACACACTTCTTTGCCAATCTCCACGTCTAGAGTGGCTTCCTCATCGTCGGTGTCAGAACTTTCATCCTCACTGTCTTCGGAGCTTGTCTCAATGCACAATGCATCGATTTTTGCTTGAAGCTTCTTCTTTTCTTCAGCAATGAAAGCTCTTTTGAACTTCTTCTTCTTTTCAGCAGATTTGCCTTTCAGCAAAGGGCAATTAGCTTTGAAGTGTCCAGGCTTTTTGCAGTAAAAACATAGATCATTTCCAACTGCTGGTTCTTCTGATGATGTAGCTTGCTGAGCTTGCTTGTTCAGCGAGCTAGTATCATTCTTGTACTTATGGTAGTTATTACCAAGATGCTTTTTCAGCTTCTTTTTTGCTTTTCGCCTTTCAAGTTCCTTACTGATGAATTTCTTCATGTTTTTAACAACTAAAGCATTTTCATCAGCAGGCTCTTTATCATTCTTCTTTTCAGAAGATGACGGCTTTGCAGCAAGAGCAATGTTTTGCGATTTTTCAGCAAACACATTTTCTCTTTGCTTTGTCTCATAATTGACAGTAGCAAGATGAGAGAACAACTCAGTTGGTGTAATGTCAGACATTCCTTGATTATAATAGAAATTCTGAGTATGGATCCATTCTTGATTCAAACTCCTGATGATAGTTTTCACTTTCTCAGAATCTGAATAAAAATTTCCAACACCCAGCGCTGCCATTTCACTAACAAGAGTTGTGAATCTGAAGTCCAAGTCTTCCAGTGACTCGTTAGCACCTTGCTTAAAGTTTTGAAACTTCAGCTTAAGTACTTCAAGTTTGTTTTCCTTGGTCTTGTCAGATCCAGCACAAAGATCTTGAACCACTTTCCAAGCCTCCTTAGCAGTCTTAGCACCCCACAGTTTGCACTGTATGGTATCCGAAGTTGATCTGATGATGATATTTCTTGCTTTGCCATCAAGACGGAATCTCTTAGCTTCGTCAGAAGTCCATTCCTCTCTTGGTTTTGGCACAACAGTATCTGAAGGTTCGCCTTGGATGGTTTCCTTTCCAGCTTCAGTGGTTCTATGAGGGAAACTCCTTTCAATCTTAGTGATCTTCATAGGTCCATCATTAATGACGGTGACCATCTCATCACTAATGGCCTCAAGATGTAACATCATGTTGTTTCGCCATTTCTCGTAATTTTCCAGCTTCAGCAAGGGAGCATCTCCTAAAGACATCCTGTCAGCAAAGCACTACCAAACTGATCAAGTGAAAGAGATTACGGAAAGCACTTAAGGGGATCTAGGTTCAGTGCAGAAGGCTAAAGAACCTCCTGCTCTGATACCACTTGTTGGTCCCTTTAAACAACAAGAAAAGACTAGGGGGGGGGGGGGTGAATAGTCTTTTCAAACTTTTGTCGTTTAAAACTTTCTCAGCAAGTACTTATTACTTTTCAGTAATGAGGTTGCTGATACTTAACTTTCTCAGCAAGCGTAAGTTACTTTGCAGTAGATTGGTTTGCTGATACTTAAAATCAGAGAGCGGAAGTCTTTGAAACGATAAGTGCTTTTTCAGCAAGTAAAGTGTTTCAGCAAGTGATGTGAGTGACTGTGTACAAACAGATATAATTTGCTGAAAGCTAAATGCAGTAAGTAAATCACACAAACGCTTTTAGAGTGGTATCTGAGAGTGGCGTAATCTCCCAACTAATCCACTTTGTCCTTTCTAGGACTGAATCCACTAAGATATGATTGAGGTTCCTTACAATCTCCTATCTAAAGCAATTCAACAGAAACCAAAGCACACTTGCTTTGTCTCCAACCTAAACTAGAGAACTCAACCTTGTTCTCCACCAAACTTGGTACTTTTAATCAGCAAAACTATGCTTGATTAAGTTCCCCCTGAATATCACGCCTGAAAGGGTGTATTTTCAGTTAGAGAGTTTTGGGGTGAGATAACTTAATTATAACTTATTCAGTTACAACAAGTAATCTAAGAAACACAACTTGGAATACTTTGCAGTAAACAAGTTTGATTGTTTCTGGTGTGAAGACTTGTTCTTGTTCGAAAGAAAGAACACTTAACTAATTTCTTAGCCGAGTTTGTTCTACTTCTTCACAAGTAGCTTTTTCAAGCTTTAAGTCTTGGAACGGATCAATGGCAGTAAGAGTGTTTGAGGGTTTGTGAATTTTAAGCACAAGTGAGAGTTTGATCACGTTGTTGACACACCTCAACTCTTTGCCGGATGACCTTTATTTATAGTGCAAGTAAGGAGCCGTTTGAATTTCAAATCCTAAGGCTTTTGTTCCTTAACATGTCACTATCTTGCTTTTGTACTTTCAGCAACAACCTTTGTTTGTCTTCTAGTCTTCATGTCCTTTATGTGTAAGCTTTGCATTAAATGCACCTTTGAATAGAATTCAAACAGTAACAATGGAGCGCAAAATCACGTACATTCAGCAAGAGGTCACATATGTTCATCAGCAAGTGTTCATTCTCAGTTTCAGCAGGCACAACCTACTCTGTCTTTCAGATTTTCACTTATGCAATGCTGTTGCTGAAAATTTCACTTTCTGAGCAACACGTGGCTTACCAGTCTTCAGCAATCTTCAAGTCTTCAAGTCTTCAGATCTTCAAAAGTCTTCAAGATTCTGACCGGTTTCTTATTTGCTTCAATAATTTGTTTGTAATAAACAAAATACATCTTCAGCAAATGCTTCAATAGGTCATTTTCTTTTCAGAAAAATAAGTTACATCAAAGCTAAGCATCAATAAGATATTTTCTTTTCAGAAAATAAAATATATCATACGCAAATGTGTCAATAGATTAATTTCTTCACAGAAATTAAAGTACGTCATCCACAAAATGTGTCAATAAATTAATTTCATTTCAGAAATTAAAATACGTCATACACAAAAGAAATAACTTATCTAACACCTATCTAAGTCATCAGCAAACGTTTCTCTTTTACAATGTCCTTAAAATTCTAAATTCCTATGGACCTTAAGAGTACTAGTTACTGGACTGTTCTTAATTTAGCATGGTTAATTGCTCATCAAAATTACAAGTTTCCTAACAGTTTTACTGTCTTTAATGTGTTTTTTTTTTGAATAGCCGAACGTATATTAAATGAAAGAAAGTAAAGTACAAGAGTCATGAAAAACAATTGTCTTTAATGTGTTTTGATTAGGAAGAAACCTGAAAAAAAAACACTGAAAATGATAGTTGATACATTGATAGACTGAAAATGATAAACACATAGTAGAAGCCTAAACCCAATTATTCCTCCAACACAGTGGCCCTCCGTCTCTGTGATCAAATCTGAATACTGTATACGAATTTAAAAAACAACACTTAAATTAATTCTATCTTCACCCGTGCATATGTGGGTTTTAATCCGGCGGAACGTGCTTCGATGTGCTTTTTAATGATGGCACGAAATTCATCATCACTTCCAACCTCCACATAGTTATCCTCCCCTAATGGTTTCATAAACATCACCGGCACGTAATCGAACATCTCCCATTCAAGATAATTCTTAATGTTCATCATTAGGCTATATGCAGACATACCATCAGTATCGAAATCCAAAGCAATACTCATGTTGCCTTTTTCAACCAAGAACATTAACCTACAGTTAAGATCAAAATGCTTTCGACGTTAGCATGATATTGTTACTGACATTACTTATACTTACAAAATAAGAAGGTGCACACCTTTTATCAGTATCAGTCACTTTGCTTTCCGTGCCAGGCCGGCCTTCCTGAAGAAGCTCAGATATGGATGCCTGCAAAGCAGATTCTACCACTTCTCCAATCATTTCTGGCATACGCTCTATTAGTATCGAGATCTCATTTAGCAGGTTAGTAATCTGGGCCGCCTGCCTGTCATTCAGAAAACTGGTTCCTTGCTGTAAGTGTGGATATATCAGTGTTGCAATCCTCTGCAAAGTTACCTGTGCTTGCTCGAGTCGACAACCTAATTCGGCTGGAAGAGGGTTGTCTGCTCTGTGAGTATCAGAGATCGAGAGATCCATGACAGGTTCAGAGGTCTGAGTTCCGTGATTCCCTTTGCCATGGTTGGTCTCACCAATGGTAGAGGCGTTGTCCTCAGCGTCCATAAAATCTGTGTATATTTTTGGTGAGCTTGAATGTGGTTCAGAGTTGTAAGTTCCCGCATTCCCTATGCCAGAATTGATCTTACCAATGGAAGTGTCCTCATCCTCCACACAATCTATTGGTGAGTTCCTAGTTGTTTGCAACGGTTGTTTCATACTGTGGCCTTCATGATATTCTAACAAGTGAGGTACCATGTTTGGTACCTGGAGCTCATCAGGGTAACTGTTGTATGAGTATGAATACGTGTGGGCGCTATTGGATCCTAACGTGACATCGTCTTTAAGAGGTGACCCGCATAACTTAGCAGATGGCTTTTTATGACCTTTAGACGTTTTAGCAGGTGGCAGAAAAGCCAGTTCACTAGATGCTAGAAGTCGAGTATGAGATGGTTGAACTCGACATCGCATTGGCTTCGGATATATATTTCCATTAGTTCCCTGATTCCACTCAATTAGCTCTGTTGGCTCTGGCTGATCTTCAAGTGGATTCACACCTTCAAGTGGTTGATCTTCAAATTGATTCACACAGATGAGTGAATTCTCACATTCAAGTGGTTGTTCTTCAAGTGGATTTGGACATACAAGAGCCCGATCAGAATTTTGATGACCATGTACATTCTTTTTTTCATTTGATAATGATTTGTTTCTGCGCTGCATTATTTTACCTAAGGAAACATTACAAGTTTATCAACTAACACATCTGTCGTTTCAAATAAAAAAAAATCAACTAACACATCTGCATTAAACTGGTAAGCAATTTAATAAGTTTCTAAATAGTTTACATAATGCCATGCTGCATATAGAGTCACAATATATTAAAGATGGCCTCAGTGATTCCCCAAATAATTAGAGAAATCAAAATGACAAGAACATCGTGACATAGGATGCTGCAATCCAAAAGCACATAGTAACACTGACGGATGAACCGATCCAAATATGAAAAAAGACATAAATCAGTCTAGTGGATCAAAATTAAAACATCACATAACAAAAACGTCTCATAATTTTGTAAACAATCAACTCGAACGATGAAGGAATATTGAGAAACCTAATTACTAATGATCTAAAGGATAAAGTTGCATCTCTGAGTATTAGTATGGAGGGGAAAATTCTATCACGTTCATAAATTCAATCAACATCGGCAATTATTAGGGAAACCTATATATATACCAGAAAGGAACAAGTAATACCTTGCTAAATCTGGATTTTTGGAATGAACGATGCGCGCGGCAACCTCCAAGGCTTGCGATCGAAGGATGTAAAATGAGCTCAAGAGATATGGGAAGGTCTTTACCGAGATTTGAATCTCTGGAAACCCTTAAAAAACAAAACAAAGTTGAGAGCAAAGACTGCTTTGACGGTTTCAACTATCAATTTGACAAAATCCAACTCTAAATAATAGGCGGACTCCCAAAATTTTAAATTACAACTGAAAACCTTAACGAGGGATTTAAATCGATGACAGTATATATATATATATATATATATATATATATATATATATATATATATATATATATATATATATATATATATATAATATACGCTGATTTTGTTTTGGCTATAATTAACCTCAGTCCAATTCAAACTATATTTTTATTTTTAGTGTAAATTTAAACAGAATAAAATTTAATAAATTGATTTTTTCCGTTGTTTAATTTAATTAATAATGAGCTCATCAAGAAGTCTAATAAGTCTAACTTCACTTAGGGTTTAGGGTTTACGGTGTAGGGGTTTAGGGTTTAGGGTTTAGGGTTTGGGATTCATGATCCATCTTGTCACTCAATTGAGTGCTGAATCGCGTGTTTCATTAGCGGTTCATGAAATTATACCATTCTATCAAATGTAATATACTATTCTTATTTGTTTTTAGGTGTAATATACTATTCTTATGAAGTATATATGATTTGTTAATTAGCGGTGCATGAAATCGGTTATTTAAATTGTTATAAATGACCACATCTAAAAATTATAATTAATCGCGCATTCAATATGATAAAAACACTCACTTATGTCACCCTATAAAATAAATTCAATGGTCGTTGATGTTTGGGGTTTAGGGTTTAGGGATGGGTGTCAAGGGGAAAATAGTTCCAAAGTAACATATATATCCAACTTAGGTTGTCCTCGATCAACATAATCCATAATCAATTATATAGGTCGGGTTTAAATTTCTTACTCTTATTTATTCGATTAAAGTAACATATGTCCAACTTGGGTCTGGCTAACGTTTATCGGTTTAAACACACATGATGCTCATCAATTCATCATCCACCTATCACATGTGACATTTGTCAGTTTACTTGGTAATAACCATTGTATTTTGGTCATGCTTGATTTTTACAAAAATTCGTGGATAAATAAATAAATAAAAACAATATACAATACTCATCATGAAAAAGTCTTTCCACACAAAAAAAAAAAAAACAAATAAAACCGAAAATTAAAAATTGAACAAAAGCCCTTTACCACATTATTATCTCCATTGTATGGTGATGGGCTCTGAATGAGATGAAAATGTGAATGCCTATTGGAATTATACTAAACACGTTGGGCCTGAATGAGATGAAAATGGCCGTGAAATGTCCAAGTGTTGTTCATCAAGTAATTCCATTTTATAAATGATACTAGTAATAAATTGATCATGTAAATTATTTAATTGATTAATTAGCTCATCTGAAGGTCTAATTCATGATAAATTATTTAATTTATTAATTAGCTCACGTGAATGTCTAATTAGTTAATCATACAATCAATATGATAGAAATGCCCTTTTGTTTCACCTTAGACTTTAGAATATCAATTCAATCGTAGATGCAACAGTTGCTCGACGGACAACCTGCTCAGAACCTCGCGATATAACTCAGATGGAATATCAGACATTTTCAGAATTTTGCGAGGAAGAATGGAGATAAAAAATGGCTAGGTCACGGGAGTCGTAAGGAAAGATGAACGGCCTGATGACTACTGATATGTTATTAGTAGTATACTTTATTTTATTGGGCTTCAAACTTACAGCCCAATGGAGACAACCCGAAACTTGAATACAACCCAAATAACGTACAACCCAAATCATAGGTCTTTAATACTTGCAACATGTTTAATGGGCTTGGCCTCGGTAGAGTTGCAACTGCCAACTAGTATCGTTCCAATTAAATTATGGCTTTATAAGATGCAAATACTGATAACTACTTAGATACGCGTATAACCAGCGAAAGAACTTAACTTTGCACAAATCACAATACCTTCATAGATGTCCACACACACTGACTGAAATGCATTGATCACTAGGAAAGATGTATCCAATTACAGTTTTCACAAACATATCATTAATACTAAAGCATAACCAAATAAGTACAACAAAACTCATACATTCAAAGTTTGTTGATGTATGAATCCTTGAAAAATCCTTCATCATACCCCTTGCTACCATCCTCTTCCAACATTATAGGGTAAGGCTCTGGGATATATATGAAATATACCATGCCTTCCCCTGCCTTTGACTCTTGTTCAGCTCTTGTTGACCCCCCATTTTAAGTAAATGTTCCCTGTTTTTAATTCTCCGCTCGATCTTTTCCCATGAAACCATTGCATCTTCTTCCATTAATGGCACACAGGAAGGTATCAAAGTCTTTTCCGTGGCAGAAGATTCTTGAGTGACGACATGTGCTTCACATATGTTGCTTGAACTGTAATGCATGAACATAGTTTCCACATCATCATCACAACCAATTGGTTTGAATGCTGCAGGAAGATCAGTGGGGTGAGTCCTGTACCACATTAGTTTCTGTGGCTTACTCCCTGAAAGCTTTCCAAGAATTGCGTGACAGAGGTCGAAGAAAGTGAAATTTTCTGGCTCAACACAGTGGATGAATGCAGGCTCGTTCACTGTCTTGTACTCTATGCCATGGTCAGGAGTTGCCACCATTCGACCTCCATATTCCACTTTTATAGTCCATAGCTTGTTCGAGTTACCTAAAAACAACAGTTTAAGGCAGTTCATAATTAATACAGACCATAAATCATACAAGTCAAACAGTAAGGACCAAAATGAACTATCATAACCTAAACTAGTGTGCCAAAACAGCTGCTTCCTAAATTAATTTCTTTGTTTGGCCACGTTTTTCCATAGCCAACTAGCAGAGGGATTACTGTTAACCGTATAAAGTGCTATGTTTATTTAGATTACTTGGCCTTATACAAGTTGGTCCATAGAGTGTGTATCTTTAGATTACTTTAGTGTTTATTCTATTAATAACTGATTCTGAGATCCTCATCACTTTCAGGTTATCAGAGGCAATAGTACTTGTTATTATCTTATACGAAGTACTTGTTATTATCTTATAACTAGCATTACATAATCTGGTGAGTGAAACTTTGAGCTCCAAAACTCTTTCATATGTTCTTCAAAGCCTTTTAATTGTGTCCATGCATTTTCCAAATCTAAAGATCCATTGTGGCATTGGAGTTGCAGTATGATCAGGTGCAGAGTTAACAACATTGTGAACAGAAAGCCGAGGTGCAAAATCTACCAACTGTATGCACTTCATAAGTTAATAAACACATTAAGGGCTTGAATATATAGGGAAAGTACACGAATTGAATAAGGTATTTTATTTAAGAATTGTGAACACGAACCTTTACCAAGATCAATTGGGCTTGTTATATTTTCATCAGCCGAAGGGGAGAGGTTTTTTTGGGGCTGACCAATGTCTTCAGCCACCGCCTTGACAGGGACAGACTTCTCGTCCGGCTCGTTTAGCGGCAATTTCACCACAAAACATGTATCACGTGCCTTGGGAGGACGACCTCTTCCTCGCCCTGTAGATGTTTCAGACTTCCCCTTGTCGCTTTTCTTAGGAGGACGACCTCTTCCTCGTCCTGTAGATGTTGCAGATTTCCCCTCTCCACAAACATAATCCTTCTTCTTTGTTGGTGGTGGAGAAGTTTGATTCTCACCGGCCACATCATCGGTGTTGCGTGGCCTCTTGTCTGGTGAGGTTTCTGGATCTAGTTACCCGCATTCCATGGCCATCTTTACTGTTATATTTCACAGAATCAGTCCAAGTAAATTTCCTAACTCAGAAGTCAGTAGTACCAAAAAGAAATCAATCTTAGCACCCTCAAGAATGATTAGTTAACTGTCCTAGACTCCTAGTTATCTAAATTCAAACAGTACATCCTATTTCATCATTTCATATAGAGAGGCAGTTCACAAGTTAATAATACTAATTCATTAATTATAGTATCCAAGTAAAATCATTAAATCTGACCAAGTGCAAAAGTAGTATCGTAGTTCAATACACAGTAAAAATAAGCACCAACTGTCCACGGGATTTTCTAAACAGGCCAATTACCAAAGTTTCATTCTAGTTTGATACAGATAAAGAATAAATCATTAATAATGCAAGTAAATTTCATATATGAACTAGTAACAATGTCTTAGTAAAAATCGAAGTATTGTAATAAGAATTAACATAAAATAACTAACCCATGTTTGTTGTATGTCTGAACGTTCTCTCTAGTTCTCTTACCAATGAATTTCACACTTTCTGAAAACCAATAGAGAAGAGAATTAGAAGTTAGAGTTTTCGATATACTGCATGTTTAAAACTAAATACAAAACACCATTTAAAAACCTGAATTTCCATCGCTGCCATTGTCCGGATCTGGAACTTCTACATTGTTTTTGCCGGAATCTGATTCGTTAAAATTTCCATCGCCGGAATATGGAGCTCCATGAGCTGATTTTTGAAGCTAGCTGCTGTGATTCAGACAGTGGATAATCAGATCCCCTCAATGTATGTCTATCAACAAGTTCGAGTGGTGGGTTCGCCTTCGCCCACCGTCGATAATCAGATCCCCTCGATTTATCAACTTCAACAAGTTCGAGATTAGGGTTCGCCTTCGCCGACATTTATCTCTCTGAATTTTTGAAGTGAATAGAATGGGTAGAGCGAAAAGAAAGCCAAAGACGAGAAAGTGAAAAAGTAGTAGGTGAATTAGGTTTTAAAGTAACAGTCCTGTTGGTCCATTTAAACGACAAAAAAAGACTAGAGTGGGGGGGGGGGGTGAATAGTCTTTTCAAACTTTTGTCGTTTAAAAACTTTCTCAGCAAGTACTTATTACTTTTCAGTAATGAGGTTGCTGATACTTAACTTTCTCAGCAAGCGTAAGTTACTTTCCAGTAGCTTGGTTTGCTGATACTTAAAATCAGAGAGCGGAAGTTTTTGAAACAATGAGTGCTCTTTCAGCAAGTAAAGGAATTCAGCAAGTGAAGTGAGTGACTGTGTACAAACAGATATAATTTGCTGAAAGCTAAATGCAGTAAGTAAATCACACAAACGCTTTTATAGTGGTATCTGAGAGTGGCGTAATCTCTCAACTAATCCACTTTGTCCTTTCTAGGACTGAATCCACTAAGATATGATTGAGGTTCCTTACAATCTCCTATCTAAAGCGATTCAACAGAAACCAAAGCACACTTGCTTTGTCTCCAACCTAAACTAGAGAACTCAACTTTGTTCTCCACCAAACTTGGTACTTTTAATAAGCAAAACCTTGCTCGATTAAGTTCCCCCTGAATATCACGCCTGAAAGGGTTTCAGTTAGAGAGTTTTGGGGTGAGATAACTTAATTATAACTTATTCAGTTACAACAAGTAATCTAAGAAACACAACTTGGAATACTTTGCAGTAAACAAGTTTGATTGTTTCTGGTGTCAAGACTTGTTCTTGTTCGAAAGAAAGAACACTTAACTAATTTCTTAGCCGAGTTTGTTCTACTTCTTCACAAGTAGCTTTTTCAAGCTTTAAGTCTTGGAACGGATCAATGGCAGTAAGAGTGTTTGAAGGTTTGTAAGTTTTTAAGCACAAGTGAGAGTTTGATCACGTTGTTGACACACTTCAACTCTTTGCCGGATGACCTCTATTTATAGTGCAAGTAATGAGCCGTTTGAATTGCTTGCATGGAGAAGCTGTGTATCTGAAATGTTTCTCGGATGAATCTTTCTTAACCAGAGAAGATCTTCTTCTTGATCCTTAGCAGTGAGATAGAAGTACTCATAAGGAATCAATCCAAGTTTCTTCTTAGGTTTCTTTGTTACCGGGTCAGCATAGTAAGCAATGCCAGGTGGTTTTATCAAATCTGGTTCTTGTCTATAAGTGTTACCAATGGCAGTTCTTCTTACTGAGACCTCAAGATTCAACCATCTCCCAGCAATATTTCTTGGGAGGGATTCTTCCCTTTGCTTTCTTTGGACCTTGAGTTCAATCCATTTGAACATTTGATTCAGAATGGCTGTAGGAAAGAACTCATTTACCAGCAAGTCTTCCAGCTTTAGGATCCAGCAACCATGAATGTTTCTGATCACATTCTGAGTGGTTTCATCATTGCTGATCTTTGTATATTCAATGCCGGAGCCAATAGCAATGCTGGCCAGCCTTTTCTCTTCCTGTCTTTGCCTTCTTCTTCTAGATTTAGCATTGTCTTGATCTCTTGCTGAAGAGTCAGACGAAAAATGCCTTGAGTGGCCAGACGGAGTTATGGCTGTTAAGGGTCTAGCTCTTATGGCTTGAGCTATTGTTTGATTGTCATCATCTTCATTCTGATTGTGATGACTTTCAGTGTGACAGAAATCTTGAGTTTCAGCAGTGGTTTTTCTCTTTTTGGTACTTGTTGAATTTAACTCAGTTTCTGCTTGTCTTTTAGAACTTTGCTCTCTTTCAGCAAAAGGTTCTAGTGGAAGTGGCGCATCAGCAGCAGGAGTAGGAGGGGTTTGATTGCTTTTTCTAGTCTTCTTTTCCCCCTTAGACATGGATTGCAACATCGGAGTGATGTGCAGAGAATAAAACTCATTGCAATTTTCAGCAAGAGTGTTGAGACTGTTATACTTCATGATGATTGCTTGTTGGTCAGAGTTCATTGTTGCTAACTCTTTTTGAATATTCATCATGTTCTCTTCATGTCTTTTCTCTGTTGCGGCCTTCTCATCCATAATATTCTGAGCTTTGACAAGAGCAGTCTTTGCAAGCTTGAGCGCCTGACTTACATCTTCTTCATAGCTCTTATGATAAAGACTGATGTCTCTTTGAGCTATTGTCAAAGTTGTAGTGCGTCTCAGCACTGTAGCCAGTATTTTTCCAATGTCAAGTGGGCTCTCAGCAAGCAATGCCTCATCTTCAGCTTTGCAGGCATCATGGACTTGCTTTAGTGCTAGAATTCTGGGAGTAAACTCCTCAACTCTTGGGAACGGCACTAAATGAGGTGTTAAGGAATGAACCTTAATCTCAGAAGCAAACTGATCATCACGCGTCAGCAATTCGGCTCTCAGCCCATCGTCTAAATCATTGATGTAATCAGGAGGAGGAATCTGAACGACTTTTGGGTCTCGCTTAGATTGATCATCATCATTTTCTGACAAGTCGTCATCATCCTCAGATTCATCATGTTGAGCGACTTTGGAGCCTTTGTCAGTAGCTTCACTTCCTTTTTGTTGAGTGGTTGCTGATGGCAACGCTTCAGACTCAACGACTGGAGTTTCACCAGTAGATAGTTGTTTCAATTGAGTTTGTGGCTCAATTACTGGAGTTTCGCCAGTAGTTAGTTTTAATTGAGTAGTTGTGAAGGCAACGTTTGAGACTCAATAACTGGAGTTTCGCCAGTAGTAAATGGAAGGGATGGAACTTCCTTTGATTTTGGTCTTGAAGATTCACCAATTTCCAGATCCTGCGTATGCCTTGCATGGATCACGAGACTATTTTGTAGAGCTCGTTGGTAATCTTCATCTTCTTCATCCTTGTCTTCAAGGTTTTCTTCAGTAACCTTGGCATCATAAACTGGACTCTTGCCATTTTTCAAGGCAGCCCTTTTTCTGGCATATTCTTCTTCAGTATCAGCACCTTGTACAGGTGCTTGATTTTCAGTAGCAGGAGGAGGTTGAGATTCATGCTGAGGTTGTGGTTGTTCAACTTGCTGATTTTCTTGTTGAACATTTTCAGCAACTGTCAACTTTAGGCCTCCAGCATCAGGACTTGGACCTTGATTGTCATCATCATCGTCTTTCTTGTCCTTGGAATCTTTCCCTTCATCATCACTGGGATCAGTGGGAATGTTCTCATCTTCTTCTTCTTCTTCATCATCTGTCAGAATGACTAGCTCAACATGCTTGTACAAAGCAACACTTGTCACTTCCTCTTCCTCAGTTAATTTGTGGGGATCAGCCACCACAGGAACAAAAAGACCTTTGAGCATCACAGCTTGTTCAGCTGGAGAGGCACTCTTAAATTTGGCCTTCATATTCTCTCTGATTTGAGCAATCAGATTTGAGCTCATTTGCTGAGAATATGTTATTTCTTCAGGAAGGATGGAGTGGACAAATGTTTCGAGCTTTAACAGTGAAGATCTCTTTTTCTCATTTGAGAGATGAAGGTGAAGATCTGAGAAGTCCATTCTCCTATATCTTTGCCAGTTGCTGACGGACTTAGCAACCCTTGACAAAGTTGTCCTTTTGAAGCTCAAGTAATGTTCTGCAGAACTTACTTGCTGATCTTCAGTGATGAGTACCACTTCAGTGGTCTCCTTTTGAGCCTGAAAAAGAATTTTATTTAGATCAGGATTGGTTTGGAAAATTGTTTTAGAGTTTAAGTCTGAAACATGATTTACCTGCTGAGAGTCAGCAAGCTCATGTAGTACAATTTCCATTCCATGAGAAGCTTGAGTAGCATCCTCCATTTGTTCATCCTGAAATAAATTAAAATTAGACACAAGTACTAAGATGTCAAACTTAGTTTTTATACCAAAATTATTAACTACCTGCTGAGCAGGGAGTGTTGGTTCTGGTGCAGAGGCTTCAGCAACCATCTGACTTGCATCTTGAGAAGTCTGTAGAGAAAGAATAATTTTAGCAAACGAACAATTTTCAGAAATTGAAGTTTTACTGATGGTTGAATTAACTACCTGCTGAAGAAGGACAGGTTGTGGCTCAGTCCTTTCAGCATTAACAGTTTCTTCAGCTTCTGGGACTGTTTCTTCAGCAGACTTCTGATTTTGCTCTAACTGAGAAAGCTGTGCGGTTTCAGCAATCTCCCTTGTCTCTGAAATGAAAAGTTGAGCAGAAGCATCTTGACCTTTAAGCTCACTGCTTGTCATGAAGAGATCAATTGACTTGTTGGATGATTCTTCAATCTCCAACTCCATTTGTTTGCTTAAATCTTCCAGTACAAGCTGGACTTTGTCAATTGAGGTCTTGGGTGAACTTGGGCCAGTATTCTCAGCATCAGAGATGCGTCTTTGAATAATGCTTCTTGAGTTTCAGCAACTTCAGGAACAGGAACCATTGCTATTTCAGCAACTGGTCCATCAGCAAGCTGGGTTTCAGCAACTTGATGAGTTGCTTGTTCAGCAACCATCTCTTCAGCAGCATCAGCGAGTGCCGCTCTTTGCAGATCAGCAGCAATGTCGCTTGCTGGTTCCATAGTTGGATCATTTGGAATATCTACAATGTAGATATCTGGGACTTGGGCAGGAATTTCATTTCCACTGCCTTGAGGTCTGTTCTCAGTAGAGTTATCAACGTTAAGTTGATTGTTGAAGGCTTCCGCAAACACTTCAACATTGCTGATATATGTTTCAGTGATTATTTCAGCAACATCTACTGGCAAATGCGTTTCAGCATTTGTGTGGGAATTGACTGAGGAGTCTTGGACATTAGGGACTGACTGAGAAGCCAGTGTCTTCTTTCTTTTGTTACTTGTCCGTTTCCTCTTAGGTACGGGATTTGCTGATGACGCTGCAGTCTGAGTGTCATCATCAGCTTTCCTCTTTTTCTTTTTAGATTTTTCAAGTTTCCCAGAGTCATCTATTGTTGCCTTTTCAGCAACAGGTGTTTCTACAACAGTTTCATTTGTGTTACCACCACCAACAGCAGTTTCATCTCTAAGTTGCTGAGTGGTAACATCTGCAGCTGTTGTATACCTTTGTTGCTGGCTTGTGCTAACAACATTTGCAGTTGTTGTCTTCTTGGATTTCTTTCCAGCAATCTTAGGTACATTCTGCTTGTAGAAAGATCTTCCCACATTGCACACAGATTTCTTGATTGGCAATGGGTTTCTTAGCTGAATCCTGAAATGTTCAAGGATATAGCATATCTTGATTCCATACATAACTGGAAAGGAAGGTGAGACCTTGTTGTCTTCTACCTTTACCTTGAACTTAGTAACACAATCAACAAGCCTGTTGAAAATGTACTTACCCAGTTAAGTTCCGATTTATTTTCATAGATATGCATCAGCAATGGCCATCTTCTCAGGCCTACTTCGTCAATTCCTCCAACTTGGGAGTCAAGAACTTTAATGAGTAGCAGAGCTACTAGACCAAGTGAATGGCAGAGATGCTTCTCTTAACGTGCTTTGTCCAAGTCACGGGAGCTATCTCGCCTTTCTTCATCTTTGCATTTCTGACGTCACTGTAGAAAGCTTCAATTTCTTCGTCAGAAGCAGTGACGTCATCTTCAGTTCCAGTGGTTGGAATCTGAAAAATCTCTGCTAAATCAGTCCATTTCAGGACGATTTGCGTGTTCTGAACATAAGTAAGGATCACTTTTTCAGTGACTCCATTACTGTCTGTAAGGGACTGGATTTCTGCATTGTTGTAGAATTCCATGGTATCAATCATGCTCACTTGCTTAGTGCGAGCAGAGATAAAGTTCATGAGGCCTTGCTGCTTGATGAACTCAAGCGCCTCTTCATTTTGGTCATCAAGTTCTTGTTCATAAAGTACCTAATGTACTTTTCTTTTGCAAACCCTCCCCATTGCATCAACATCTCACACTTTGCAGTGTCAAGATATGACGGAGGCATAGGTTTTATAGTGATTCGGTCGTTTTTCAACACAACTTTCGTTGTGTCTGGGGGCCAGAGAAGTCACCGGAGTAGTGCGTGTTTCAGCACTATCAACCTTTGACGATTTTGAGGACTTTGATAACTGTCTCTTGGGAGCCATTTCTTATATAGAGCAAGAAAGATTGTACGAAAAGAGATAGTTTGCTTTTTGACCGGAGGTACAGTAGTTTCAGGCTAGAAATTTCAGAGAAAGGAAATGTGAGTTAAAGAATTTTGTCATTTCTCTAACTCCTTCTTTATATAGTGTCTCTGGTGTGTGAGAAACTCAATCGATTTGAGCTCTCACAAGGGTAAACAGATAAACACTGGAGATAGTGGAGCCTTTGCATTGAATGCGTAGTGGCCCACTAACTAAAACCGTCAGAGCACTCTCTCTCTTTGTTTTGTTAGCCGTTAGATTAATAACTCCTTTTAATCAGTGGACACGATTGAATTTCATGTCATGATTTATTGCGAGTTTATCTGTGCCAGCTTAACGTCACAAATTGATTTTACCGAGTAATAAGGGATAGATTGCTTGCTGAAATAGACAAGAATCTTTTCAGCGAGTTTGAATTAACAATCTGGATACTTGCTGAAAGTTCCCCCTTACTTAGATATCTCATATTTTCTAAGTTTAAAAGACATTTCTGATTTCCCGTATCAGTAAATTCTTTGTATTTGAGACATCCTTTGGTAAAATCTGAGAGATGAGCTTTGCTCTTTTTCTAAGTTTCCGTCTCAGAAAATTCCTTTGATACTTGAATACCTGTTTCAGTATCTTTTGATTGTCTGAGTACCCGTCTCAGCAATCCTTAAGCTCTTTCACTTACTGAGTGTCCTGTCTCAGCAAATGATCAAGTTTCCTAACAAATACCTGTTTTGAAGGAATTACTTGCTGAATGCCTGTTTCAGCAATCATGTTGTGACTTATCATTTCTTAGAAGAAATCAGTGATTTGGTCTTTTGGACAGGAATACTTTGGCTTGCTGAATAACTGTTTCAGCATACTGCCAAGTGTATCCTTATTGAGGTAGTTCAATCAATCCAAGGTTATACCTTAGCATTGCGAACCTATTATCCGGTAGGGCTTGGTAAAGATGTCAGCAAGCTGATCTTCAGTACCCTACTTTCACAACCTCAATATCACCCTTTTCCACATGATCTCTAATGAAATGATGTTTAATATCAATGTGCTTAGTCCTAGAGTGAAACTTAGGATTTTGCGTAATTGCAATAGCACTTGTATTATCACAAAAGATTGGTGTTTTCTTTGCAGAAATACATAATCTCTTAATTGTTGCTGAATCCATAGGATTTGAGCTGTGCAACAACCAGCTGCAATGTATTCAGATTCTGTAGATGAATTGGCGACACACGTTTGCTTCTTGCTGAACCATGATATTAATCTAGTACCCAAAAACTGACAAGTTCCAGAGGTACTTTTTCTATCAAGAGTTGATCCACCATGATCAGCATCAGAATAGCCAACCAATTCAAGTCCAGAATCTTTTGGATACCATAATCCAACATTGACGTACCTTTAACATATTTCAGTATTTTATTGCCTTTTTGTAGTGTGATTCTCTTGGATCCGATTGGAATCTTGCACACACACAAACAGCATACTGAATGTCAGGTCTACTTGCTGTTAAATACAACAAGGAACCAATGAGCTTCCTATACTTGTGTTTCCAACACTTTTGTCCTCTTTAGTATAGCCCAATTTTGGTACAAACACTCATAGGGATCTTTTCAGGTTTTATCCTCTTTGATCCTAAACTTTATGAGCATTTCTTTCGCATACTTTGCTTGATTATGAATATTCCATTTTGAGTTGCTTGACTTGCCACCCTA
>CM051457.1:81237693-81277678 GCA_028274465.1 Plantago ovata
TATCCTAAGGAGAAATAATATAGAACGAAAACAATAAATCAACTATTGAAATATCATTTCTAAATACACAATCAACATAACTAAACAACAAGGTCCTTTAGCTGTTTAGCTCCCACTATTTTCACATATGCTTGCCCCCACAACAAACATACGGGTAATGTCCAACAAGTTACCGTAGTGGCCAAGATCCAAATCCATATTATGCCATACTCCAACGGGGGCTGGTCGCATAGCATAATATGACCGGTAGGACTAGTAAGACTATCCAATTGCGTCACGCAACTCTTGGTTGTTAAATCTAATTTAACCTGATGCCCTACATATTGTACCTAACGAGGTCGCTAGATACAATATGCAGTAAGTCATAACCATAGGCTTACTCTAATCTGACCATCACTGCGAGTCTGTAAGACGAGGTCGCCAATACAAGAAAACGCAATGAAAGTTCAGAATTAAAGCACCCTATGGAAAGCATCTCAGAAATACATATATATATATATATATATATATATATATATATATATATATATATATATATATATATATATATATATATATATATATATTTCTGTACTTATATTGGTTGGGGCTTGTAGCTTGAGGGTTGTTATCTGTCATCTACAAACAAATAAGGGCGCCGCCTATCCATTCTAGTTCTAAACGCGGTCAAGCATATAATGTGTGACGCCTACCCATACATAAATATGCGGTCCGACATATAAGAGGGCGCCGCCTACCCTCGCATGCATAGCGGTCGAACGGAATGTAAAAACATTGTATTTAAACATGCATTGTCAAACAATAGCATATTGAGCATATGAAACAAGTAGTAGCCTATGTGGATGACAAATGACTTCATAATTTCATTATGAAAATTATAATCCCATACTTATAATCTCTATGAAATAATTGAAAATTTGGACTGGATTGAACATTCGAAAATTCTATTGACCAAGTAGCAATTTTCGAAAACCCGAAGGACTTAATTGTAATTTTAAAAACCTTAGAGGTGTTAAATCTAAAATTCAAAAGTAGAAGGACTAATTTGCAATAAACAATAAACTGATAAATTACAAATAAGCCCTTTAACTTTATACTAATTAAATTTAACGCCTCTAGTTTAAAACAATTACAATTAAATCATATTTATATTCCAAATACAAAATTCAATCCTCAAAACTTTCAAAATTCGATTTTGGGTCCAACCAGAAAATATATATATATATATTTTTTTTTTGAAAAACGTGGCACGGGACCGTCCCCCTGGTGCCCGCGACACGCGAGTACCAGGCGCTTCCCGCGGCACGGGCCCCTGCTGCCGCAGGCGCCGCCGGCCGCCTGCGTCGCGCAGGCGGCCCGGTCGAAAAATATATATTTTTAAATTTTTTTTTTAAATATAATTCTAAATTTATATAAAAAAACAAAACTTTTGAAAATCGAATTTATCATAGAATCAATTGCATCCACATATCTACAAAATCATACAATATATACATACGTATATACGTAATCAATTAACCTCGCTCTGATACCACTGTAAGAAAATATGGTCAGAGTTACCTCTAGGGTACGTAGCGGAATTTTAAAAATTTTCTTAACATACTGGTTAATTGATTATGCATATGTCGTATATATATAAACACGTCAATTAGAAGACTAACCTTACTTCCAAAGCAGCTTCCAAGTCTTCGTAATATTCCGGTGTATCTTCTCCTTCGTCGAAGTCGAAGATATCTACAATACTCTGTATATCTGCAAGACAATAAGAGTTAGTTTCCAGCTCCTAGAACCTCAACCTTGGTATCCACGGATGAACAGCCTATCGGAAGAATGCTAGGATATTCTTTGTGTGACCAAGAAGACGGGGCGGCAATTCCCTCCGGTGGTGGTGCGCGCGCGTGAGTCTATGGGAGGAGGGGAGAGTTTTATTTTCTCTAAGAAAACTGGGTAGAATAACTGTGTCTCAAATTCGTGTGTAAAACTCTCTCTAATAGTCTACTATATATAGTAGTCTATAGAAGCCTAAAGAATAAGCAATTAGACTTCGTATAGGAATAAGAATCTAATTCTTATCGCACAAGGAAACCAATATCAAGTCTAGATTCATTCCCAATCAAATTAAAACTCAATCAGGAAAATCTAACTTATCCCTTGGACTTCTAATAGAGGAAGGAGTCGAACTCCTTCCCCTTATCTGGCCACGCGCGCGCGTGCGCCTCGTCCTACGGGAGGTGGGTCCCACTTTTGGGACCCACTTATATTTCTAAGGCAATCCAAACTCCAAGTAGATTTTGCCCAAGTGCATATGTTAATTCTAAATTAACATATCCTTTATAATCAAACCTCCATTATATTTCTAAAATATAATCTTTAATTGTATTTACATAAAATACAATTAATTAGTCAATTCAATTAATAATTCCAAATCATTAATTGAGCCACCAATTATTATAATTAATTTCAAATCAATTATAATCCATCAATCACAATTAATTCCAAATTAATTGCAATTCCATCTTCAAGGATATTCTGATAGACTGAATCACCACATAGTGTGACCCATAGGGCCTCATCGTATTAAGCAAGTCCTAGACTAGGCAACATGGAATTCCTAGACGGTTCCATTTGCAATATTAATACGAGAGGACGTTTGAGAGATTTCTCAAAGCTAACCCTTTCGTTGCGAAGCCTGTTGCGCTCAACGCGGTGATGGTAACGTCCCTTCATCTGACTTGCTTGAATGTATCTAGGATCGATGAAGTGTCTATCCCAATAATACATCCATGGACGTCTCAGGGAGTTGCTTGGTTAAGATATACTTATGACCATCATAATATATCATTTGCACTGGCCAGTGACTTTACCAACACAACTATGCAGACTATGAGCATGCTCTCCTGTGCTACACTTGAGAGATGAATCCTTCACAGAATCACTTATCACCCCCATTTGTATTTAGCCATAATCCTGGATCGTGTCTTAGGTCAGCTGCTTATTCAGAGCTGACATCGACGGGTCCACCAAGGATATGGGGCAACAAATATGATGATAAAGTCCTGTAAGTGCAAAGGACGAATGGCATCACTTCGACAACTCACCGGTTCCCATAGACACGTCGGTGTAGAGTATACATCGATGGGAGTGTCCGGTGGGTACTTTCATTGTTCGATAAAGCTTCTTCGAACAACTATGCGTAGTTATGGGAACGTTCCTTGATTGTCCAACAATCCGTTCCGTGGCCGTGGGATCGGCTCACACTTGCTCCAACAAGTATAACCTCCACGCATACTAGTCTTGTCAGGTTCATTCAGACCCCCACATCTGAGATGTACCACGACTAGGGAGAGTTTGGGATAGATGATAACTCACATAGCTCCCACTAACTGTGTGATCGGTCATCTATCCGAGGGGACATGTTTAATATCAATACAGACAGCAATAAAGATATGACATGTTGCAGCCTGGTGTAATATAAATATGAAAGCGATACTCAATAGTAAAATGCAACACAAATATATTATATTACGTTGACCTGTGTAATAGTACATATATGTCCTCTATAAGGGCACCATGCCCTTAGTAAGGACTGTCTCTAGGACATATACACTATCAAGGATACATAGCCTACATTTAAAAATATAATTTAATACAAAATTTGATCTAATTAATCTAATTTAATCCACCATTTTAGAATTTTAATCTAATTAATCTGATGTAAACCAAATTTTAATCTAATTAAATATAATTCATTTATCAATTGGAGCATTTTGAAGTCTAATGACTCATAACATAATACCAAAAAATAAAAAGAAATGTCAAAGCACATTCATCAGTCCGTTCGAAACATGGAATGGGAAACAAAATATACATATTCAATCAAGTAACAATGTACAGATTAACCTAACATATACCATATACTATGACTAATTGAATAGATAGTAACACAAGTGAATCGATTTCGAAAAATGTAGTTGTAAACCAGTACTACCAATTCTACTACTATTTCTAACATAGCACAAGTAAAAACAAAATCTTAAGCCTTACAGCTCAAAATCTAACATTTATCCTCGATTTAATCGTAATTAAACAAAACTGAAAATTGTATCAATCCAATATTAATTAGGAATCCAAATTAATCTGGGAGAGAGCATTTTAAAGCCTAAATATCCCCAAATCAAGCATAGACTAAAAATATACATCTACATTCTTTAATCCTCTAAACTAGTAAGGTCCCAGAATACAAAATCACTAAATCATCTAAAAATTAACAAACCTGACGATTATGCATTGAACATGTATGTATATGAGAAACAGAAAGGGTAGAGAGACAAATACTAACCTTTTGCAGATTGAAATGAAGGAGAGAGAGAGGGAGCTTTAACAGTGGTGGTGGTGGCGCCGCTTGCACGAGGAGAAGGAGGAGGGGTGGTGGCGCCGCTTGCTCCGGGCAGTGGTGGTGGCTGGGGTCTGAAATTTGGTGGTGCTGGGTTCAATTTGCGGAGAGGGGGAAATGGGGGTTAGGGTTTTGAATTGGAGAAGAGTGGGGGAAATGGGAGAGAAGAAGGAGTTACACGATCTGTATACAGAACTATAGCGACGGATGACTTCATCTGTCGCTACATTTTTTAATTTTTTTTACCTTTTTTTCCTTTCTAAATAAACGAGTCTGGTCAACAAAAGTGGCGACGGATAAGTTCATCCGTCGCCAAGTTAGCTACGGATAAACCTTATCCGTCGCTAATCCGGAGCCGGATTGGTCCTTCATGGCACGAACTGAGCTTAGAGCGCAGTTCGTGTTTATCCGTCGCTAATAGTAGAGATCCGTCGGTAAATAGCGACGGATAGGGTCCGTATCTATTCTTCCCTCGCTAAATGGCTGATTTCTTGTAGTGGATAGAGGTGGAGAGTATGAGTCTCCATTTGCTCAAATTTGTGCGGAAATTGGAATCATTCATCAAACAACCGCTCCATATACTCCTCAACAAAACGGGATTGCTCAGCGTAATAATAAAAACCTTAAAGAGATGATGAATGCAATGTTAATCAGTTCTGGGTGACCCCAGAATTTGTGGGGGGAAGCATTGCTTTCGGCAAATTATGTCCTAAACAGGCCACCGCATAAAAGGCTAGACAAAACACCTTATGAGTTATGGAAAGGTCGTGCACCTTCTTATAAATTTCTCAAAGTGTGGGGGTGTTTAGCTAAGGTTCCTATTCCTCCTCCCAAGCGAACAAGGATTGGACCAAAGACGGTAGATTGCGTGTTTATTGGATATGCTCAAGATAGTAGTGCATACAGATTTCTGGTTCATAAGTCAGATAATTCTGAGATTCATGCTAATACTATCGTTGAGGCTAGAGATGCTTCTTTCTTTGAGGGGACATTTCCCTACATTAGTCGCAGAACTGTTGATCCAAAAATCAATAGGGAGGCTTCTAATGTGGGGGAAGTGGAATCTATGAAAGAAGTAGAGGACCAAGCAGAAGATCCAAGACGTGGAAAAAGGATTAAAAAGAAGAAGACTTTTGGTCCAGATTTTGTAATGAATTTCTTGGTTGATAAGGACCCGATTACCTATAGAGAGGCAATCACGTCCTCAGATTCTGATCTCTGGAAAGAAGCAATTGATAGTGAGATCAATTCGATCCTTCAAAATCATACGTGGGAATTGGTTGATCTTCCACCTGGTTGTAAACCTCTGGGTCATAAGTGGATTTTCAAGAAGAAAATGAAACCAGATGGTTATGTGGATAAATACAAGGCAAGACTTGTAGTTAAAGGATACATGCAAACTGAAGGCGTCGACTACTTCGACACATATGCTCCTGTATCTAGAAAAACATCCATAAGGTTGATTATTGCTTTTGCAGCATTATTCAATCTAGAAATTCATCAAATGGATGTGAAAACGGCTTTCCTCAACGAAGATCTTGAAGAGGAAATTTACATGGAACAACCTGAGGGACATGTGGTTCCTTGAAAAGAGAATAAAGTGTGTAAACTTGTAAAATCCGTGTATGGATTAAAACAAGCTCCTAAACAATGGCACGAGAAGTTTGATAGCGTTATGCTCTCAAATGTGTTTAGGATAAATCAGTGTGACAAGTGCGTCTACATAAAAGGTGATGACAAGAACTATGTCATAGTGTGTCTTTATGTGGATGATATGATAATCATTGGAAACAATGATAATATCAAGGCTACAAAGAAGATTTTGACACGAAATTTTGACATGAAAGAGATGTCAAACTTGGAATGAAAATTTCCAAGACACCAGATGGATATTCACTTTCTCAATGTCACTATGTTCAAAATGTTCTTGAGAGATTTGAAAAAGATGGTACTGAGACTGTAAGAACTCCTATAAAGGTAGTGTCTAACCTTTGCAAAAACCGAGGAGAAAGTGTAAGACAACTCGAGTATGCTAAGGTCATAGGCAGTCTCATGTACCTTATGGACTGCACTAGACCGGACATAACTAACGTGGTTAATAAGTTGTCAAGGTATACGAGTAACCCATGCCATGAGCATTGGGAAGCAGTGGCAAGACTTCTGAAATACTTGAGATATACCGCTAACAATGGTCTGCACTATTCGAGGTATCCAGCTGTACTTGAAGGGTACAGTGATGCGAATTGGATAACAGGTTCGTCGAATGTGATCACAAGTGGATATATTTTTACCATAGGAGGTGCAGCGGTGTCATGGAAATCTTGCAAACAAACATGTATTACAAGATCAACTATGGAGTCACAGTTCATAGCATTGGATCTTGCAGTAGAAGGGGCTGATTGGCTGCGGAGTTTCTTAGAGGAAATTCCGATGTGGTCAAGGCCTATGCCGCCAATAAGCTTGAATTGTGACAGTATGTCAGCTATTGGGCGTGCAAGAAATAATGAATATAATGGGAAGTCTACACATATTCGAAGGAGACATAAATCCGTGAAGAAGTTGCTAAAGGCTGGTGTTATAACTTTGGCATTTGTGAGATCCAAAGACAACATCGTGGACCCATTAACCAAAGGTCTCGCTGAAGACCGTGTGGTGGCTTCATCGAAGGGAATGGGATTAAAGCCCGTTAAATGATTACTGTCCATGATGGCAACCCTACCTGAATTGGTAAACCCCAATTTGCAGGTTCAAAGGGACAACCGAATTGTGGGGGGGATCAACCAAAGCACTCGAAAGTTGTTTCCCAAGCCATTCCTATGGTGTAAGAGTGATAGGCCTGTACAGTGAAGGTTAAGCTATAAGCTTTTAATGATCCTTATACGTTGATTTAATAACGTGGGGTATGACATGATACTCTAAATGAGAGATCACCTATGTCGAACGTGAAGGGGCCGCTTCTATGAGATGACAGTTTGGGCTAAATCTCTAGAGCGTTCGATGAATTTACCAAGGCAGTCCAGGGCCAAAACGGTCGACAACGAAAGGGCAAACCGGAATAGAGGAATCGTTGTGTGAGTAGCATTGTCTTGGTACACAAAAAACGCCGAACAGTTCAAGGCATCGCCTCCACTGGTTGGTAAGTGTATCCGATGGTATTTTACTACGGGAGGTTCAAGGCTAACAACCACCTGTCCAGATGCAGCGGTTTCTCGTGGAACTCTCAAAATGCATTATTAGGTTGCATGTGCATGAGCCTTCAATTTTTCATTCATGTGGGAGATTGTTCGAGAAATTGGTTTTATTTAAGCCAATATTACTAGCTAAATTAAGTGTAAAGTGTAGAACTTTGAGCATAAATTAGAGTGGATTACACCGCACGGTTTTTCATGTTCTTTAGCTCGTTGCGGAGAGGATTGCGCAAGCTCCGTAACAGTATAAGACATGCGAGTAAACCAATTCTCGGTGTGAATGATAAATTGGCTCAAAGAGGTGTGGTTGGGACACATCGAATGTCGACCGTAAATAAGCCTGACTAAGTTGGAGTGATTCTGATTTTGTTCATGCCTTTTGGCGTTTGATATACTCCACTAAGCTTACACCTTAATGATATTAAAGAAGTGTGTGAATACAATATCTTAATGATGACCAAGTAACTAATTGGAGGAGTTATTGAGATAACTCACGTTACTTGTGTACCATTAAGCTATATGTGTTAATGAATGTTATTAACACCAGTGAATCTGATAACTCCTATCAGATTAATATCATTAATGTAGTGTGTTTATGAATTTCATTTACACTAATGTGACTCTTGAGCTAGCTAGCGTGGCTATATAAAAGGCCATTCCCCATTTGTGAAAAATCACTCTTCACTTCACTACTCTTCATTCTTTCTACATCATTTCATATTAGCTAAAAGAGAGTTCCATTCTAGTTTTGCTCGAAGGATTTGCTTTCGCAGCTTCCGATAGCAAGAGTGATTGGACGTTGTACCTTGGGAGCCTATTGTGCACGGGAGGCCTGAAGCTTACTAAGGCGGACAAATAGAACTTAAGGGCAAGCGGTTTAACGGCTGCCTCGTCCAGGATTAATCCGAATCTTGTTCTCTGGTTTGTTGATAATTCGACAGTGAGTTATTTACAAGTTCTTGTTCTTTGTTTTCTTCACTCAACTTTATATTTATTCATTTCCTTTAAATTATTCACGTATAATTGTCACCGGAAACAACAATATTTTGATCTAGTTAGAGTGTTATAAGCATTTGATATTTTTGTGTTATCAATTGGCTTTAAGGATAGTTTAAGTATTCATTCTTAAGATAGTCTTACTTATCAGTTTACAATAACTGTTTTGACGCTATCTATTTGTTTTGTTCTATGTCGTTTGATACAAACTGCATATTCTGAGCTTTGTGATCAACTCTTACCATGAATCAAACTATCGAGGACAACAGTGGAGATATTGGTGTTCGAATATTGCAAGTAAGTTATTTCTAATTAATGCTATAAATATTTAGTTGATGAATCAAAATTTGATAATAAGACTAGGTGTTCTAATCGGAAATTGACTGCCAACTTCACATTGTAGAAAGATATTATCTTCTAGTATTAATATATAACTCCTGATTTATGCTTCAATCAATCTATATGAACAAGTGTTGATGGTTTAGTTTAATAAAAATGGGTGTTTGGTCTAGTGGTATGATTCTCGCGAAAAGCGAGAGGATGCGGGTTCGATTCTCGCAGCACCCCATATTTACATTGCCAAAATATAATATTTTAATATTTTTATAACATTGTAGGTGAATTAAATAAATTAAAAAGAAACATAAATTTAAAAAAAAAAATCCAAATTTAGTGACGAATAGGATTTATCCGTCATTAAGTTTAGTGACCGATAAATCCTATCCGTCGGACAACCCGAAGCAGTCTCAACGATCTATCCGTCACTAATTAGTGACCGATAGAATTCCGTTACTAATTCGCTTGGTACGCCAAAAACTGGGACTTCCTTATTAGGTACGGATCTATCCGTCTAGTGACGGATAGACGTTTTTAGGGACGGATAGATCCGTCCCTAAAATTGGATTTTTTGGAGTGATTTAGGAATGTTTTTATGCTAGTAGTAATCTATGTTAGCGAATAAGCGAGATATGGAATTATGTACTCTGTATGTGTTGTCCCATGAAACTCTGATGTTGTACTTATGAAAGTGTCTGGTGCGGATCATATGAGATCTGTAGAAGAGTTGAAAATGCTTTCAGTTCTGGTGTTAGACAAACTTTCTTTTTTCCTTCCCATTTCCATCCAGCACAATGCTATCCATGGCTTATATTGTGCGTAATACAAATGGAAGCCAAATTTTCATTCATTATGCCAAGTAGCCTTACCTTAATGGACTATACACCACATTCGACAAAGTGATTCATGGGTTGGAAATGCTTGACATAATGGAAAAGGCTGGTGGAAAGGTCTTGGCTCCGTTTTAGCTTGTTGCCTGTAGAGGATAAGCGAGGTCTCGGAGTATTTGGTTTTGTGTCCGAACACCAGTTGTTTTTCAACTGGAACCCTGCTTCTCTAAGAAGATATGCTCTCTATGATTTCTTTCCATATGTAATACTTCGTCAAATTAATCCTAGAACATGTGTATATTGTTTTACACGAACAAATCTGAATGCTAATCATTCAAAACTAATTATTTACTCTTGATCTTGTTGAGCGATGCTAATTTAGCTTCAGTAGGTCAATAAATGTCATGTTTTAATATGATTATATTAATTGTTTTACAATATTTGAATTTAATTTATTCTCAATTGCGACGACTAGTTCTAGACAGATAGTATGTGGCTTCTACACAACGGCTAGTCTGTGGTTATTGTTTGCGTGACATTTGCTTAATGGCCACATGTATTTGTAATTGTTGTTAATGTGACAATTGCTTATTTGTCACAGCTGTTTGTAATTATTATTGGTGTAAACATTTTTTATCTGCCACAAGAGGTTACTGTTAGACCATTCGCGGTATGGTTTTAAGAGGTTACTATGTGGTTTTAAGTTGTTAGCATTGAAATTTTTCGTTATGATTATAACTTTATTTTTTGTGGTTTTAAGAAACTCCAGTATGGTTTTAAGATGGTTTATTATAATTTTAAGCGACAATCTAAAATCATTCACAAGTATCAAAATATAAAAAAAATAAGATTAAACAAGTAAAAAAATCTAAGAATTGTCATTAAAATATGAATGATCAAGTTTACGATAAGTTAATATAAACATTTTAGTCATTACAATATATGTTGAAACATTCATTGCTTTTTTTAATAAACATGTTGGAGAACTTCTGCTTCTTGCCTTTTCTTCACCAAACTCAATTGACATCATCATCACCTGCTTAAAATCATAACAACTCCCATTAAACCTACAACAAAGATACTTATAACCACATTATGTACCCTTATAATCATACAATGGACAAACCCAACACAGTAGTATTATATACTTCTTAAAACCACAACAACAGATATGAAAACCACACCAAAATTTATTAAAACCACAATAGTGAATCCATTAGAATACATTGCTTGAAAATATCCAATATTCAGATTCCTCCTCTTTCTCATCAACGAACACGTAATCAAAATACATTGCTCGAATATATTGATGCTCAGAACTATTCTTACATTTAAAAGTAAACAAATGGGTGAAAAATCGAATCTAAACACTATGAGTTGATCATTGCTCGAAAATATCAATTAAGAAAGAGTCTTAAAACCATATCATTTGGTCATAATATCACACCAACCAGTCTTAAAACGACACTAGGAAACAAAAGATGAGAGAGAAAGTAGATATGAGGAGACACCAACGAGTCTTAAAAAAACCATATAAAAATCTATTAAAACCACAATAGTGGATCCATCAGAATACATTGCTCGAAAATATCCAATATTCAGATTCCTCCTATTTCTCATCAATGAACATGTAATCAAAATACATTGCTCGAAAATATTGATATTCAAAACTATTCCGATTACATTTACAAGTAAACAAATAGGTGAAAAATCGAATCTAAACACTATGAGCTTAATTGCTCGAAAATATCAATATTCAAAAATATTCTTAAAACCATATCATTCGGTCTTAAAACCACACACCGGTGGTGATGGAGGTATGGTGGTGGCAGTTGTGTGGTGATGGTGGTGGTGGTGGCGGTTGAGTGGTGGTGGTGGCGGCTGTGTGGTGGCGGTTGTGTAGTGGTGGTGGTGGTGGTGGCGGATGTGTGGTGGTGGAGGTGTGGTGGTGCTGGTGGCGGGGTTGTGTGGTGGTGGAAGGAGGATGAGAGTTTTAAGAGAGAGAAATAGATGATTGTAGAGAGAGAAATATGAGTGTGAAATGGGTTTGATGTAGGGTTTTTTCTATTTATACTAAAATTAGCTAATTGGTTTTGTTGGTGTGACCGAAATTTTTATTTTATTAGATGAAAACCAGTCTTTCCTACTATATAGGTGTTGGTCCCTTTAAACAACAAGAAAAGACTAGGGGGGGGAGGGTGAATAGTCTTTTCAAACTTTCGTCGTTTAAAACTTTCTCAGCAAGTGCTTATTACTTTTCAGTAATGAGTTTGCTGGTACTTAACTTTCTCAGCAAGTGCTTATTACTTTTCAGTAATGAGTTTTCTTATACTTAAAAATAGAGTGCGGAGGTCTTTTACAATAAGTGGTTTTCTCAAATAGTTAGTTTCAGCAAGTGAGCAGAGTGACAGTGTATGATAAATGTAACTTGCTGAAAACTAAGTGCAGTAAAGTAAATCACACAACCACTTTTATAGTGGTATCTCAGAGTGGCGTAATCTCTCAACTAATCCACTTTGTCCTTTCTAGGACTGAAACCACTATGATAAGATATGAGGTTCCTTACAAATTCTATGACCAATGATGCTCAGAAACCAAAGCACACTTGCTTTGTTTCCAACCTAAACTAGAGAACTATAACCTTGTTCTCCACTAATCTTGGGACTTATAATCAGCAACACTATGCTTGATTAATTCCCCCTGAATTTCACGCCTGAAAAAGGGTGTTTATCAGTTAGAGAAGTTTGGGATGAGATGACTTGAGTATAACTTTTCAGCTATAACAAGTTATCTAAAGAAACACAACTTGTAATACTTTGCAGTAAGCAAGTTTGTTGTTCCTGGTGTCAAGACTTGTTCTTGTTCTAAAGAAATAACACTTAACTAATTTCTTAGCCGTGAATGTTCTACTTCTTCAGAAGTAGCTTTTGTTTCAAGTTTAAGTCTTGAAACGGATCAATAGGCAGTAATGAGTAGAGAAGGATTTGAGTGTTTAAAGCACAAGTGAGAGTTTGATCACGTTGTTGACACACCTTCTACTCTTGCCTGATGACCTCTATTTATAGTGTTTCAAGGGAGCCATTTGAATTTCAAATTCTAAGGCTTTGTACCTTAAGATGTCACTATCTTGCTTTTGTACTTTCAACAACGTCCTTCATTTGTCTTCTTGTCTTCATGTTCTTCGAGTGCTTACTTTGCATTTAATGTTCTTTTGAATCAAATTCAAATATGAACGTTGGAGCCAAAATGCAAGTACTCTTCAACAAGGAGGTCATATATGTTGTCATCAAGTGGTCAGTCTCAGTTTCAGCAAACACAACCTACTCTGTTATATAGATATTCACTTATGCAAGCTTTTGCTGAGATTCTCACTTTCTGAAGAAACATGTGCCTTTGTAGATACCTTTCTCAGAATTCTTCTAAGTCTCCAGTCTTCTAAACTTCAACTTTTTGAGTGGTTCTAGGTCTTCAATAGTTCGTTTGTAAAAACAAAGTACATCATCAACAGGCTTAAGAACCTAACCAGTACCTACACTAAGTCTTTCAGCAAACGTTCCTCTTTTACAATGTCCTTAAAATTCTAAATTCCTATGGACCTTAAGAGTACTAGTTACTGGACTTTCCTTAATTTAGCATGGTTAATTGCTCATCAAAATTACAAGGTACCTAACAAATTTCCCCCTTTTTGATGTTAGCAATCCATGACTAAATTAATTGTTACCCTTTTAGAGGTTCCTGATGTTGAATAAATCAGTTGATTAATGCAGACATACTTGAATAATAAAACAGTAAGCATAGAATAATTTGCATAATCAAGAACCAATAAGAGTAAAAAAGTTCATTGCTGATAGTTATCTTTCCGTAAGTTTACAAGAAATTTCGCAGATAACTAAAACAATCAGCAAGCAAAACAAAGCTTTTATGTACCTGTTGAACAGGAGTTGTAGATTTTGGTGCATAAGTTTCAGCAATCTTCTGACTTGTGTCAAAGCTTTTACCAAAACTTTTATGTACCTGCTGAACATGAGTTGTAGATTTTGGTGCAGAACTTTCAGCAATCTTCTGACTTGTATCTTGAGAACTCTGTAAAGAAATAATTGTGTTACTTAAAGATAAAGTTTCAGGTAGTGAAGTTTTGCTTATATCTGAGTTAACTACCTGCTGAAGAATGGCAGGTGCTGACTCAGTTCTTTCAACATTGAAAGCTTCTTCAATATCTGGGACTTGTTCTTCAACAGACTTCTTTTCATGCTCTATTTGAGAAAGCTGTGCAGCTTCAGCAATCTCCCTTGTCTCTGAATTGACAAGTTGAGTAGAAACATCAAGACCTCTAAGTTCACTACTAGTCATGAATAGGTCCACTGACTTGTTGGAGTTGTCATCAATCTCCATATCTATTTGCTGGCTTAAGTCAGTCAGCACCAGTTGGACTTTGGCAATAGATGTGCTTGGTGAACTTGGTCTAATACTCTCAGCATCATGAGATGTGTCGTGGGAATGATGTTTCTTGTTGAGTTTCGGCAAACTCTTGGACTTGAACTGTTGCAGTTTCAGCAACTGGTTCTTCAATAGTTGCAGCTTCAGCAACTTCTTGGACTTGACTAGTTGCTATGTCAACAACTGTCTCTCTTACTTATGTTGCTTTGTTGGCAACATTCTCAGCAAGTGTAGCCTTTCTTAGGTCTGCACCAATGTCACTTGCTGGTTCCAGAGTTGTATCATCAAGATTATCTACAATGTAGACATCTTCTATTCTTTCTAAGGTAGGATTTTCGTTTCCACTGCCTTGTGGTCTTGCTTTAGTAGATGGATCCAAGTTAATTGGATTTGCGGAGGCTTCTGCAAGCACTTCAGCAACATCTACTACAGTGGTTTGCTTTTCAACAACCACTGGTGTATCATCGTCCTGAATGACATGGACGACCGGCACGGATTTTCTTGCCATTGTTTTCTTCCTTGGGATGGTGGTCTTTGTCCTTGCCTTCTTAGGAACAGGATCAGCTGATGAAGCTGTAGTCTGAGAATCATCATCAGCTTTCCTCTTTTTCTTAGATCTTTTGCTGGGTGGATTAGTGTCAGCAACCGCAGCAGTATCAGTAGCAGTCTCAACAACATTTGCAGCTGTTGCATTCCTAGACAGTTTGTCAGTCTCAACAACATTTGCAGCTGTTGCATTCGTATACTGTTTGTCAGTCTCAGCAACATTTGTAGTTGTTGCTTTCCTAGACTTTATGTCAGCAGCAATCTCAGCAACATTTGCATCTGTTGCTTTCCTTGACTGTTTATCAGCAACCTTGGGTCCATTCAACTTGTAGAAAGCTCTTCCCACATTGCATACTGTTTTCTTAATCGGCAATGGGTTTCTCAGCTGAATCTGGTAATGTTCAAGGATGTAGCATATTTTCAGTCCATACAACAACGGAAGCAAAGGTGACACACTGTTGTCTTCAACCTTGACCTTGAACTTCGTAACACAATCAACAAGTCTGTTGAAAATGTACTTATGTACTTGGCCCAGTTGATGTTTGTTTTACTTTCATAGATATGCATCAGCAATGGCCATCTTCTCAGGCCTACTTGGTTTATTCCTCCAACTTGGGAGTCTAGAACTTTGATTAGTAGCAATACTACTAGACCAAGTGAATGGCAGAGATGCTTCCTTTTTGTGTGCTTATTCCAAGTCACAGGAGCAATCTCTCCTCTCTTCATCCTTTCGTTTCTGACATCACTGTAGAAAGCTTCTATTTCTTCATCAGTGGCAGTGATGTCATCTTCAGTTCCAGTAGTTGGAATCTGAAAGATGTTTGCTAAATCAATCCATTTTGGGATGATTTTCTTTCTCTGAACTGTTGTAGAAATAACTTTTTCAGTGATTCCTTGTCCATCAGTAAGGGTCTGGATTTCTGCATTATTGTAGAACTCCATAGTGTCTAACATACTCACTTTATTTGTGCGAGCAGTGATGAAGAAAAGTAGGCCTTGTTGATTTATGTACTTCAACGCCTCAATGTTTTCTTCGTCCAGTTCTTGTTCATAGAAGTATCTGATATACTTCTCTTTGGCAAATCCACCCCATTGCATCATCTGCTCACACTTTTCAGCGTTGAGATATGCAGGAGGCATGGGTCTTTCTGTGATTCGGTCGTTTCTCAACACGATTTTTACCGTGTTTTTCACCAGAGTTGATGACGGAGAAGGAGCAGTGCTTTTTCCAGCACTGTCTGCCTTAGATGACTTGGTGTTCTTAGATGATTGTCTCTTGGGAGCCATCTCTTATATAGGTGGTAAGATTGGGGGAGTACAAAAAGATGCTTTTCTTTTTGACCGGAGGTACAGTAATTCAGAGCACAGGCTAGGGAATTTTTTGCAGAGAAAGGAAATGTGAGTTAAAGAATTTTGTCTTTCTCTAACTCTTCATTTATATAGTATCTCTGTTATGTGAGAAGCTCAATGGTTTGGAGTTCTCATCAAGAGTAAAACAGAGATTCAACGATTTAGTGGGGCCTTTACATTAAATGCGTAGTGGTCCACTAACACGAAACCGTCAGAGCATGCTTTCTGTTTGTAATATTAACATTTAGATCATCAAGTACTTTAAAATCAATGGCCACGATTGTATTTCATGTCATGATTTACAGCGAGTTTATCTGTGCCACGATTAACGTCACATTTGATTTTACCTTGACTCACGGGATTTTATCTCTTTTACTACAAAGCTAATTGCTTGCTGAAGTATACAATAATCTTTTTAGCAATTTTAATACTTCTGACTTTAGCAATTACTTTTTAAGTAACAAGCCTTGTAGTTGCTGAAAGTTCCCCCTTAATCAAACATCTCATTTTTCTTTGGATCAAAGATATTTCTGAGTTCCCGTCTCAGTAAATCCTTTTATATTGAGATATTTTTAGGTAAATTCTCTTTTAGTGAGAAGCAATCTTGCTCTTTTCTGAGTTCCCGTCTCAGATTTATCTTTTGATACTTGAATACATGTTTCAGTATCCTTGATTGTCTGACTGCCAGTTTCAGCAATCTTTGAATTTTTCTTACTGAGTACCCGTTTCAGCAAGTGATCATGTTTCCTAACAAATACCCGGTTAGAAAGAATTACTTGTTGAATGCCTGTGTTTCAGCAAACATTTCGTGTACAATCATCTCTTTTAGAGAAGTCAGTGGAAAGGGACTTTTCAAGGAATGAATAATCCATTAAGCAACTATTGTCTTGTTGAATGCCCTTTCAGCAATCCAGTCAAATGTATCCCTTTTTATTGAGGTAGTTCAATCAATCCAAAGTTATAGCTTAGCATTGCGAACCTATTATCTGGAAGGGGCTTGGTAAAGATGTCAGCAAGTTGATCATCAGTACCTACTTTTACAACCTCAATGTCTCCTTTTTCCACATGATCTCTAATGAAATGATGTCTAATATCAATGTGCTTTGTCCTTGAGTGCAACTTAGGATTTTGCGTGATAGCAATACCACTTGTATTATCACAAAAGATTGGTGTTCTCTTTGCAGAAATGCCATAATCTCTTAGTTGTTGCTGAATCGAAAGAATTTGAAAAGTGCAACAACCAGCCACAATGTATTCAGATTCAGTGGATGAATTGGCAACACAGGTTTGCTTCTTGCTGAACCATGATATTAATCTTGTACCAAGAAACTGACAAGTTGCAGAAGTACTTTTTTTATCAAGAGTTGATCCTCTATGGTCAGCATCAGAATAACCTACCAATTCTAACCCAGAATCTTTTGGATACCATAATCCAACATTGACTGTACCTTTGACATATTTCAATATTTTGAGTGCCTTTTTGTAGTGTGATTTTCTTGGATCAACTTGGAATCTTGCACACACACAAAAAACATATTGAATGTCAGGCCTACTTGCTGTTAGATACAACAAGGAACCAATGAGCTTCCTATACTTGTGTTCATCCACACTTTTGTCTTCTTTAGTATAGCCCAATTTGGTACCAACAATCATAGGGATCTTTTCAGGTTTCTCTTCCTCTTTGATCCCGAACTTTATGAGCATTTCCTTTGCATACTTTGCTTGATTTATGAATATTACATCTTTTAGTTTCTTGACTTGCAATCCTAGGAAGTAATTCAATTTGCCCATCATACTCATTTTTCAAACTTATTTGTCATGAGTTTGGAAAAATCATCACAAAGTTTCTTGTCCTTGGATCCAAATATTATGTCATCCACATACAGCTTTGGATCTAAGGACAAGCAACTTTGTGATGATTGGGCTATACTATCTTGGTTTCTGAGGGAAGTTCAAAGCCAGGGGGTTGTTCTAGGTAGACTTCTTGAGAAAGTTCACCATTTAGGAATGCACTTTTAACATACATTTGATAAACAATGAAGTCATTATGAGCAACAAAGGCTAAGAAAAGTCTAATAGCATCCAATCCTGCAACTGGTGCATAAGACTCATCATAATCCAATCCTTTAGTCTGGCAATAATCTTGAGCAACCAATCGAGCTTTGTTCCTTGTTACTTCTCCAGACTCACTCAACTTGTTTCTGAACACCCACTTTGTACCTATTGCTTTCTTTCCTTCAGCAAGGGGTACAAGTTTCCAGACTTTGTTCCTTTCAAATTGATCCAGTTCTTCTTGCATTGCCTTGATCCATTCAGGATGCTTTAAAGCGTCTTCTATGGTCTTGGGCTCAATTTCTTAAACAAAGCAGAGAACAAAGCTTCTACTTCAACAACATTTGCTTCTTCAACAAGTTCTTGATTAGTAGATACTTTGAATCTAGTCACTTGGCGTTTGTAGATATCACCAATCATATCCGTACAGGGATGATCTCTAATCCACTTATAACTTTGGATCAGGATATGTTTGCGTTTCAGCATGTGACTCTTCAGCATGTACTTGTTCAGTACTACTGGTATCTTGTTGTTAGGAAACTTGTAAATTTTGATGAGCAATTAACCATGCTAAATTAAGGTAAGTCCAGTAACTAGTAATCTTAAGGTCCATAGGAATTTAGAATTTTAAGGACATTGTCAAAGAGGAACGTTTGCTGAAGACTTAGTGTAGGTACTAGTTAGGTGCTTTAGTTTGTTGATGATGTACTTTGTTTTTTACAAATGAACTATTGAAGCACTAGAACTGCTCAGAAACTTGAAGATTCGAAGACTGAAGACTTAAGAAGAATTCTGAAGATGGTATCTACAAAGGAAAGTGGAAATTTCAGCAACAGCTTGCATAAGTGAAAATCTATATGACAGAGTAGGTTGTGCTTGCTGAAACTGAGATCGACCGCTTGCTGAAATACATATGTGACCTCCTTGCTGAAAGTACTTGCATTTTGGCTCCAACGTTCACATTTGAATTTCATTCAAATGAACATTAAATGCAAAAGTAAGCATGCGAAGAACATGAAGACTAGAAGACAAATGAAGAACGCTGCTGAAAGTACATAAGCAAGATAGTGACATCTTAAGGAATAAAGCCTTAGAATTTGAAATTCAAACGGCTCCCTTGATTCACTATAAATAGAGGTCATCCGGCAAAGAGTTGAAGTGTGTCAACAACGTGATCAAACTCTCACTTGTGCTTAAACACTCATCTTCCATACTCTTTACTGCCTATTGATCCGTTCCAAGACTTAAGCTTGAAACTAAAGCTACTTGTGAAGAATTAGAACATTCACGGCTAAGAAATTAGTGAAGTGTTCTTTCTTTCGAACAAGAACAAGTCTTGACACCAGAAACAACTTAACTTGTTTACTGAAAAGTATTCCAAGCTTTGTTTCTTAGATAACTTGTTATAGTTGAATAAGTTATACTCAAGTCATTTCATCCCAAACCTCTCTAACTGATAAACACCCTTTTCAGGCGTGAAATTCAGGGGGAATTACTCAAGCATAGTGTTGCTGATTATAGGTCCCAAGTTTGGTGGAGAACAAGGTTTCGTTCTCTAGTTAGGTTGAAACGAAGCAAGTATGCTTTGGTTTCTGAAGAATCATTATAGATAGGTGTTGTAAGGAACCTCAAACTTATCTTAGTGGATTCTGTCCTAGAAAGGACAAAGTGGATTAGTTGAGAGATTACGCCACTCTCAGATACCACTATAAAAAGTGTTTGTGTGAGTTATTTTACCGCATTTAGTTTTCAGCAAGATTAACTATATATACACTATCACTCTGCTCACTTGCTGAAACTAGCACTCTCTGAAAAGCACTTATTGTACAAAGACTTCCGCACTCAGTTTTTAAAGTATCAGTAAAACTCGTTACTGAAAAGTAACTAGTACTTTCTGAGAAAGTTAAGTATCAGCAAACTCATTACTGAAAAGTAATAAGCTCTTGCTGAGAAAGTTTTTAAACGATGAAAGTTTGAAAACACTATTCACCCCCCCCCCCCTCTAGTCTTTTTTCTTGTTGTTTAAAGGGACCAACAAGTGGTATCAGAGCGGGAGGTTCTTTAACCTTCAGCGCTGAACCTAGATCCCCTTAGGTGCTTTCTGTAAATCACTCTCACTTGATCAGTTTGGTAGTCTTTTGCTGACAGGATGTCTTTAGGAGACGCTCCCTTGCTGAAGCTGGAAAACTATGAAAAATGGCGAAACAACATGATGCTACATCTTGAGGCCATTAGTGATGAAATGGTCACTGTCATAAATGATGGACCTATCAAGATCACTAAACTTGAGATAAGCTTTCCTCACAAAACCACGGATACCGCTAGTAAATCTGCTGAAAAGAAGAAGAAGTTCAAAAGAGCTTTGATTGCTGAAGAAAAGAAGCAGCTTCAAGCAAAAATCGATGCGCTGTGAGGTAGAGAGCTCAGACACTGAAGAAGAAGAAGCCACTCTTGATGTAGAGATTGGCAAGGAAGTATGTGGAATAGCTATGGAAGCTTATCCAGATGTGTCAAACTATGAATTCTGCCTCATGGTCGGTTAGGTAAACAGTCCTACCTCTGACTCTGACTCAGAAAGTGAAGATGATATTGACCTTGATAGAATTCAAGGAGAGATCGAAAGATTTGAGAAAACTCTAAGCAAACAGCAAGAGAAACTACAGAATGCAGAAACTCTGACCAAGCAAACTACTGAAAAGTACGTTTTGCTGAAAGAAAAGTAAGAAAACAAGGATGCTGAAATATTGCATCTCAAGAAGTTGATTGCTGAAACTACAGAGAAAAATTCTCAAATGGCAATAGAATTGGAAGAGTATCAGTCCTCAATTCTAAAGTTGCTTGCTGAAATACAAGAAATGAAAAAGATGAAAATCAATTTCAAATCTTATGCTGATGCAAGTAATACGCTGACTGAACTAAACTCTTATCTGAGAGATCCATCTCAGAAAGAAGGTTTAGGTGCAACGTATGAAGGTGATAACGTAATAATCTTGAGTAAAGACAAATCACCAACTACCTTTGTACGTGCAACTGATAGTGGTCAACCAGAACTCTATCAGATTGGTCAATCTAAGGTTGTTGAAATATGCAATCAAGTACCTACGACCGTAAATCCCGCTGTTGCTACTCAAAGTAACAAGATTTTAAAAGGAAAACAGGTTGCTGAAAAGCAAACTGTTAAGAAAAAGGATGATGTAAAGCATTCCGCCAAACAAGTTGTTGAAAAATAATTTGTTAAGTCAAAAGGCAAGATTACTAAAAGTAATCAGAAGACCTTTGCTGACAAACCTGAATCAAGTATTGTTGCTGAGAGAAAAGCTCAGCATTCTCCGAAAAGTGGACTCGGTTTCAAAACCAAGCAAAGTCAACTTTTTCATGAGTATAAGCAAAGTCAGCAAAGATACTTCAAAGAGATGAATAAAACCAAGCCTAAGAGTTCTGACAAAACTCAAAACGCTAGGACTAGAAGGAACCTTGCCAGAAAAGAACTTACTGAAAAGTATGTTCAACAAAAAGGTCAACCGAGCAAGACACCACATCAGAAAGTGGATTTGATTAACAATAATCAAAGTCTTTCGGCTCAAAACCTTCTAGTTCCTCAGCAAGTAGAAAACAAGTCAAAGTTGAAAAACTAAAGACTTGGGTTTCCACTGGACGTATTCTTGAACATGTTAATGGACATCCAATATTGGATAATTAACTTGTTTGCTCTTGATTGTGCAGACTTCAGCCACGGAGACAAACAATGCAATTTGGCACTTTGACAGTGGTTGTAGAAAGCACATGACGGGCAACAAGAAAAACCTTATAAACTATAGACGATGGTCTAAAGGTCCAACAATAGGGTTTGCTGGTGGAGGCTTTGGTTCTACTAAAGGTTATGGTGACGTGAAGTTAGGATGCATTACCATTTCGGGAGTTCTTTATGTCAAAAATCTTAAGTTTAACCTTTTCAACATGAGTCAATTCGCTGATAAAGGATACTTCATCAAAATCAAAAGTGATGAATGTAAACTTATAGACTTTGAGACAAAGAAGGTTATTATGGTTACTAGGAGATCAGGAGGTTTGTATACTGTAGAGTAGTCTTCAGCAATCGTTGAAAAATGCCTTGTCTCAGATCATGATTGCTTTGCTGAAAAAACATGGTTATGGCATAAACGAACAAGTCACCTAAACTTCAAGACGCTGAATAAGCTGTCTAAAAAGGCACTTGTAGTTGGATTACCTAAGGTTACTTTCAAGAAGGATGGTGTTTGCAATGCATGTCAGCAAGGAAAGCAATCCAAATCTTCTTTTAAGAACAAGGCAGTACCGTCAACTACAAAACCTTTACAACTCTTGCACATGGACTTGTTTGAATCTTCTTCAACAAGCTATGCTAGTAAAAGTATGGTCTGGTGGTGGTAGATGACTATTCAAGATTCACTTCGGTAGTATTTATCAAGCACAAGTCTGAAACAAGGACTGAAATACCTAACTTGCTGAACAAGCTTGAACTCATGAAAAATGACAAGGTAAAAGTCATAAGAACAAACCATGGTACTGAGTTTGTAAACCAGTACATAACTGAGTATTGCACTTCAAAAGGCATACAACATCAGTTATCCTCAGTAAGGACACCACAACAAAATGGTGTTGCTGAAAGGAAGAACCGAACCCTTAAGGAAGCAGCAAGAACAATGCTTGCTGACATTGAAATAAGTGAAGCTTACTGGGTTGAAGCGATTAATACCGCCTGCTATACTCAAAATAGATGTTTGATTACTAAGGAATACAATAAAACTCCCTATGAGTTATTTGTTGGAAGACCTCCTAACATCACCCATCTAAGAGTATTTGGTTGTAAGTGTTTTGTTCTTAACAATGGTAGAGAATACTTAAGAACATTCCAACCAACGGCAGACGAAGCGATATTTCTTGGTTACTCCTTGCATAGTAAAGCTTATAGAGTTTACAACAAAAAGGCACAAAAGATCGAAGAATCAGTGCATGTTGTATTCTATGAAAATTCACAAGGATTGCCTACTGAAGAAGAAATATCAGATTGTATGAAGAAATTACTCATACACGAGCAAAGAACTGAATCTGATGCTAGGCAAGTCAAATCAATTGAACTAAATGATGATTCTGACAATGACTCTCCTCCCCTGAGTCATGACAAGATAAATATAGTTCATGACAAAGAATTTCCAGCAAAAGACGCAGTTGCTCCGGATGTTGCTGAAACTATGCAACTTCCTGTGCCAGCTGACGAGTTACCTCAAACCATCAATGCTGAACAAGCAGTTGCTGATGAACCAATCTCAGCAGAGACACAACAAAATACCAGTAGTACTGAGCAAGTACATACTGAAGAGTCACATGCTGAAGAGCAAACTTATCCAGATCCAAAGAGCAGAAAACCTGTTAATAAATGGATTAGAGATCATCCCTCTACGGATATGATTGGTGATATTGAAAAACGCCAAGTGACTAGATCCAAAGTATCTACTAATCAAGAACTTGCTGAAGAAGCAAATGTCATAGAAGTAGAAACTTTGTTCTCTTGCTTTGTTTCAGAAATTGAACCTAAGACCATAGAAGAAGCTTTAAAGCATTCTGAATGGATCAAGGCAATGCAAGAAGAACTGGATCAATTTGAAAGGAACAAAGTCTCGAAACTCGTACCCCTTGCTGAAGGCAAGAAAGCAATTGGTACAAAGTGGGTGTTCAGAAACAAGCTGAGTGAGTCTGGTGAAGTAACAAGGAACAAAGCACGATTAGTTGCTCAAGGTTACTGTCAGACTGAAGGATTGGACTATGATGAGTCTTATGCTCCAGTTGCAAGATTGGATGCAATTAGGCTTTTCTTAGCCTTTGCTGCTCACAATGACTTCATTGTTTATCGAATGGATGTTAAAAGTGCATTCCTAAATGGTGAACTTGCTGAAGAAGTCTACTTGGAACAACCCCCTGGATTTGAACTTCCCTCAAAAACCAAGATGGTATACAAGCTTCAAAAAGCTGTATATGGTCTAAAGCAAGCACCAAGAGCTTGGTATGATACCTTAACTAAGTTCTTGCTGGATAATGGTTTCAAGAAAGGTGAAGTTGACAAAACTTTATTTACCATGAACCATGATGGTAAAATAATCTTAGTCCAGATTTATGTGGATGACATTATATTTGCATCTAAGGACAAGCAACTTTGTGATGATTTTGCCAAACTCATGACAAACAAGTTTGAAATGAGTATGATGGGTAAACTGAACTATTTCCTAGGATTGCAAGTCAAGCAACTCAAAGATGGAATATTCATAAATCAAGCAAAGTATGCAAAGGAAATGCTCATAAAGTTTAGGATCAAAGAGGAAGAAAAACCTGAAAAGATCCCTATGAGCGTTGGTACCAAATTGGGCTATACTAAAGAAGATAAGAGTGTTGAAGAACACAAGTATAGGAAGCTCATTGGTTCCTTGCTGTATTTAATAGCAAGTAGACCTGACATTCAGTATGCTGTTTTTGTGTGTGCAAGATTCCAATCTGATCCAAGAGAATCACAATACAAAAAGGCACTTAAGATACTGAAATATGTCAAAGGTACTGTCAATGTTGGATTATGGTATCCTAAAGATTCTGGATTGGAATTGATTGGTTATTCTGATGCTGATCATGGAGGATTAACTCTTGATAGAAAAATTACTTCTGGAACTTGTCAGTTTCTAGGTACTAGATTAATATCATGGTTCAGCAAGAAGCAAACCTATGATGCCAATTCATCTACTGAATCTGAGTACATTGCAGCTGGTTGTTGCACAGCTCAAATCCTATGGATTTAGCAACAATTAAGAGATTATGGTATTTCTGCAAAGAAAACACCAATCTTTTGTGATAATACAAGTGCTATTGCTATCACGCAAAATCCTAAGTTCCACTCAAGGACAAAGCACATTGATATTAGACATCATTTCATTAGAGATCATGTGGAAAAATGAGACATTGAGGTTGTGAAAGTAGGTACTGATGATCAACTTGTTGACATCTTTACCAAGCCCCTACCAGATAATAGGTTCGCAATGCTTAGCTGTAACCTTGGATTGATTGAACTACCTCTTACAGTAAGAAATACATTGGGTAGATTGCTGAAACAGGCATTTAGCATGCCAAAGTATGCTTACATGTACAAAGTCCCTTCCACTGATGTCTTCTAAAAGGAAATGATAGTTCACTACATGATTGCTGAAATAGGCATTCAGCAAGTAATTCCTTCAAACCGGGTATTTGTTAGCAAACTTGATCACTTGCTGAGACGGGCACTCAGTAAAAGAAAAACTTTAAAGATTGCTGAAACGGACACTCAGACAATCAAAGATACTGAAACAGGTATTCAAGTATCAAAGGAAAAACCTGAGACGGGAACTCAGCAAAGAGCAAGAATACTTCTCGGATTTTACCTAAGGATATCTCAATATAAAAAGAATTTGCTGAGACAGGAACTCAGAAATGTCTTTTCACTCAAAGAAATATGAGATATTTGATTAAGGGGGAATTTTCAGCAAATACAAGGCTTGTTACCTAAAAAGGTAAGTGCCAAAGTCAAATTGATAAAAATCGCTGAAACGATTATCATTTACTTCAGCAAGCAATTAGCGTTGAAGTAAAAAGAATCAAATCCCGTGAATCAAGGTAAAATCAAATTGTGACGTTAATCATGGCACAAATAAACTCGCTGTTAATCATGACATGATATATAATCGTGGCCATTGATTTAAAGCAGTTCTTGATCCAACGGTTGATATTACAAAGAGAAAGTGTGGTCTGACGGTTTTTGTTAGTGGACCACTACGCATTTAATGCAAAGGCTCCACTAACACAGTTGAATCTCTCTTTTACCCTTGCTGAGAACTCAAAACCATTGAGCTTCTCACACAACAGAGACACTATATAAACAAAGAGTTAGAGAAATACAAAATTCTTTAACTCACATTTTCTTTCTCTGCAAATTTTCTAGCCTGTGCTCTGAATTCACTGTACCTCCGGTCAAAAAGAAAAACTCTTTTTCGTACAACTCCCTTGCTATATATAAGAGATTGCTCCTAAGAGACAATCTTCCAAGACCTCTAAGTCATCCAAAGCTGACAGTGCTGGAAAAAGCACTACACCGGTTGAAATTCCGACTACCAACACAGTGAAAATTGTGTTGAAAAACAACCGAGTAACCGAAAGACGCATGCCGCCTGCATATCTCGACACTGCAAAGTGTGAGCAGATGATGCAGTGGGGCAGATTTGCCAAGGAGAAGTATATTAGATACTTCTATGAACAAGAACTGGACGAAGAAAACGAAGAGGCGTTGAACTTGATTAATCAACAAGGCCTTCTTTTCTTCATAACTGCTCACACTAAGAAAGTGAGCATGTTGGATACAATGGAATTCTACAACAATGCAGAAGTCCAAACCCTTACTGACGAACAAGGAGTCACTGAAAAAGTGATTTCTACCTCAGTTCAAGGTGTGCAAATCATCCTGAAATGGATGGTTTAGCCAACATCTTTCAGATTCAAACTACTGGAACTAAAGATGACATCACTGCCACTGATGAAGAAATTGAAGCCTTCTACAGTGATGTCAGAAATGAAAAGATGAAGAAAGGAGAGATTGCTCCCGTGACTTGGACATCAAAGCACGTAAAGAGGAAGCATCTCTGCCATTCGCTTGGTCTGGTAGCTCTGCTACTAAACAAAGTCTTAGACTCCCAAGTTGGAGGAATTGACCAAGTTGGCTTGAGAAGGTGACCATTGCTGATGCATATCCATGAGAACAAAACAGAGCTCAACTGGGCTAAGTACATTTTCAATAGACTTGTTGATTGTGTTACTAAGTTCAAGGTAAAGGTTGAAGAAAATACAGTCTCACCTACCTTTCCAGTGATATATGGATTGAAAATATGCTACATCCTTGAAAACTTCAGGATTCAGCTAAGAAACCCATTGCCGATTAAGAATTTAGTATGCAATGTGGGAAGAGCCTTCTACAAGTAGAATGGACCTAAGCTTGCTGACAAGAAGTCAAAGAAGACAACAGCTGCAAATGTTGTCAGTGTTGGTCAGCAAGATAGGTATCCAACAGCTGCAAATGTTGTTGAGACTGATAATCAGTCCATGAATGCAACAGCTGCAGATGTTGATCAACAAGGTAAGTGTACAACAGCTGCAAATGTTGCTGAGAATGCAACAACTGCAAATGTTGCTGCTGAAGCCACTGCGGTTGCTGAAACTAATGCACCCAGTGAGAAATCTAAAAACAAAACGAGGAAAGCTGATGATGACACTCAAACTGCATCGTCATCAGCTGACCCTACTCCCAAGAACAAACGGACAAAGACTTACCCAAGAAAGAAAACAACGGCACGTAAGTCCGTTCCAATTGTCCATGATCTATCAGACGATGCTCCACTGGTTGCTTTAATGCAAGCCACTGCAACAGATGTTGTTGAAGTGTTTGCAGAAGCCTTCAACAATGTTGAAGTGTTTGTAGAAGCCTTCAACAATCAACCCAACGTTGATACATCTGCTGATACAAGACCACATGGCAGTGGAAATGAAATTCCTGCCCAAGTCCCCGATATCTACATTTTAGTTAATCCTGATGACAACACTCTGGAACCAGCAAGTGATATTGCTGAAGATTTGAGAAGAGCGGCACTTGCTGACAATGCTGCTGAAAAGATGGTTGCTGAACAAGCAACTAATCATGTCCCAGAAATTGCTGAAGAACCACTTGCTGAGACTGCAATGGTTCAAGTCCCAGAGGTTGCTGAAACACAACAAGAGACAGTATTCGACGACACATCTCATGATGCTGAGAATATTAGACCAAGTTCACCAATAACTTCTATTGACAAAGTCCAACTGGTGCTGACTGACCTAAGCCAACAAATGGACATGGAGATTGATGACAACTCCAATAAGTCAGATGTCTCTGCTGAAGGTCAAGTAGTGACAAGTAGTGAACTTAAAGGTCAAGATGTCTCTGCTCTACTTGTCAATTCAGAGACAAGGGAGATTGATGAATCTGCACATCCTTCTTAAATAGAATAAGAGAAGAAGTCTGCTGAAGAACAAGTCCCAGATAATGAAGATGTTATCAATGCTGAAAGGACTGAGTCACCACCTGCCCTTCTTCAGCAGATAGTTAACTCAGACATAAGCTCTAATCAGAGAAAATATGAAAGCTAAATTCAAGAGTGCCTCTCCAGCTGAACAAGCTGTGATGCTCAAGGGTTCCTATGTACCCGTGGTGGATGATCCCCACAAAATCAATGAAAAAGAGGAAGTTACAAGCGCTGCTATGTACAAACATCTCGAGTTAGTCATACTAACGGACGATGATGAAGAAGAAGAGGATGAAAATATCCCAAAGGATACCAGTGATGATGATGAAGGAAGAGATACCAAGGACAACAAGGACGATGATGATGATAATCAAGGTCCTAGTCCTAATGCTGGTGGAGTGAAAATGACAGTTGCTGAGACTGAAAATCAGCAAGCTGACCAAACTCCCAGTCAGCACCAAGAATCCACTCTTGCTCCTGCTGAGACAAGTACTCAAGCAACTGAACAAGTTGCTGAAACTGAAGAAGAGTACGCCAGAAAGGGTGCTGAAATGCACTTAGGCAAAATTAAGCTTTCTGATGCCGAGTTAGCTTTACTCGATGCCAAGGTCACTGATCCAAACCTTGAAGATGAAGATATGGATGAAGATTATCAAAGAGCACTTCAAAATAGTCTACAGATTCATGCTAGACATATGGAGAATCTAGACATTGCTCAATCTTCAGGAGTGAACAACACGGAAGTCCCCTCCCTTCCATTTACTGCTGGTGAACCTCCAGTTGTTGAGTTAAAAGAGTTGCCCTTAGCAACTACTCAACCACAAGTTTCTGAAGCTAAAGATTTGGGAACCAAGGTTGCTGGCCTTGATGAATGTGATCACGAAGAAGATCTCTTCAATTTCTCAGCAAATAAATGTTGGTCCCTTTAAACAACAAGAAAAGAATAGAGGGGGGCGGGGTGAATAGTCTTTTCAAACTTTCGTCGTTTAAAAACTTTCTCAGCAAGGACTTATTACTTTTCAGTAATGAGTTTGCTGATACTTAACTTTCTCAGCAAGCATAAGTTACTTTTCAGTAACGAGTTTTGCTGATACTTAAAATCAGAGAGCGGAAGTCTTTGTACAATAAGTGCTTTGTCAGTAAGTGATAGTTTCAGCAAGTGAACAGAGTGACTGTGTACAGATAGATATGCTTTGCTGAAAACTAAATGCAGTAAATAAATCACACAAACACTTTTTATAGTGGTATTTGAGAGTGGCGTAATCTCTCAACTAATCCACTTTGTCCTTTCTAGGACTGAATCCACTAAGACAAGTTTGAGGTTCCTTACAACACCTATCTAGATCTATTCAACAGAAACCAAAGCACACTTGCTTCGTTTCAAACCTAACTTGAGAACGAAACCTTGTTCTCCACCAAACTTGGGACTTTTAATCAGCAACACTATGCTAGATTAAGTTCCCCATGAATTTCACGCCTGAAAGGGTGTATTTTCAGTTAGAGAGGTTTGGGATGAGATCACTTGATTATAACTTATTCAGCTACAACAAGTAATCTAAGAAACAAAACATTGAATACTTTGTAGTAAACATGTTTGATTGTTTCTGGTGTCAAGACTTTTTCTTGTTCGAAAGAAAGAACACTTAACTAATTTCTTAGCCGTGTATGTTCTACTTCTTCACAAGTAGCTTTTTCAAGCTTTATGTCTTGGAACGGATCAATGACAGTAAAGAGTGTTTGAAGGGTATGTGAATTAAGCACAAGTGAGAGTTTGATCACGTTGTTGACACACTTCAACTCTTTGCCGGATGACCTCTATTTATAGTGAATCAAGGGAGCCGTTTGAATTTCGAATTCTAAGGCTTTGTTCTTAAGATGTCACTATCTTGCTTTTGTACTTTCAGCAGCGTCCTTTATTTGTCTTCTAGTCTTCATGTCCCTCGCGTGCATGGTTTGCATTTAATGTTCATTTGAACGAGATTCAAATATGAACGTTGGAGCGCAAATGCAAGTACTTTCAGCAAGGAGGTCACATATGTTTTTCAACAAGTGTTCAGTCTCAGTTTCACCAAGCACAACCTACTCTGTCGTTTAGATTTTCACTTATGCAAGTTGTTGCTGAAGTTTCCACTTTCTGAGCAACATGTGCCTTTTTAGATACCTTTCTTTAGAAATCTTCTAGTCTTCAGTCTTCGAATTCTTCAAGTTTCTGAACGGTTCTAAATGCTTCAATAGTTTGTTTGTGTAAACAAAGTACATCATCAGCAAATGCTTCAATAGGTTGTTTTTCTTTTAAGAAAACAAGATACACCATAAGCGGTTAAAACACCTATATAGCACCTACTCTAAGTCTTCAGCAAACGTTCCTCTTTTACAATGTCCTCTAAAATTCTAAATTGCTATGGACCTTAAGAGTACTAGTTACTGGACTTTTCTTAATTTAGCATGGTTAATTGCTCATCAAAATTACAAGTTTCCTAACAAATTTCCCCCTTTTTGATGTTAGAAATCCATGGCTAAATTAATTGTTACCCTTTTAGAGGTTTCTGATGTTGAATAAATCAGTTGATTAATGCAAGCATACTTGAATAATAAAACAGTAAGCATAAGTAGATTGCATAATCAAAAACCAATAAGAGTCAAAAGCTTTATTGCTGATAGTTATCTTTCAGTAAGTTTATAAGAAAGTTCAGAGATAACTACAGAAATCAGCAAACAAAACTAAACAAAGCTTTTACAAGGGACTTAAGCTCTTTCAGCAGAAGATTTTCTCAGAATCTCCCTTACACTCTTCTCACCAAGCGCAGAAAATTCAACACAGTCCTTTTCGTAATCTTCAAGTAGCTTACGGACTTCGAGCTGAATGATCCTTGCGTTCTTGTAGGCGGTATAATGATGTTTTTCAACATTCATTTCTTTGTAGTGCAACACCCACAAGTGCATGCCCCAATTGCTGGCATGGAGAAGTTGTGTATCTGAAATTCCCTTGTTAGCGTGAATCTTCCTTAACCAGAGAAGATCTTTTTCTTGATCCTTGGCAGTGAGATAGAAATACTCATAAGGAATCAAGACATATTTCTTCTTTGTCTTCTTGGTTAAAGGGTCAGAGTAATAAGCAACATCAATTGGTTTAATTAAATCAGGTTCTTGCTTCATTTGCTTACAAATTGATGTTCTTCTTACCAAGACTTCCAGATTCAGCCATCTCCCATCAATGTTTCTTGGGAAGGTAGGAGGATCCCTTTCGTTTCTTTTCACCTTCAATTCAATCCAAGTGTACATTTGATTCAGTACAACAGTTGGAAAGAAATCATTTGCCAATACATCTTCCAGCTTTAAGATCCAGCAACCATGAACATTTCTGATCACATTTTGAGTTGTTGCCTCATTGCTGGTCCTTGTATATTCAATGCCGTAGCCAATGACAATGCTGGCTAGCCTCTTTTCTTCCTGTCTTTGCCTTCTTCTTCTTGGCTTTGCATTTTCTTGATCTCTTGCTGAAGATCTTGAGTCAGAAGAGAAATGTTTTGAGTGGCCAGACGGAGTTAGGGCTGTGATTGGTCTAGCTCTTATTGCTTGAGCTATTGTCTGATTGTCATCATCATCATCATCTTCATTCAGATCTTGATGACTCTCAGTGTGACAGTATTCATGAGTTTCAGCAAAAGTTCTTCTCTTTTTCGGATTTGCTGAGTTCAACTCAGAATCAGTTTCAGCTTGTCTTTTAGAACTTTGCTCTCTTTCAGCATGAGGTTCTATTGTCAATGGCGCTTCAGCAGGGGTTTTCTTTCTTGAAGATTTTCTTTGTTTATCTTCCCCCTTAGACATGGATTGCATCATTGGAGTAATGTGCAGAGAGAAAAACTCATTGCAATTTTCAGCAAGAGTGCTTAGGCTATTGTACTTCATAATAATTGCCTGCTGATCAGCGGTCAGCTTTGACAATTCTTGTTTTATACTCACCAAATTCTCCTCATGTCTGCGCTCATTTTTGACTTTGTCTTCAATGAAAGTCTAAGCCTTTTTTAATGAAGACATTGCCAGTTTGAGTGCTTGACTGACATCTTCTTCATAGTTTTTGTGATGTAGACTTATGTTTTTCTGAGCTATGGTAAGAGAAGTAGTGCGTTTCAGCACAGTAGCCAGTATTTTGCCGATGTCAAGCGGACTCTCAACAAGCAATGCATCGTCTTCTTCTTTGCAGGCTTTGTGGACTTCCATTAGTGCCAAAATTCTTGGAGTAAAATCCTCCACATGTGGAAACGGCACTAAAGGAGTTCAGGAATGACCTTTAAGCTCAGTAGCGATTTGATCATCTCTGTTCAGCAAATGGCTTCTTATATCATCTCCTACATCATTTTCATCATCAGGAGGAGGAATTGTAACCACTGCGGGTTGAGCTTTCTTTGATTGATCGTCTTCATTTGCTGAGAGATCTTCTTCGTCAACAAATTCATCAAGGCCAGCAACCTTGGTTCCTAAATCTGTAGCTTCATTCCGTTTTGGTTGAGTGGTTGCTGATGGCAACGCTTGAGACTCAACAACTGGAGTTTCACTAGTAGTGACTTTTGATTGAGTGGTTGCTGAGGGCAACGCTTGAGACTCAATAACTGGAGTTTCACCAGTAGTAAGTGGAAGGGAGGGGACTTCCGTATGCTTCACTCCTGAAGATTGAGCAATGTCTAGATTCTGCGTATGCCTTGCATGAATCTGTAGACTGTTTTGAAGTGCTCTTTGATAATCTTCATCCAATTCTTCATCTTCAAGGTTTTGTTCAGTGACCTTGGCATCGAGTAAAGATAACTCGGCGTCAGAAAGCTTGTTTTTGCCTAATTTCATTTCAACACGCTTTCTGGCGTACTCTTCTTCAGTTTCAGCAACTTGTTCAGTTGTTGGAACTTGTCTCAGCAGGAGCAGGATTGGATTCTTGTTGCTGACTTGGTGTATGATCAGCTTGCTGATTTTCAGTGTCATGACGTTCAGTCTCAGGAACTGTCAGTTTAAGTCCACCAGCATCAGGACTAGGACCTTGATTATCATCATCGTCATCCTTTTTGTCCTTAGAATCTTTTCCTTCATCATAACTTGGATCTTTAGGAATGTTCTCATCCTCTTCTTCTTCATCATCGTCCGTCAGTATGACCAACTCAAGATGTTTGTACAGTGCGATACTTGTAACTTCCTCTTCTTCATTGATTTTGTGGGGATCAGCCACCACGGGTACAAAGGAACCCTTGAGCATCACAGCTTGTTCAGCTGGAGAGGCACTCTTGAATTTAGCTTTCATATTCTCTCTGATTAGAGCAATCAGACTGGAGCTCATTAGCTGAGAATATGTCAACTCTTCTGGAAGTATTGAGTGCACAAACGTCTCGAGTTTCTGCAAAGAAAGTCGCTTTTTCTCGTTGGACAGATGGAGATGAAGATCAGAAAAGTCCATCCTTCTGTACCTTTGCCAGTTGCTGACAGACTTAGCAACTCTGGTCAAGGTAGTTTTCTTGAAGTCTGAGTAAAGTTCCTCTGAACTTACTTTCGGATCTTCAGTGATGTGAACCACTTCAGTGGTCTCCTTTTGAGCCTGAAAAAGAATAAAATTAAGTTTAGGAAAGTTTTGGAGAATAGTTTTAGAGTCAAAAGCTGGAACATGATTTACCTGTTGAGATTCAGCAAGCTCATGTTGCACACTTGTTTGTGCTGGTACTATTTCCATTGCTTCGGGAGCTTGAGAAGCATCCTTGAATTGTTCATCCTGAAATAATGTTAAGTTAGATACAATCACTAAGTTTTCAAACTTAGTTGAATTACCAAAAACTTTATCTACCTGCTGAGCAGAAGTTGTGGATTCTGGTGCAGAAGTTTCAGCAACCATCTGAATAGTATCTTGAGAAGTCTGTAAAGAAATCATTATATTAGCAAAAGAATGAGTTTCAGATAGTGAAGTTTTGCTTATGGTTGAGTTAAATACCTGCTGAAGAAGGGAAGGTGGTGACTCAGTCCTTTCAGCAACGACAGTTTCTTCAGTATCTGGGACTTGTTCTTCAGCAGACTTCTTTTCTTGCTCTATTTGAGATGGCTGTGCGGGTTCAACAATCTCCCTTGTCTCTGAAATGACAAGTTGAGCAGAGACATCTTGACCTTTGAGTTCACTGCTGGTCATGAAAACATCTACTGATTTTTGGAGGTGTCTTCAATCTCCAATTCCATTTGCTGACTCAGTTCTGTCAGCACAAGCTGAACTTTGTCAATGGATGTTTTCGGTGAACTAGGTCCAGTATTCTCAGCATCACGAGATGCGTCGTCGAATAATGTCTCTTGTGGTGTTTCAGACTCTGGGACTTGAACCATTGCAATCTCAGCAACTGGTTCTTCAGCAATTGCTGTTTCAGCAACTTGATGAGTTGCTTGTTCAGCAACCATCTTTTCAGCAGCATCAGCAAGTGCCGCGGTTCTCAGGTCAGCAGCAATATCACTTGCTGGTTCCAGAGTCTGATCATCTAGATTATCTACAATGTAGATATCTGGGATTGAGGCAGGATTTTCGTTTCCACTGCCTTGTGGTCTTATCTCAGCAGATGTATCAACATTAAGTTGATTGTTGAAGGCTTCCGCAAACACTTCAACATTGCTGAACTAGGTTTCAGTAACCACTTCATCAACATCTACTGGAGCTTGTGTTTCAGCAACTCCTGGAGTATCATCCGAAAGATCGTGGACAACTGGAACTGACTTGCGAGCCAGTGTTTTCTTCCTTGGGTTATTTGTCCGTTTCTTCTTACGGACGGGGTTAGCTAATGACACTGCAGTTTGAGTGTCATCATCAACTTTCCTCTTTTTCTTCTTTGATTTTTCCAGTTTCTCTCTAGCAGAAGCTTCTGCAGTAGTTGCAATTTCAGCAACGGCTGTTGTACACTTATCTTGATCACCATCTACAACAGTTTCATCAACAACTTTTTCAGCTGTTGGAGTATTGTCTTGCTGAGTAGTGGTGACAACATCTGCAGTTGTTGTATACCTTTCTTGCTGACTTGTGCTGACAACATTTGCAGCTGTTGTCTTCTTTGATTTCTGATCAGCAAGCTTAGGTGCATTTTGCTGGTAGAAGGCTCTTCCCACATTGCATACTGATTTCTTAATCGGCAATGGGTTTCTCAGCTGAATCCTGAATTGTTCAAGGATATAGCATATTTTTAGTCCATACATGACTGGGAAGGTAGGTGAGACCTTGTTATCTTCAACCTTAACCTTGAATTTCGTAACACAATCAACAAGTCTGTTGAAAATGTACTTTGCCCAGTTGAGCTCAATTTTGTTCTCATGTATATGCATCAGCAGCGGCCACCTTCTCAAGCCTACTTGGTCTATTCCTCTGACTTGGTAGTCTAAGACTTTGATTAGTAGCAGAGCTACTAGACCAAGTGAATGGCAGAGATGCTTTCTCTTAACGTGCTTTGTCCAAGTCACGGGAGCAATCTCTCCTTTCTTCATTTTCTCATTTCTGACATCATTGTAGAAGGCTTCGATTTCTTCATCAGTGGCAGTGATGTCATCTTCAGTTCTAGTGGTTGGAATCTGAAAGATGTCGGCTGTTAGGGTTGAAATATGTCCAGTCCGCATGTACGAACTGGAGCGGTCTAAGAGCGCGACAAAGCATCATAGGCCGTCCCTCAAGGGGCACAACCACACCCAAGTATGTCACTAAGGTGTGGATCGACCAACATAGGGTCCGACCATCACTGGGAGGACAACCCTCAAAATAAGCTCCTCTCAAGGACAAAGCTGCCAGTGGGCTCGAGGAGCATCTCTCTCGGGCTCGAGGAGACCTTACGTCAAGGTAACGCTCCTTGACAGAAACTGAGCAGGACACTACTCGCATCACCCACGCACAAGGAAGGCACGAGGACCACAGAGCGACCAGCCATGGTTGCTCTCCTGGGCCAAGGCCCACGGACCTCCTTAATGGGCCTGGGCCGAGGAAGGCCTCAATCCTGGCCGTACACGTGGCGTGATCCTACATGACCTGAAGATGAAGGGTCTCAAGTATAAAAGGCCCTCATTTACTCCTCAACAGTAAGCATTAACTACGCCACCCGAGCACCACTTTCACTACTCTTACTAGGGAAGCCTCACAACTCCCTACTCGTAAAGTCGCCTCTCCGGTCTGATACCTTACAGACCGGGCAAGAGACACTAACCCCCCCCCCCTCTAGTCTATTTCAGGTACGAGGAAGCTACAAGAAGGCTCATTTCCTATCTTAGAGGAACACTACAAGAAGAACTAGAAAGACTTAGAATAGCGACTCATTGCGAACTTAGAAAGAAACACGAATTACCCTTCAACATTTGGCGCCGTCTGTGGGAATCGACACAAAAGGTCATTCCTTGCCCTACTGGTCGAGCCACTTTCCTCCTCGTGACACTTCACGAATATGCCTCCCAGAAGAAGCAACCGTCTTGCTAATGCACCACCCGCAAATCCTCCTCGACCTAGAGGCCGTCCCTCTAATAACGGTCGCGGAGGAGGAACGGAGGATGTTCCGAGGGAGCCAAGAAATAACAATGTTGCAAGGAACCGGGATTACACGGAGGGGGCATTTACTAATGTCACTCACTCCCAAAATGAGACATCCGGGGAAAATAACCCGCAAGGAGTCCCGGTAGGAAACGCCTATGGAGCTTTGAGAGTCGCAAATAACGCCGAGTCTAGGGGGCAGCCTCATCCGGTAGCAATCAACCAACCTCCCGTGGCAGTGAATCCTCCTCAACCGGCCGCATTGACCTTCACCCTTCCTGATGGACGTGTCGTCCGACCATCAGATTTCGGGATGGGCGAAGCTCAATACGGTCTATTCCTTCTTACTTTACAAGGATATGTCGGAGGTAATGAGGCTATTAGGGTTAATACCGAGATACAAGCTCCAGTAGAGCCACAAGCACCGGTACAAGAGCAACCTCGGGCTACATTGGTCGCTCCTCGTCAATCTCAAGGAAGAGCACCTGTTGCACAAGATGAAGCACATTCGAGAGCCAACACCAGGCCGATCCAATCTCGACTTGGACCATCAAGAATCCAATCGAGGTTAGGACCACAAGGTGCCCCGGATGATTTGAGAGACCTGATTGATAGAAGGATAAGGGCATCATTGCAAATGTAGCGCAACAAGAAAACAGAGCTCAGGTGGTCGCTACACCACCCGCTCTCCCCAATCAAGTTACCCCCAACCAGGTAACTCCTCAAAACCAACAAGAAGCAGTGGAAGAGAATCAAGCGTTGAGAACAATAGCTGAGGTAACCCCCCTGGTCGATCCGATCACGGGGAGGAGGCTCACTCTGGAGGAACTCAACGCGAGGAAATCCGCACTTGATGCTCAGATAGAGACTCTTCGTGGAACTGTCCAAGAGAGAGAGCAAGACCAAGATCCGAGCCCTTTGTGCGATGAGATCCGGAACCACCAAGCTAAAATTGAAAGAGGCTTTCCCACCTTCGAAAGCTATGATGGAACAAGTTGTCCGAAGGACTACTTGGTAAGATTTGGCACTAAAATGGATGCCTACGGTCATGACTCAAGGACTAAGGCACTCCTCTTCCCGGCTAACCTTTCCGGAGAAGCCATGAAATGGTGGTCGCGCCTTCCTCACCGATCTATCAAATCATATAGAGACCTCTGTAAGGAGTTTTCTAAGCGTTTCGAGAAAGTGATGAACGCCAAGAGACGGGTGAGGTACTTGGCCGAAATTGTCCAGAGAAACAATGAAGACTTGAGGGACTTCATCAACCGCTTTCATGAAGCAGCCCTCCAAGTCGAGGATCACTCGATCAATGAGAGGAAGGAATACTTATATGGTAACACTACCAATATCAGATTCCAAGATGTACTCTCAGCATCGTGTATAGAGAATGAAGCACAACTTGCCAAAGTTTGCAAGGACTTCCTCGAAGCCGAGGAATTCCGAAGAACGGTCACAGTGAGAACCAATCTTCCCAAGGAAAAAGGGAAAGAAAAAGAAAAAGAGAAAGAGTACCCTCCTCGCCCACAAAATCCCGGGAAGCAGAGGAAAGAGCAAAAGTTTGGGTTGATCAAGGAGGGCAACTCAAGAAATGATTTCAGAGACAGGAGGTCTCCTCCCAGAAGGTCGCCTCCAAGACGATATAGCAACTACACAGACTTGAATAGGCCAAGATCCGACATCTTGAACTATATAGTCTCAAGGAAGCTAGACGTCTCGTGGCCACCCCAGATTAAGGAAAATCAAAGGAACAAGAACTCGGAAAAATTTTGCAAGTTTCACAAAGGGAAAGGGCACACCTCCGATGAGTGTGTCGAGCTCAAGAACGAAATTGAGAGGATGATACGTAACGGTCAATTGGTTAACTACATCTGGAAGGAGGAACCCCTGGCACTCCTGCCCCCACCTCCTCAAACTGAGAGCGAGCAACCCTACCAAGGAAACCCTCAGGACGACGACATCCATAATTACAACAATTATGAGAACCGCCCTGTAAATGGAAGCATCCGCACTCTCACAATTGCGGGAGGACCCGCCGGCGGCGACACTCGTAATCAAAGGGAGATTACCGCGGACAACCTTAGGGTCCGAGATGTGAAGTATGCTCAAGCCGCGAGGCCGGGAACCAACGTTATCTCTTTCGATGATAGCGAGATACCTCTGAAGCATGCTGGAGGAGGCAACATCTATGATCCTTGCGTCCCACTTGTAGTGTCCTTGGATGTTCAATCCTACAAGTTGGGTAGAATCCTCGTCGATACTGGATGCTCGGCGAACTTGATCTTCACCGGAACCTTGAAAAGGATGCACATGAACCCAAGGGAAGGGCTCAGAGAAGTGAGGAGCGCATTGGTAGGATTCGGAGGACAACCTGTCATGCCGCTCGGAATGATCAACCTCACAGTGTCAATGGGTAGCGCTCCTAGAAGGGTAACCCAACAAGTTCCTTTCGTGGTGGTCGATATGCCATTCGATTATTTCGCAGTCCTAGGGCGACCCGCTCTCTCTCAATTCCGAGCCGTAGTGTCCACGGTCCACAACAAGCTAAAATTCCCCACTCCTTTGGGAATCGGACAGGAAGTAGGAGACATACGAGAAGCATGGGAATGCTACACCTTGTCTGCCAAGTTCACTTCGAGGGTTGCTATTGGAGAACCCAACCACGGACAATCGTCCGAGGAGACTCCCCTTGTTCACAATGCACCTTATCGTTTCTACACGGTTCGGCGAGTGAAGAGAAAATCGAAAAAGCCAAGTCCGTCACTTAGGCGAAGAAAAGCAACCATGAGGAAAGACGAAGATACTCTAGTAGGAGCTGTTAAGGAGCTCGAGGAGTATCAAGTGATTCCACCAGTCCCACCCTCTTCCAAAAAGAAGAAGTTCTTTGAGGAAAACAAATTGAAGCAAGAGAAGCCCTAGAAGAAATCCAAATTGTCGAAGGAAGTGCCGACAAGGTCACAAAATTGGCACAGAGATGGCCACTGAAGTCAGGATGAAACTCATCCAATGTTTGAAAGATAACAACGATGTATTCGCGTGGAGTACCGAGGACCTGAAGGGGATCGACCCACGTGTCGCCGTTCACCGTCTGAACGTAGACCCATCGATCACCCACATCAGAGAAAAGCGAAGAGACTTCAGCGCGGAAGATAATGCCATCATAGAAGCGGAAGTACAAAGACTTCTTAAAGCTGGCCACATCAAAGAAGTGAGATACTCGGACTGGGTATGCAATGTGGTCCTAGTGGAGAAAG
>CM051457.1:81277778-81400285 GCA_028274465.1 Plantago ovata
TGTGTCGATTGGCTTGCCAAGGGTCCTCATCGGATAATGGCGCTCAATTTGCGGCCAAAAGATTCAATGACTGGTGCAAGAAATTGAAGAAAGACGAGAGGAGGTATACCTCTGTAGGACATCCTCAATCCAATGGGGCACAACAGAACGCCGTCAACAAAATCCTCGTCAACAATTGCAGAAGAGGTTCGCTACCAACAGGACTTGCTCGACGAGGCTTTGATGGAGTGGTGTGGGCCCTTATACCGCCACTACTTCAAAGACAGCTCAAGAGAGACCTTCTCGCTAGTTTCTGGGTCCGAGGCAGTCATACCAGGCAGAAGTGGCGGTGGAACACCCTCAGAATCCAAGGGTATCAACCCGAGGACAATCATACAGAGAGAGCTCTTCGATCTCGAAACAATCAGTGAAGCGAGGACCAACGCCTGGCCAATATCCTAGATATCAAGCACTCATCGCGAAGACCTACACACAAGGCGTAAGAGAAAGAGACTTCCAGTAGGAGACCTAGTACTCCGAAGACAAGACATCCTGGGGAAAGTTGGAAGATTGCAACCCAATTGGGAAGGCCCCTACAAGATAATTGAAGCAAGGTCCAACGGAAGTTATCGTCTTCAAGACATGGAGGGAAGGGTATTGAAAAATCCATGGAATACTTCTAAACCTCAGAGATTCTACGCTTGAAGTTGCCAAGAAAAAAAGCTTTTGAAAACTTATGTGGAAGGTCCACTGATCGAGGAGGATTCCTCACTGGTCCAAGTAGAGGCACCTCTTGCTTTCGTTAAAAAGTTGTTGTAAGCAAGCTGGCCGACGAAGAGCCCCCATTGTAATTGCATTTCCGACAAATCAATACAATGTCTCTTTCAACAAGAAAATGTTCAAGTATAGAGCTACTATACTCAAAAAAATAAGACTACTCGATCGAGAAAGCTTACTTTAAGAAAAAAGCTATTCGATTTCCATGATCAAGGGGAACCCTCCCGCGCTAAACTCTATAAGAGGATCGATCAGGAAACCACTCACAGAAGAAAAAGCGAGTAGATGTAGATGGATCGGGGAGAGAGACTTCCAGTCTTTCTCACTCAACACTTAGAAATTTTTTCTAAGTTCAAACACTTAGAAACTTTTCTCAAATGATCCAAATGACCGAGAAGCATCGATAGATCGAAGAGATCGCAGCGAAGAACATTGGTTCTCGATTCTAACTTATACTTGTTTAACTACTCTATCCAAGTTATACGTCATAACAAAAATTGGATTTGGAAAAAATACAAGTATAAAGAAATCGAAGAGCATTGCATTTTATTGAAGGAAAAGAGTAGCAAACAAACAACAACAGGAAAATTTATGTTACAAACATAGATGTTGCGAGGAGCGCCACAAAGGGCCGAATGAAGATTGTTTGAAAATAAAAACAAGTACTGATAAGGGAAAAATTACAACATGACCCGAGCATACTCGGTCTTCAAGGAGGCTCCCCGATCCTAGCGTGTACGGCTGTCTGTGAATTCTGTGACCGGGGTGGTCGCGCTGGCATCTCCTCCTCGAACTGAGCTCGCTTCTGGGCCTTCAGGGTCGTCGCGCTCCTGAGCTCGAGCCTCCTCGATTGCCTTTTGATACATGGTTAGCTCCGGCTCGACAAAGTCAGCAGCCCTCCCGAGGACCGGATCGCTCAACTTCACCCAGGCGGCATTCCGGAGAGCGGCCTTCTCGAACGGGTAGATGATCCCGCTCCTTAGACACTCGGGCACCCAGGCTGGAAGATAGGCTGGCTTGCTGGGATAAGGTACCTCTGGGTCGGTCACCAGCTCACCGAACTCGCACGCCTCGTGCATCTCCTCGGTAATCTCCTCATCTGGGTAAGGAGTCAGGTCCTCGCGTCGCCCGGGATGCAGGTCCTCGCGGTCGTCGGGATCGAAGTCCGCCGGAAGCATGTTGACCCTCTTTAGTTGGCCAACACACGAGAAGAAGACCTCCTCGCGCGAGGCCACTTGTACGTCTCGTAGGGCCAACTTGTATGTAACCGACGACATGAAGTCGCGAGCAGCAGAAAGTCGACTCCCTTTGAGGAAGGAGAGGACGCTTGCCTTGAACTTTTCCATGCAAATGGACAAAGTAGCATAGGCGCCCTTGAAGCTCTTGCTCCTCGACTTCTCTCGGGAGAGCTCCTTCTCAAGCTCCTCGACCTTCAGCTTCAGCTTCCCGGCCTCAGTCTCCGAGACCTTGGCCTTTTTCTCCGAGGCAGCCAGCTTCTTCTCGAGGTCCTCGATAACGACCCCGATATCGGCGCGATCAGCAGCCACATGGCCATATGCCTCCTTCAAGTTCTCGAGCTGCAAAAAGAGAACAATGTTAGCGAGGAGAGAAAATTCTATACTTAGAGAAATTCTACAACAAAAAAGTATAAGGATAGTTACCTGGAGCGAGCACAGGCTGAGCTCGTGCGCCCGATCAAGGTCGCTCATCTGGATGAGCCGCTTCACTTCATCCCCCGAAGCGGCCACCTTACCCTTCTTGCGGGCAGGCTAGTTGTTGCCTCCAAGGTTGAGCTTCCTCGCTCCCCTCTTCGCGGCGGGCCTCTCCGGCCTCTTCTCCGCCTCGATCGTGTTCAAGGCCTCCTCCTCGGCCTCCTTTGCTTCCTTCGCCCTCTTCGCGGCGGCTTCCTCCTCGGCCCGCTTGATGGCCTCCACTGGGTTCTCTCGAGTATCGAGCCCCTCCTGCACCAAGGCATCCCGATGATGCGCGGCGTTGCGGGGAGGGGTCAAGTTCAAAGACCCGAGGATCTTCGTCTGTTTGTTTGCCAACCTTTGTTTCCTTTTTTGTTCCTCCTTGGCAGCCAGGGTCTTCGACATGATCCACTGGAACCAATAAGCTGCAAGGGAATAAGCAAAAATTAGTACGATCGACGAGGAAAGTAAGAAAGCGAGGACACATCACAAACAGAAAGCAAGCAAAGAAAAAAGTACAAGTACAAAAGCAAAGAACAGCGCGAAGAGCTAGTTACCGAAGAGGACTTTTCGGGTATATCGGTTCCCGATATACCCTGTGTAAGCATAGGGTGAAAGACCCGCCAAGTAAGGAAGTGGCTGAAGCACCAACCCCCAATAAAAATACTTCTCGGGATGGGGTCCCCGATTTTGCTCCTCGAGCTCAGCAACCCAGGGATCGGACTCCTCGGGCAACGGATGCTTGTCCGCGATCTTCCCTCTGAACATCAGCTTGGGCACTCCCCACTCCAGCTCCTCGCTCATGTTAGGCAACTTCCTCTTTCTGATGTAGAAGTACCTGTGGAACCACTTGTAGCCCGAGGAGCTAGGAGCGTCCATGATGAACCCAAGGCCTGGTCGAGCGTTGAAGTAATAGAAGTACTTGTTCCCGGAGCTCATCGAGACTCGGAACAATTGGTTGAAATTGTGGAAATTTAGCTCGATCCCCCGCTTCATGCAAAAGACTCCAAAACAAACTAAAGTGCCGAAGGCACTTGGCACCAGCTGCCACGGAGCGATCCCCAAAGTGTTGAAGATGTCGCGAAAAGCATCACAGAAGGGGAGGACCCATCCTCGATCCAAGCTGAGGCAGTGAACAGCCATGTACCTCGGGGGAGCATTATAAAAAGTCTGATCCTCTTTGGGCACGAGGATGTCAAATTTATTCTCGGGGAGAGAATACTTCCACCTGAGTGTGGGCACCTCATCGAGCTTGACGGTAGAGGAGGTGGTCGGTATAATCCCGTCCTCGTTCTTCTCCCCATTAGGATCGGGGAGGTCAACCGTGCGAGCACTCTTGGTGAACTTCTTCTCAGCAGCCTTAGTAGTTTTTGGCTCTGGCTCCACGGCAACCTTGGCCCTCTTCGATTTAGCAGCCTTGGAGTGAGAAGGCCTGCTCGCTCTGCGCTCCGCCTTTTTCTTGTCAGCGACCATCTGAGCAAGGCGCATCTCATACTCCTGCTCCTCGAGTGGGTTGGGTCCTCGAGTCCCACTCGGATATGTAAAGTCTATGGTGGTCGGGTCTATGGTGTGGTAACTAGTCTCCTCCTCGCGCGCAAACCTCTTTGCGTCCTTGATCGCGCGCCTCTGTCCCTCCGAGAAGGAAGGAGACCTAGTACTCGGACCAGCTTCACTCCTATGAGTGTCTCCAATTGTTAGAGGAACTTCATCCTCCTCCTCGTCCGTGATTACAGCTCTCCTAGCTGTTTGTGGAGGGAATCTAACCCTCTTTGCAGGGGAACTAGTCCTAGGAGACGTCGCCTCATCGTCCTCCTCGCTCTCATCATCCGTATCATCACTATCGATGATTTGAACGGGTATCGAAGCCTTCCCGCGCTTCGCCGAGTGCTCACCCTCTTCATACAATGCTAAGGCCAACTCCGGCCTCTCGGTGTCGTCCATCTCCTCGACCCGGATCTCAGGAGCGACCACGTTAACGGCTGTCCCGTAATTTCGCCCGTGGACTTGGGCAGCGCGAGTTATCAACTCCGCAGATACACCGGTGTTGCGGGGACCACCTTCCACCTCGGTACGGTCGTCGATAAAATCGTCGTCCTCGGTACGACGCCTCTTTCTACTCACCAACTCGTAGAGGTCCTCCTCACTCTCGGTCTCCTCATCTTCTTCGGCAGCCTGCTCGCCACCCTGCTCGGGCTGAGGCTCCTCGACAGCCTCCTCTATCGTCTCATCCAGGAAGGTCGCCGATACGTCTGACGTATCGGGCGACGTAGTATGGTCGCTCCCATACTCACCGGCGGCCGAAATGTTCTGGCTATCGTCGCTCCTCTCGGACATCCTAAAGGTGGGCAAAGAAAGAAGTTAGGATGGTTTGTTATAGTCCGAGAGGTCCTTTTAGGTATGTTCATTAAGGATTCGACCTCCCGAACGGAGAAAAATCTCAAAAAGAAAAGAACGCAATAAATCAAGAAGTTACTCTACTTACAGCAAAAGTAGAGCGAGGAGCATACATAAGGAGCGACCAACCGCTCTAAACATGAGTAGAAAATCGGGTAGCATAACGACATACGTACACAGCAAAATCAGACCGAGCACATGCATATGTATCAAACTCGAAGAGCATGCATAGAGCGACCAACCGCCAAAAAGACTTCCTACAGTTACTTCTACAGCCGTACGCTAGTGAGGAGGCTACAAGGGGCATACAGTAAATTAAGGGGATCTACTTCTACGGCTACTCAAGCCAAATCGGTCCGAAACACTTCCGGTCAATTCCGTTTAAAGGTCCGTTTACTGATTTTTAGGTCCATTGCCGTTCTCAGGCGTCATCTACCGTTCATTACTTAGATTACAACGTTTCCGGGAGGCAAAACTCAAAGAAAAGGGACAACATGCAAAAACCGAAAAGAGAAAAAGCAAGAAGGCAGGAACTTCAAGGCAATTCGAAGCAAAAACAAGCGATTAAAGGCAAGAAAGAACAATGCAAGGCCGGAATCTTACTTGGTATTGACTGGATTGAAGTTTGAAACCGGAAAGGAAGCCGGAAACGTCAAAAACTTGTCTGAAACTCGCCTGAAACTCACCGGAAATGCTCCTCGAACACTACTTGGCGCGATCACTCACACTCGTCGATCTCTCAAATGTTCCTCGCTCTCTCGTATTTGCTCTGAAAGTTCGGATTGCGAAAAGTGTGGAATGACCGAGTGTTGACCTATTTATAGAAGGGTATCCCGGGGATACGAAACAACGCATGTCCTCGCGCCATCCGGACCGACCACGTGTCCCAGATCGACGGTCCAGATTGCGGCCGCCTGGCGAATTACCATTTTTGCCCTCCGCGCTCCCGCTCCGGCTCGAAGACGCTCCCAAATCCGGGACGAATTACCTAACCACGGCAATAAACCCGCTGCGCGACAACTACCCTGCTCGAGACACGCGGAGACAGATCGACGACCATGATCTGTCCTCCTCGGGTCAACATCGCGAAAAATCTCAGAACCACGAAAACTCGACGGCCAGGTGCCAGGAGACCGAGGAGCTGCCCTCCTCGAGATTCCTCTTAATTTTTACACAAGTATCTCTCCGCGAGATTCTTTGCTAGCAAAAAAGCGGCAGGAAGTCATTCCATTCCTTTTACACAAGTATCTCTCCGCGAGATACTTTGCTAGCAAAAACATGATTACATCTCTCCTCGAGATTCCTTTTACACAAGTATCTCTCCGCGAGATTCTTTGCTAGCAAAAAAACGGCAGGAAGTCATTCAATTCCTTTTACACAAGTATCTCTCCGCGAGATACTTTGCTAGCAAAAACATGATTATATCTCTTCTCGAGATTCCTTTTACACAAGTATCTCTCCGCGAGATACTTTGCTAGCAAAAACATGATTATATCTCTTCTCGAGATTCCTTTTACACAAGTATCTCTCCGCGAGATACTTTGCAAGCAAAAAAGCGGCAGGAAGTCATTCCATTCCACTAAGGAATACTTACCCGGATCCGATCTTTTCCCAGCAAAAATACCTCTTTTCATACGGTCCGAGCAACGTTTGCTCGCACCCTATAAAAAGGGGGGGGGAGGGAGAGATAGGAGGAGGGAAAGTTACCAAGGCGCAAATACGGAAATCTTTTTCGCCCGCTACTAGTCGAGGCTCTGCTCGACCTCTACTTCAACATAGTTCCTCAACTATCTTCTACAAAGATACTTGGAAACTAGGGGGACATATGTTAGGGTTGAAATATGTCCAGTCCGCATGTACGAACTGGAGCGGTCTAAGAGCGCGACAAAGCATCATAGGCCGTCCCTCAAGGGGCACAACCACACCCAAGTATGTCACTAAGGTGTGGATCGACCAACATAGGGTCCGACCATCACTGGGAGGACAACCCTCAAAATAAGCTCCTCTCAAGGACAAAGCTGCCAGTGGGCTCGAGGAGCATCTCTCTCGGGCTCGAGGAGACCTTACGTCAAGGTAACGCTCCTTGACAGAAACTGAGCAGGACACTACTCGCATCACCCACGCACAAGGAAGGCACGAGGACCACAGAGCGACCAGCCATGGTTGCTCTCCTGGGCCAAGGCCCACGGACCTCCTTAATGGGCCTGGGCCGAGGAAGGCCTCAATCCTGGCCGTACACGTGGCGTGATCCTACATGACCTGAAGATGAAGGGTCTCAAGTATAAAAGGCCCTCATTTACTCCTCAACAGTAAGCATTAACTACGCCACCCGAGCACCACTTTCACTACTCTTACTAGGGAAGCCTCACAACTCCCTACTCGTAAAGTCACCTCTCCGGTCTGATACCTTACAGACCGGGCAAGAGACACTAACCCCCCCCCCCTCTAGTCTATTTCAGGTACGAGGAAGCTACAAGAAGGCTCATTTCCTATCTTAGAGGAACACTACAAGAAGAACTAGAAAGACTTAGAATAGCGACTCATTGCGAACTTAGAAAGAAACACGAATTACCCTTCAACATCGGCTAAATCAGTCCATTTCACGACGATTTGCACACCTTGAACTGTGGTGGAAATCACTTTTTCAGTGACTCCTTGACTATCAGTCAGAGTCTGGATTTCTGCATTGTTGTAGAATTCCATTGTGTCTAACATACTCACTTTCTTAGGGCGAGCAGTTATGAAGAGAGTAAGACCTTGTTGTTTTATCAAGTCAAGAGCCTCCTCATTTTCACCGTCAAGTTCTTGTTCATAGAAGTATCGTATATACTTCTCTTTGGCGAATCCGCCCCATTGCATCATCATTTCACACTTTGCAGTGTCTAGATATGCAGGCGGCATGGATCTTTCTGTTACTCGGTCGTTCTTCAACACAATTTTCACTGTGTTGGTTGCCGGAGTTATAACCGGAGCAGTGCTTTTTCCAGCACTGTCAACCTTTGATGATTTAGAGGTGTTGGAGGACTGTCTCTTTGGGGCCATTTCTTATATAGGGTGAGAAATGTACGAAAAAGATTACTTTGCTTTTTGACCGGAGGTACAGTGAGTTTAAGCATAGTGAGAGTTTGATCACGTTGTTGACACACTTCAACTCTTTGCCGGATGACCTCTATTTATAGTGAATCAAGGGAGTCGTTTGAATTTCGAATTCTAAAGCTTTGTTCCTTAAGATGTCACTATCTTGCTTTTGTACTTTCAGCAGCGTCCTTTATTTGTCTTCTAGTCTTCATGTCCTTCGCGTGCATGCTTTGCATTTAATGTTCATTTGAACGAGATTCAAATATGAACGTTGGAGCGCAAATGCAAGTACTTTCAGCAAGGAGGTCACATATGTTTTTCAGCAAGTGGTCAGTCTCAGTTTCACCAAGCACAACCTACTCTGTCGTTTAGATTTTCACTTATGCAAGCTGTTGCTGAAGTTTCCACATTCTGAGCAACATGTGCCTTTGTAGATACCTTTCTTCAGAAATCTTCTAGTCTTCAGTCTTCGAATTCTTCAAGTTTCTGAACGGTTCTAAATGCTTCAATAGTTTGTTTGTGTAAACAAAGTACATCATCAGCAAATGCTTCAATAGGTTGTTTTTCATTTCAGAAAACAAGATACATCATAAGCGGTTAAAACACCTATCTAGCACCTACTCTAAGTCTTCAGCAAACGTTCCTCTTTTACAATGTCCTCTAAAATTCTAAATTCATATGGGCCTTAAGAGTACTAGTTACTGGACTTTTGTTAATTTAGCATGGTTAATTGCTCATCAAAATTACAAGTTTCCTAACAATAAAGAAGAATTGACAAAGAAAATTGAACCCACTGAGGTTGCAATTCCTCCTCCATCTCTCCAAAATGATGAAGGAGATGCTGAAAGAAGTCGTTTGCTGAGAAATGATGATCAATTCGCTACTGAGATCAAAGCTCATTCACTTACTCCCTCTCTAGTGCCGTTTCCTAATATTGAGGATTTTACTCCTAGAATTAAGGCACTTATGGTTGTTCACAAAGCATGCCAAGAAGAGGATGATGCATTGCTTGCTGAGAGTCCGCTTGATATTGGCAAGATACTGGCTATAGTGCTGAAACGCACTACTTCTCTTACCATAGCTCAGAAAAGACATAAGTCTACATAACAAAAGCTATGAAGAAGATGTCAGTCAAGCACTCAAACTGGCTAAAAGTGCATTGAAAAAGGCTCAGGCTTTCATTGAAGAAAAATTCGACAATGAGCGCAGGCATGAGGAGAACTTGGTGAGTATTAAAGAAGAACTGTCCAAGCTAACTACTGATCAGCAAGGAATAATTCTTAATTACAACAGCTTAAGTACTCTTGCTGAAAATTGCAATGAGCTTTTCTCTCTGCACATCCAACCGATGATGCAATCCATGTCTATGGGGGAAGATAAACAAAGAAAATCTTCAAGAACAAAGAAAACCCCTGCTGAAGCGCCATTGATACTGCATGGTCAACCTCCCAGAGAACCTCTTGCTGAAAGAGAGCAAAGTTCTAAGAAACGAGTTGAAACAGATTCTGAGAGAAATTCAGCAAATCCAAAAAGGAGAAGAACATCTACTGAAACTCAAGAATGCTGTCACACTGAGAGTCATCAAGATCTGAATGAAGATGGTGATAATGATGATGACCAAACAATAGCTCAAGTAATAAGAGCTAGGCCTATTACCGCCTTAACTCCTTCTGGCCAATCTAAATACTTCTCTTCAGACTCAAGATCATCAGCAAGAGATCAAGAAAATGCTAAGTCAAGAAGAAGAAGGCAGAGACAGGAAGAAAAGAGGCTAGCCAGCATTGCAATTGTCACTGGCATAGAATACACAAAGACCAGCAATGAGGAAACAACTCAGAATGTGATCAGAAACCTACATGGTTGCTAGGTCATAAAGCTGGAAGATCGTTTGGCCAATGATTTCTTTCCAACTGCTGTACTTAATCAAATGTACACTTGGATTGAATTAAAAGTGCAAAGAAAAGAAAGGGATCCTCCTCCCTACCCAAGAAACATTGCTGCAAAATGGCTGAACTTGGAAATCTTAGTAAGAAGAACTTCTATTGGCAAGAAGCTAAAACAAGAGCCTGATTTGATTAAACCAATAGATGTTGCTTACTACAGAGATCCTTTAACCAAGAAGTCAAAGAAGAAATATGGCTTGATTCCTTATGAGTATTTTTATCTCACTGTCAAGGATCAAGAAGAAGATCTTCTCTGGTTAAGAAAGATTCAGGCCAACAAGGGAATTTCAGACACACAACTTCTCCATGCTAGCAATTGGGGCATGCACTTGTGGGTACTTCACTACAAAGAAATGAATGGTGAAAACCATCATTATACTGCCTGCAAGAATGCAAGGATTATTCAACTTGAAGTTCGTAAGCTACTTGAAGATTACGAGAAGGACTATGTTGAATTCTCTGCTCTTGCTCAGAAGAGTGTAAGGGAGATTCTGAAGAAATCTTCTGCTGGAATAGCTTAAGGCCCTTGTAAAAAGATTTGTTTGTTTTGTTTGCTGATTTTTGTAGTTATCTCTAAACTTTCTGAAAGATAACTATCAACAATAAGCTTTTGACTCTTATTAGTTTTTGATTATGCAATCTACTTATGCTTACAATTTTATTATTCAAGTATACCTGCATTATTCAACTGATTTATTCAACATCAGAAACCTCTAAAAGGGTAACAATTAATTTAGCCATGGATTGCTAACATCAAAAAGGGGGAAATTTTTTAGGAAACTTATAAATTTTGATGAGCAATTAACCATGCTCAATTAAGGTAGTCCAGTAACTAGTACTCTTAAGGTCCATAGGAATTTAGAATTTTAAGGACATTGTAAAACAGGAACGTTTGCTGAAGACTTAGTGTAGGTACTAGTTAGGTGCTTTAGTTTGCTGATGATGTACTTTGTTTTTTACAAATGAACTATTGAAGCACTAGAACCGCTCAGAAACTTGAACATTCGAAGACTGAAGATTTAAGAAAATTTCTGAAGATGGTATCTACAAAGGCACATGTTGCTCAGAAAGTGGAAATTTCAGCAACAGCTGGCATAAGTGAAAATCTATATGACAGAGTAGGTTGTGCTTGCTGAAACTGAGACCGACCGCTTGCTGAAATACATATGTGACCTACTTGCTGAAAGTACTTGCATTTTGGCTCCAACATTCACATTTGAATTTCATTCAAATGAACATTAAATGCAAAAGTAAGCACGCGAAGAACATGAAGACTAGAAGACAAATGAAGGACGCTGCTGAAAGTACAAAAGCAAGATAGTGACATCTTAAGGAACAAAGCCTTAGAATTTGAAATTCAAACGGCTCCCTTGATTCACTATAAATAGAGGTCATCCGGCAAAGAGTTGAGGTGTGTCAACAACGTGATCAAACTCTCACTTGTGCTTAAACACTCATCTTCCATACTCTTTACTGCTTATTGATCCGTTCCAAGACTTAAGCTTGAAACTAAAGCTACTTGTGAAGAAGTAGAACATTCACGGCTAAGAAATTAGTTAAGTGTTCTTTCTTTCGAACAAGAACAAGTCTTGACACAATAAACAACTTAACTTGCTTACTGAAAAGTATTACAAGTTGTGTTTCTTTAGATAACTTGTTATAGCTGAAAAGTTGGACTCAAGTCATCTCATCCCAAACCTCTCTAACTGATAACACCCTTTTCAGGCATGAAATTCAGGGGGGATTAATCAAGCATTGTGTTGCTGATTATAAGTCCCAAGTTTGGTGGAGAACAAGGTTACAGTTCTCTAGTTTAGGTTGGAAACAAAGCAAGTGTGCTTTGGTTTCTGAGCATCATTAGTCATAGGATTTGTAAGGAACCTCATATCTTATCATAGTGGTTTCAGTCCTAGAAAGGACAAAGTGGATTAGTTGAGAGATTACGCCACTCTCAGATACCACTATAAAAGTGTTTGTGTGATTTACTTTACTGCACTTAGTGATGAGATGGTTACTGTCATAAACGATGGACCAATCAACATCACTAAACTTGAGAGAAGTTTTCCTCACAAAACCACAGATACTACTGGAAAGGAAACTATCTTAGGAGAACCGGTTGATATCGCCGTTCCAAAACCAAGAGAGGAATGGACTTCCGACGAAGCCAAAAGACCCGTCTTGATGGCCAAGCAAGAAACATCATTATTCGATCTACTCCAGATACTATACAGTGCAAACTGTGGTGTGCCAAAACAGCTAAGGAAGCTTGGAAAATGGTTCAAGATCTTTGTGTTGGATCTGACAAAACCAAGGAAAACAAACTCGAAGTGCTAAAGTTGAAGTTCCAAAACTTTAAACAAGGTACAAATGAGTCACTGGAAGACTTGGATTTCAGATTCACAACTCCAGTGAGTGAGATGGCTGCCTTAGGAGTTGGAAACTTCTATTCAGATTCTGAAAAGGTGAAAACCATTATTAGAAGTCTGAACCAAGAATGGATCCATAATCTGAACTTCTACTACAATCAAGGAATGCCAAATATCACTCCAACTGAGTTGTTCTCTCATCTTGCTACTATCAACTACGAGATAAAGCAAAGAGAAAATGTGTTTGCTGAAAAATCGCAAAACATTGCTCTTGCTGCTAAGCCATCATCTTCTGAAAAGAAGAATGATAAAGAGCCTGCTGATGAAAACGCTCTTGTTGTTAGAAACATGAAGAAATTCATCAGTAAGGAACTTGAAAGGCGAAAAGCAAAAGAGAAGCTGAAAAAGCATCTTGGTAACAACTACCATAAATACAAGAATGAAGCTAGCTCGCTGAACAAGCAAGCTCAGCAAGCAAACTCCTCTGAAGAACCAGCAGTTGGCAATGATCTTTACTTTTATTGCAAAAATCCTGGACACTTCAAAGCAAATTGTCCTTTACTGAAAGGGAAATCTGCAGAAAAGAAGAAGAAGTTCAAAAGGGCTTTGATTGCTGAAGAAAAGAAAAGGCTTCAAGCAAAAATCGATGCTCTTTGCATTGAAACAAGCTCTGAAGACAGTGAGGTAGAGAGTTCAGACACTGAAGAAGAAGAAGCCACTCTTGATGTAGAGATCGGCAAGGAAGTTTGTGGAATAGCTATGGAAGCTTATCCAGATGTGTCAAACTACGAATTCTGCCTCATGGCCTGTCAGGTAAATTGTCCTATCTCTGACTCTGATTCAGAAAGTGAAGATGACATTGACCTTGATAGAATTCAAGGAGAAATCGAAAGATTTGTGAAAACTCTGAGCAAACAGCAAGAGAAACTACAGAATGCTGATCTTCTGACTAAGCAAACTACTGAAAAGTATGCCTTGCTGAGCGTTGAGTTAGAAAAGAAGGATGCTAAAATATTGTATCTCAAGAAGTTAATTGTTGAAGCTACATTGAAGAATGCTCAAATGGCAATAGAATTGGAAGAGTATCAGTCCTCAATTCTAATGTTACTTGCTGAAATACAAGAAATGAAAAAGATGAAAGTCAATTTCAAATCTTATGCTGATGCTAGTAACACGCTGACTGAACTAAACTCTTATCTGAAAGATCCATCTCAGAAAGAAGGTTTAGGTGCAATGTATGAAGGTGATGATGTAATACTCTTGAGTAAAGACAAATCACCAATCACATTTGTTCGTGCAACTAATAGTGGTCAACCGGAACTCTATCAAATTGGTCAATCTAAGGTTGCTGGAATAAGCAATCAAGTACCTATGACATTAAAGTCCGTTGTTGCCACTTAAAGTAACAAGACTTTAAAAGGAAAACAGGTTGCTGAAAAGCAAACTGTTCAGAAAAAGGATGTTGTAAAAAGCATTCCGCCAAACAAGTTGATGAAAAGCAATTTGTTAAGACTAAAGGCAAGATTACTAAAAGTAATCAGAAGACCTTTGCTGAGAAACCTGAATCGAGTAAGGTTGCTGAGACAAAAGCTCAGCATTCTCCGAAAAGTGGACTTGGATTCAAAACCAAGCAAAGTCAACTCTTTCATGAGTATAAGCAAAGTCAGTAAAGATACTTCAAAGAGATGAACAAAACCAAGCCTAAGAGTTATGACAAAACTCAAAATGCTAGGACTAGAAGGAACCTTGCTAGAAAAGAACTTACTGAAAAGTATGTTCAGCAAAAGGGTCAACCAAGCAAGACACCACATCAGAAAGTAGACTTGATTAGCAATGATGAAAAGTCTTTCGGTTCTAAGCCCTCTAGTTCATCAGTAAGTAGAAAACAAGTCAAAGTTGTAAAACTCAATACTTGGGTTTCCACTGGACATTTTCTTGAACATGTTAATGGACATCCAATATTGGATAATTAACTTGTTTGCTCTTGATTGTGCAGACTTCAGCAACAGAGACAAACAATGCAATTTGGCACTTTGACAGTGGTTGTGGGAAGCACATGACGGGCAACAAGAAAAACCTTATAAACTATAGAAGGTGGTCTAAAGGTCCAACAATAAGGTTTGCTGGTGGAGGCTTTGGTTCTACTAAAGGTTATGGTGACGTGAAGTTAGGATGCATTACCATTTCGGAAGTTCTTTATCTCAAAAATCTTAAGTTTGACCTTATAAGCACGAGTCAATTCGCTGACAAAGGTTACTTCATCAAAATCAAAAGTGATGATTGTAAACTTATTGACTTTGAGACAAAGAAGGTTATTATGGTTCGTAGAAGATCAGGAGGTCTCTATACAGTAGATTGGTCTTCAGCAATCGTTGAAAAATGTCTTGTCTCAGATCATTATTGCCTTGTTAAAAAAGCATGGTTATGACATAAACGAACAAGTCACCTAAACTTCAAGACGCTGAATAAGCTGTCTAAAAAGGCACTTGTAATTGGATTACCTAAGGTTACTTTTAAGAAGGATGGTGCTTGCAATGCATGTCAGCAAGGAAAGCAAACCAAAACTTCTTTCAAGAACAAGGCAGTACCGTCAACTACAAAACCTTTACAACTCTTGCACATGGACTTGTTTGAATCTTCTTCAACAAGCTAAGCTGGCAAGAAGTATGGTCTGGTGGTGGTAGATGACTATTCAAGATTGACTTGGGTAGTATTTATCAAACACAAGTCTGAAACAAGGACTGAAATACCTAACTTACTGAACAAGGTCGAAGTCAAGAAAAATGACAATGTAAAAGTCATAAGAACGGACCATGGTACGGAGTTTGTAAACCAGTACATAACTGAGTATTGCACTTCAAAAGGCATACAACATCAGGTATCCTCAGTAAGGACACCTCAACAAAATGGTGTTGCTGAAAGGAAGAATCGTATCCTTAAGGAAGGAGCTAGAACAATGCTTGCTGACACTGAAATAAGTGAAGCTTATTGGGTTGAAGCGATTAATAACGCCTGCTATACTCAAATAGATGCTTGATAACTAAGGAATACAACAAAACTCCCTATGAGTTATTTGTTAGAATACCTCCTAACATTACCCGTCTAAGAGTATTTGGTTGCAAATGCTTTGTTCTTAACAATGGTAGACAATACTTAAGAACATTTCAACCAAAGGCAGACGAAGCGGTATTTCTTGGCTACTCCTTGCATAGTAAAGCTTATAGAGTTTACAACAAAACGGCACAATAGATCGAAGAATCAGTGCATGTTGTATTCTATGAAAAATCACAAGGAGTCCCTGCTGAAGAAGAAATATCAGAATGTATGAAGAAATTACTCATACACGAGCAAAGAACTGAATCTGATGCTAGAAATATCAAATCAATTGAACTAAATGATGACTCTGACAATGACACTCCTTCCCCAAGTTATGACAAGATAAATATAGTTCATGATAGAGAATTTTCGGCTAATGACGCGGTCGCACCAGATGTTGCTGAAACTACGCAACTTCCTTTGTCTGCTAACGAGTTACCTCAAACCATCAATGTTGAACAAGCAGTTGCTGATGAACCAATTTCAGCAGAGACACAACAAGATACCTGTAGTACTGAACAAGTACATGCTGAAACGCAAACTTATCCAGATCCAAAGAGCAGAAAACCTGTTAATAAGTGGATTAGAGATCATCCCTCTACGGATATGATTGGTGATATTGACAAATGCCAAGTGACTAGATCCAAAGTATCTACTAATCAAGAACTTGCTGAAGAAGCAAACATCATTGAAGTAGAAGCTTTGTTCTCTTGCTTTATTTCAGAAATTGAACCCAAGACTATAGAAGAAGATTTAAAGCATTCTGAATGGATCAAGGCAATGCAAGAAGAACTGGATCAATTTGAAAGGAACAAAGTCTGGAAACTTGTACCCCTTGCTGAACGAAAGAAATCAATTGGTACAAAGTGGGTGTTCAGAAACATGCTGAGTGAGTCTGGAGAAGTAACAAGGAACAAAGCACGTTTAGTTGCTCAAGGATACTGTCAGACTGAAGGATTGGACTATGATGAGTCTTATGCACCAGTTGCAAGATTGGATGCTATTAGATTCTTCTTAGCCTTTGCTGCTCATAATGACTTCATTGTTTATCAAATGGATGTTAAAAGTGCATTCCTAAATGGTGAACTTGCTGAAGAAGTCTACCTAGAACAACCCCCTGGCTTTGAACTTCCCTTAGAAACCAAGATGTTATACAAGCTTTAGAAAGTTGTATATGGTCTAAAGCAAGCACCAAGAGTTTGGTATGATACCGTAGCTAAGATGGAATATTCATAAATCAAACAAAGTATGCAAAGGAAATACTCATAAAGTTCAGGATCAAAGGGGAAGAAAAACCTGAAAAGATTTCGATGAGCGTTAAAAGTGTTGATGAAAACTAGTATAGGAAGCTCATTGGTTCCTTGCTGTATCTAACAGCAAGTAGGCCTGACATTCAGTATGATGTTTGTGTGTGTGCAAGATTCCAATCTGATCCAAGAGAATCACACTACAAAAAGGCACTCAAGATACTGAAATATGTCAAAGGTACAATCAATGTTTGATTATGGTATCCAAAAGATTCTGGATTGGAATTGGTTGGTTATTCTGATGCTGATCATGGAGGATCAACTCTTGATAGAAAAAGTACTTCTGGAACTTGTCAGTTTCTAGGTACAAGATTAATATCATGGTTCAGCAAGAAGCAAACCTGTGTTGCTAATTCATCCACTGAATCTGAATACATTGCGGCTGGTTGTTGCACAGCTCAAATCCTATGGATTGAGAAACAATTAAGAGATTATGGTATTTCGGCAAAGAAAACACAAATCTTTTGTGATAATACAAGTGCTATTGCTATCACGCAAAATCCTAAGTTCCACTCAAGGACAAAGCACATTGATATTAGACATCATTTCATTAGAGCTCATGTGGAAAAAGGAGACATTGAGGTTGTAAAAGTAGGTACTGATGATCAACTTGCTGACATTTTTACCAAGCCCCTACCAGATAATAGGTTCGCAATGCTAAGGTATAACCTTGAATTGATTGAACTACCTCAATAAAAAGGGATACATTTGGTGGATTGCTGAAACAGGTATTCAGCAAGCCAATGGTTGCTTAAAGGCTATTTGTTCCTTAAAAAGTCTCTTCCACTGACTTCTCTAAAAATAAATGGTTGTACACTAAAATGTTTGCTGAAACAGGCACAACAAGTAATTCCTTTAAACCGGGTATTGTTAGGAAACTTGATCATTTGCTGAGACGGGAACTCAGTAAAAAACTTTAAAGATTGCTGAAACTGGCATTCAGACAATCAAGAATACTGAATCAAGTATTCAAGTATCAAAAGAAAAATCTGAGACGGGAACTCAGCAAAGAGCAAAAATACTTCTCAGATTTTACCTAAGGATATCTCAATATAAAAAGAATTTGCTGAGACGGGAACTCAGAAATATCTTTTACCCTAAAGAAAAATGAGATATCTGATTAAGGGGGAATTTTCGGCAAATACAAGACTTGTTACTTGAAAAGGTAATTGCGAAAGTCAGATTGGATAAAATCGCTGAAAAGATTATTCTATACTTCAGCAAGCAATTAGCATTGGAGTAAAAGAGATCAAATCCCGTGAATCAAGGTAAAATCAATTGTGACGTTAATCATGGCACAGATAAACTCGTTGTAAATCATGACATGAAATACAATCGTGGCCATTGATTATAAAGCAGTTGATAATCCAACGGTTAATATATATTACAAAGAGAAAGTATGCTCTGACGGTTTTGTGTTAATGGTCCACTATGCATTTAATGCAAAGGTTCCACTAACTCAATGAATCTCTGTTTTACCCTTGCTGAGAACTCAAAACCATTGAGCTTTTCACATAACAGAGATACTATATAAATGAAGAGTTAGAGAAAGACAAAATTCTTTAACTCACATTTCCTTTCTCTGCAAAAATTTCTAGCATGTGCTTTGATTTACTGTACCTCCGGTCAAAAAGAAAAGTCTCTTTTTCGTACACTCTCAACCCTTATCTACTATATAAGAGATGGCTCCCAAGTGACAATCATCTAAGACAACCAAGTCCTCAAAGGCAGACAGTGCTGGAAAAAGCACTGCTCCAACTCCGGCTGAAACTTCGGTGAAAAACACAGTGAAAATCGTGTTGGCCAATAACCGCATAACTGGAAGACCCATGCCTCCTTCATATCTTGACACTGCAAAGTGTGAACAGATGATGCAATGGGGAGGATTTGCAAAAGAGAAGTATATCAGATACTTCTATGAACAAGATTTGGACGAAGAAAACGTAGAGGCGTTGAATTACATAAATCAACAAGGCCTACTTTTCTTCATTACTACTCGCACTAAGAAGTGAGCATGCTGGTGATGAACGTGTATTTTACACTTTCATTCGAGTCTTTTTTCACCAATTTAGCTATCCTCTATGTTAATTTAGCTATATTATAGTGCATTTTATTAGAATAGTGTCACGTTTCCCTTTAGTTTGCATTTTTACAGGTTTTGGGTGAAAAACGTGGTTTTCCGGGCAATTATATTGAAGAGATCGAAGAATTGGTGTTCTGGGGATATTTTTGGAGTATCTAGAAGATTCCGGATAGGATTTGAAGTCTAGGGGTCAAGTCTGAAGGCTAAAAGGTCACTAGAAGGCAAAAACCGAGTCCGAAAAGGAAAAGAAATCCACAAACGCGTCGAAAAGGCGTAAATGGCCGGCTGGAGCTCCCGGGCGATTCGCCCGGGACGTGGGGCGGTTCGACCCACACCAGGCGATTCGCCCGGTGTGTGGGGCGACTCGCCCCACACCTTCCAAACCCCTATATATAGTTGCTTAGTTTTCTCCGTTTTTCATACTTTCTCAGACCTTTTTTCATACCTTTCTCATTAGGTTTAGGGAAGAATTATCCAGAGACTGTTCTGGGAATTCCTAGCATAGGAAACACTTTTTCTTATCATTTTGGAGCTTGTGAGATCGCGATTCTTCGGAGATTGATAACCTTCGGTAACATTGTATCTTGCAATTTTTTCTATTCATATTTATTTATCTTTCAACATGTTTTCATTCAATCTTGCTATGATTTTTGTTGATTGCATGACATCTATGAGTAGCTAAATTTATCGTTGGTGATAGTATGTGATTTTTTAGCGAAGGGTTAATAATTATGCTGATGGCGGTAAAGCGAATCAGACATTGAGTTATGGCTTTATTTCTTTGATCTATCTAAGCCCTCTATCTTCGTAGTGTTCAATGATAACGGAACACATTGGACAATTCATGATCAAAGATCTCTATGCAAAACGATCGGGTACTTCATGCATGATTATTAACCTGCTATGCTTTGAATGATCATACTATCACTAACTTCCATTATCTTGATAAGAAAAACCTGTGCTAAGTCGTTTGTTGATTTTATAGTTTAAGTTAGATTAGATAAAGCTAGTTATAGTCCTTAGAAATCGACACTCGAGGTTATTTTACTGCTGCACTACGGTTTTCGTTGTAGTTGTGAATTGCCTTTGGCTAAATACAAATTTATTTGATTAATTAGAATTTGACAAATTCCGATTCATCAAATTGGCGCCGCTGCCGGGGACTATACTCCTTTTTTCTGTTTAGCTTTTATATATTTTCAGCATTCAATTCCTAGTTTTAATTGTTTTTATTTTTCTATTTGATCTCTCTGATACTCCTTTCTTAGCTTGTTACAGATAGTGTATGCGAAGTACACGATCTAGGGGAACACCGCTTGCTGATCCAATCGCTGAAATCGATAGAGTCTACCACCAAAGAAGGCGACTACTTCGAAGACGTGAACTAGAGGAAATAGAGGATACCGATTTCTCTGAATCTCTACACAGTCTTTTCAAGGAAATCGACAGAATGGCAGAAGCTAGACCACTGAAAGCATGGGTTCAACCCTCCAAGGATCGTATGAGGGGATCGACGATTGTTCTTTCGTCTGCAACTCGAGATCTGGAAATCAAGAACCACGCGTTCCAACAACTTCCGAGGTTCTATGGCTTAGCAAGGGAAGATGTGATGGGGTACTTGCACGATATCGATGATTTCGTCAACCAACTCCCACGACCCGGAGCTGAAATAACAACGGCTGAGTTGAGGATGAAGGTTTTTGCTATGGGCCTTGGCGACAGAGCCAAGTCATGGTTGAGTTCTCTACCGGCGGGCTTGCTGGACACTTGGGAGAAGGTTTTTTCAGCATTTATGGAGAAATACTTCCCTCACACCTTGACTACCGCTCTTAAGGCGCAAATCACTGGGTTCAAACAAGACTATGATGAGACCATCTACACCGCATTTGAGAGGTTCCAAGACCTCATGAACAAGTGCCCTCACCATGGTTTTGAGATTTCGGATCTAGTCCAACACTTCTACAATGGACTAACCTTCGAGAACCAACAAGTGGTGGATTTCCAATGCCGTGGCAATATTTGGGAGGAAACCGCAGAACCGTCTGGGCGGTTTTCGAAAGGCTTGCTAAGGGTTCACAATTCAAAGATCCAAGAGCAATGGTTAGGAGACGTGGACCTGAAGCTCCACCTACTCAGGAAGCCCCTATGTATGGGGGGAACGGGGATCGATTCGAGTGCTTTACCAACGAGTTGAAACAAGTCCTCAAGAACTCCGCAGGAACAGCTATGTCAAACGAGGTTTGCCGAATATGCAAGAACTATGGGCATGGAGCTCATATGTGTAGATCAGATCTTGCATATGATGATGGAAATTGGGTTCAAGGAGGCAAAGAGGAAGCCTTTGCTACGGAATTTGGTACACAAGAAGCTAGCTACGGACAAGATGGTAGGAATCCTCGAGGTGGATTTTGGAGAAGAGGATTCCGGAACAATCAAGGATACGCACCGGCTAGCCAAACTTATGTCCCTAACCAAGACCGCAGTAGGCTTAACTATGGTAATGATCACTACGAATATCCCGCTCCGAAAGAGCAACCGAAGTCGAAGATAGCTCTACTGATGGAGAACTTGCAAAAGATGGTTGATCACACCCAATGTTTTCTTAAGCGTTATGAAGAAGATTCTGAGAAGACTAGGGTGAGGCTTGATCGATTGGAAGAGAGCACTAGGCTTGCCCATCAAAAGATGCAAGAGTTGATTGACCGAGGAGAAAGTAGGGAGCAAGGGAAGCTGCCTAGCAACACTGAGAAGTCGATGTCCATTACCTTGGTGGGTGATCTACCTGTTGAAATCACCATCAACAAGGTTACTAAGTGTGAGCATTGCAAGGATGAAGAACTCCCACTAGCCAAGGAAGAAGAGAAGGACCTTGGTTCTGACGAGAGTGAAGAGGAGCAAGAGGATCCCGAGCCAATCCCTCAAAGTTTCGATGTTAAGGTCGGGATTGGTGAACTTGAAGATGTTCGTGCTACACTAGATACGGGATCTTACTCTAATGAATGTGTTTGAGAAGAGTAGCCTTGGAAAACTATCTGAGCATAAGGCTATTGTGCAACTGGCGGATGGATCCTTTGTGAGACCCGAAGGCGTTGTGAAGAACGTATTGGTTAAGATTGGTGAAGCTTCTGCGTACACCAATTTTGTAGTTATGCCGGCGTCTAGACCTGGGATGGGGGATGTTGTTCTCTTGGGGTGAACGTTCTTAACTAAACTACGCTCCGTGATAGACATCTACCGAAGGACTTGCACCATTGAGGTGGATGGCAGGCGACATGTGTTGCGAGCCATATCTGATCCAAATATTCGCTTCGATGCTTCTCACACCATTAATTACTTTGGTCTTGCTGTCTATGTTCATTCTTATTCACAGGTTCGTGGCATGAGGAGAAGATCCATGAAGAGAAAGTCTAGTACCCTCAAGAAGAAGAGCTAGAGCAAGAAGAAGTCGAGTCTAAGACTATAAACAATGGCGCTATCCGGGAGGCAACCCGGAGTTTTTATCGCTTTTTTACCGCTTTATTGCATGCATTCATACATTGAACAATTTGCTTTTCATATGTGAATTTGTTCGTCTATGTGTCATTTGTGCTTACGTTTATGTTTGAGTGAACCTTTTCGAGTGTTTTTAGTAAGGAGATTGGTTTTCGGGGTATAAAAAACTGAGTTTTTGAAAAATTTGCGTCTCCCCACCTCAGGAGGTGGGGGGAGAATCGCCCCACATGTCCAGAGAGCTGACGTGGGGGGCGATTCGCCCCGCACGGGACGACTCGCCCCACACCCGGGGCGACTCGCCCCACGAAATCTAAAGAAGAAACAACGGGTGTCACCCCCCATTTTCCTCATTTCTCCATCTTCTTCACTTTCTTACTCCAAAAAATCCCAAAAAATCAAAATTTCTTCAATCTCTCATAAAACCTTCAATCTTCCACCAATTTGTGTGTTCTTTAGCTTCAATCGAAGCCCATTACGTGCTCTTTCTTTTCATCCGAACAAATTTCTTCCTAGTTCATTCATTCGATAGATTTGAGGTAATCTCATATGAACCCCTAATTTTTCAAATTTGGGTTTTTTGATTTATGCTTCAATTATGCTTATATGATGTATGGTTGATGATTTGTGTGATTAGAAACTTTATTCACTATCGATTGCATGTTCAATTATGCTTGGTTTGTTGGATTGAGAATTCTGCCTACTAGATGTCTATGTCTTTAAGGTGCAATGTTTCTTTTCCTTTCATTCCATGTTTAAAGTTGTGTTTGTTGATGTGATAATGATGGGCATGATGGTAGAATATATAATTGATGAAGTTGAGGATTTATGATGCTAGATTTTTTGCTACTATGGTATGAATTGAGCCTTATGATTTAGGGCTATTGGTTGTCTAGCAAGAGCTTAATGTGATATGTTACATGTCTTTGATATGTTGGTATGTTGCTTTTTAGTTCTAGAAGTAGCTAGACTAGACATGGAGGTTTTGAGGAGTTCGATTGTTGTAGATATCACTCGTGTGTTCACTCTTGCATTTGCATATGCATAAGTCTGTTTTGTGTCATACAAGATACTAATTGTTGTTTGTAGGAACCATGGCTCCACGAGACAAGAAGAAAGCTGGCTCAAGCAAAAGGGGTAAGGGGGCGGCATCAAGCTCCCAACCTTCCCACGAGCTGTTCGAGTTGTCTCTTGCCGCAATCGACGTCCGACAGAGGCTCGAAGCGGAGCTAGCTCAAGGTGGGCGATCAATTATACCGGACAGAAGGATAGACATTACGGATGGACTAGCTCACAGGGCAGGTTACAAGAGGCTCTCCCGTCTGGCTAGGAAAGGGAATGGGGTTGGTTTACTTCCAACCGATTTAAGGGGTACGATACGAGCCTCCTCCACGAGTTCTATACTGGGTACACTGATCTTGAGGAGAAGGCGGGGGTACTCGTTCGAGGCATAATTGTGCCATGGACACCGACCTCAATTTCTGCATTCATCCATTTAGGGGAACGGGAGTTCACCGGAAGCAACCACTCCTACGTGTATTCGAGGGCCACTAGGGGGATCGGAAGTGACATCATAGGTGTGATTTGCAACAGGGAATATAGGTATCCAGATACCGGAGCACAACCTGGACGGATCCATCAGAGTGACCTTAGCATCGAGGCTAAGGTGGTTATGAAATTCTGCATTTTCAACTTGATCCCTAGAATGAATGACACGTGGATACAGCCGAATTATGCCGAGCTCCTCTACTGCTTGATAGGCAAGCATCGAATAGACATCGGTCAGATCATGTATGCCGAATATGAGTGCCATTGGGAGAAGAAGAAGAAGCCATTCATTTTTCCAAGCATCATCACAACATATTGCAAATATCACGGGGTTGAGGACATTGATGAGGGGGATTGCGAGGTCGCTGCCCTTTCCCCTTCGACTATTGATGTGCAGCTGACTAGGTATCAAATGAAGAACCCCACAGCTGCTGCTGCTGATGTTGAAGCTTCCCTCCAACGGACTGATTCTGACGATGATAGTGATTATGAGGATGAGGATGCTATGGATTGCCGAGTTCCTATCCCGGATATTCCCTTTGTCCGTAGAGCACCACATGCACCGCCTCGAGTACCACATGGGTGATGATGCGCGGGATTGTCAGTTCCGGATCAAGCAAATAAATTTGTTATTTAGCCAAAGGCAATTCACAACTACAACGAAAACCGTAGTGTAGCAGTAGAATGACCTCGAGTGTCGATCTCTAAGGACTATAACTAGCTTTATCTAATTTAACTAAGAATATAAAACAGCAGACGGTAAAGAAAAGGTTTTTCTAACAGATAATGGAGATTGGTGGTAGTATGGTCCTTCAAAGCATAACGGGTTAATAATCATGCGTAAATTCCTCGGTTTTGCATGGAGATCTTTGATCAATAACTTGTCCTGTTGAAATTATCACACACTACGAAGATATAGATTCTGATAGGTCTAAGACTAAAGAATTGTCCAATTGTATTCCGTAATTATTCAACACTACGAAGATATAGATATACATAGGTCGAAGACCGGTCCAATTGTGTGCAATAATTAATCAACATATGAGGATATAGATTCCGCTAGATCAAAGAAATAAAGCAATAACACGGAGTATAATGCGCGATATAGCCATTAGCATAATTATCAACCCTTCGCTAAGAATTCACATCACCAACGAGAAGTTTAGCTACTCATAGTTGTCATGCAATCAACAGAAATCATAGAAGAAAACATGTTGAAAGATATATAAAAATAAGTAGAAAAACTGTAAGATACAATGTTACCGAAGGTTGTCAGTCTCTGAAGAATCGCGATGTTACAAGCTCCAAACTGCTATGAAAAAGTATCTCCTAAGCTATGAACCCCCAGAACAGGCTCTGGGAAGTTCCTACCTAAAACTACAGAGAAAGGTGAGAGAATAGGTCTGGAAAAGTATGAATTTCGGAGAAAAACTGAGCAACTATATATAGGCTTCGAATTTGTGTGGGTCGAAGGGCCCCACACACCGGGCGATTCGCCTGGTGTGGGGCGATTCGCCCCACGTCCCGGGCGATTCGCCCGGGAGTAATTTTCCGGAATTTCCGCATTTTCGACGCGTTTTTGGATTTCTTCCCCTTTTCGGACTCGGTTTTTGACTTCTAGTGGCCTTCTAACCTCCAGATTCGACCCTTAGACTCCAAATCCTATCCGGAAACCTTCAGATACTCCAAATAGGCTTCTGGAACACCAATTCCTTGTCAACTTCAATATAATTGCCCGGAAATCCTCGTTTTTCAACCAAAACCTGTAAAATAAAAACTAAAGGGAATCGTGACACTATTCTAATAAAATGCACTAAAATATAGCTAAATTAACATAGAGGATAGCTAAAATAGGTGAAAAAGACTCAAATGAAAGTGTAAAATACACATTCATCAATGGGTCTCAAGGTTTTGACTTCTCTGATTTTCGAGCACACGTCGATGCTAGTGTTGCAGCCTTGAACACTACTGTCCAAGGAATGCAACATGACCTTGATGGACACATTGCCCAGCGCAACCGCGATTGGGAGATGATTGAGGAGCATCGCCGGAATGAGAGGCAGATAATGTGGGAGCAGCAACAGCTCATCCGTCAGCAACAGGATCTCCTGTTTGACATGTGGAGAGACTATTATGGGGATTACAATCCCGATAATTAGTCTTTTCACATGTCCGCTCTCAGCCGACCGAGGCCAAACCGTTCGGTAACATCTAGTATCACTTTTTATTTACTCATTCTCTTTTGCTAGGGACTAGCTTAAGTTTCATGAGGGGGATGGGATGTGAACCATGATGTTAAGTATTGTTTGGCTTTGTGATGATGGATATGGTATCTTGGTTTTTGTTTGCATTTGCACGTTTACCGCTTTCTTAGTATTTAGTTGCATACACTACATTCATCCTAGAATAGTCTTGCATGTTTTATGTGGAATTTATTGCCAAATTTTTTGAACTTTTTTATTGGGTAGATTAACTAATTACGACATTGATCATATGCTTCATCTCGATGAATTTGTTTGAGGTTTTTCTCGCTTGGCTTGTCACATTTATGTATTGCACTTAGTTAAGGTTTGTAGTTGATGAACCGTAGAATTTGTCAGATTCTAATTAATCAAATAAATTTGTATTTAGCCAAAGGCAATTCACAACTACAACGAAAACCGTAGTGTAGTAGTAGAATAACCTCGAGTGTCGATCTCTAAGGACTAGAACTAGCTTTATCTAATCTAACATAAGAATATAAAATCAACAGACGACTTAGCAAAGGTTTTTCTTAACAGATAATGGAGATTGGTAATAGTATGGTCATTCAAAGCATAGGAGGTTAATAATCATGCATGAAGTCCCCGGTTTTGCATGGAGATCTTTGATCAATGAATTGTCCAATTGTGTTCCGTAATTATTCAACACTACGAAGATAGAGGTTTTAGATAGATCAAAGAAATAAAGCAATAACTCATATTATAATGCGCGATAAAACCATTAGCATAATTATCAACCCTTCCCTAAGAAATCACATACTATCACCAACGAGAAGTTTAGCTACTCATAGATGTCATGCAATCAACAGAAATCATAGAACGAATGAATGAAAACATGTTGAAAAATATATAAATATAAATAGAAAAACTGTAAGATACAATGTTACCGAAGGTTTTCAATCTTCGAAGAATCACGATCTTACAAGCTCCAAAGCGCTAAGAAAAAGTATCTCCTAAGCTAAGAATCCCCAGAACAGGCTCTGGAGAATTCCTACCAAAAACTAATGAGAAAGGTGAGAGAAAAGGTCTGGAAAAGTATGAAAAACGGAGAAAACTGAGCAACTATATATAGTGATTCTGCAAGTGTGGGGCGAGTCGCCCCACACACCGGGCGATTCGCCGGTGTGGGACGATTCGCCCCACGTCCCGGGCGACTCGCCCGGGAAGTTCTGGCGGCTGGAAACGCGTTTTCGACGCGTTTTTGGATTTCTTTTCCTTTTCGGACTCGGTTTTTGCCTTCTAGTGACCTTTTAGCCTTCAGACTCGACCCCTAGACTTCGAATCCTATTCGGAATCTTCTAGATACTCCAATTAGGCCTTCGGAACATCAATTCCTTGTCTACTTCAATATAATTACCCGGAAAACCTCGTTTTTCACCCAAAACCTGTAAATTACAAACTAAAGGGAAACGTGACACTATTCTAATAAAATGCACTAAAATATAGCTAAATTAACATAGAGGATAGCTAAAATAGGTGAAAAAGACTCAAATGAAAGTGTAAAATACACGTTCATCAAACTCCCCAAACCGAACCTTTGCTTGTCCTCAAGCAACTAAGATAGACTCTAATGCAAAAAACAATGCAACACAAAAAATGGAGTCTCATGCCAAATGAAATGAACTAATCTATTGAATCAATCAAAGAACATATGAACAAAAACCATACAAATCATAACATGAATATAGGTTGAAGAATGCCTCGATTGACTCATACACATTCACATAAGCACTTATGTCAAACAAGATAGTCTCTCGTAACATTCTCTACCTGGACCTAGTCAGTGACGACGTAATGAAACATGTTAGAATACGAATGGTTGCCCCGTGCCTATGAAACTGAGGACTTACTGTTGTTCACCATGTTAAGACTTTTCCTCAAAGACGTCGACCCAATATTGGTTCTCATCAAACGAAGGAGGGTTCCCAAAAAACATAACACTCCCCTATTCTACCCACTCTCAAGCAAAGCCTTAAGCTATTCACCACTTCCTGAATGGCAGGACGAGGGTGGTCTAGAACAGATGACACTCAAACTAACAAAAGACAGAAATTACAACTCGATTACGAACATTACATGAATTGAAAAATGAGACAAACACTTTGCTAAATGATGAACTGAGATTTGTCAGGTCCCGGTTCAGTCAAATAATATTTGTTATTTAGCCAAAGGCAATCCACAACTACAACGAAAACCGTAGTGTAGCAGTAGAATGACTCGAGTGTCGTTCTCTCATGACTATACTAGCTTTATCAAATCTAATTAAGAATATAAAACAGCAGATAGAAAGCAATAGGGGTTTTCAAGCAGATAATGGAGATTGGTGATAGTATGGTCCTTCTTAACATAATGGGTCGATAATCATGCATAAATTCCTCGGTCTTGCATAGAGATCTTTGAATCAATCTTGTCTCCTGTTGCAAGTATTAAGCACTACGAAGATAATATGGGTCTGACTCGTCAACAACTAACGTCCTAATGTGTTCCGTAATTATTCAACACTACGAAGATAATTGGTCTGATTGGTCGACAAGTGTCCAAGTGTGCATAATGATCAATACAACATACGAGAATTTTGGTTTCAACTGATCAACGAAATAAAGCAATGACACGGAGTATAATGCGCGATATAGCCATTAGCATGATTATCTTCCCTCGCTAAGAATTCACATACTACCACCAACGATAAATTTAGCTACTCATAATAGGCATGCAATCAATAGCAATCATAGAAGAAAACATATTGAAAGAAGAATAAAATAAGTAGATAAAAACTGTAGATACAAAGTTACCGAAGGTTGTTAATCTCCGGATGATTGCGATCCTACGCGCTCCAATCTTCTATGAAAAAGTATCCCCTAAGCTACGGAACTCCCAGGACAGGCCCCGGGAAGTTCCTACCTAAAACTATAGAGAGAGGTGAGAAAGTAGGCTTGGAAAGATATGATTTTCGGAGAGAAAACTGAGCACTATATATAGGCCCGAAATAAGCCCGCGGCGGTTCACCCCGTGATTCCGGCGGTTCGCCCCCCAATATTTCGCGGAATTTCCGCGTTTTTCGACGCGGATTTGGATTTCTTCACCTTTTCGGACTCGGTTTATGACTTCTAGTAGCCTTCTAACCTCCAGATTCGGCCCCTAGACTCCAAATCCTATCAGGAAACCTTCAGATACTCCGAATAGGCTTCTGGAACACCAATTCCTTGTAGACTTCAATATAATTGCCCCGAAATCTTCGAATTTCAACCAAAACCTGTAAAATAAAATCTAAAGGGAAACGTGACACTATTCTAATAAAATGTACTAAAATATAGCTAAATTAACATAGAGGATAGCTAAAATAGGTGAAAAAGACTCGAATGAAAGTGTAAAATACACATTCATCAAACTCCCCAAACCGAACCTTTGCTTGTCCTCAAGCAACTAAGCTAGCTAGACTCTAATACAAAAAACATGCAAGACTCAAAATGGAGTTTCATGCCAAATAAAATGAACTAAATTACTGAATCTATCAAATAACATATGAACAAAAACCTTATAAATCAAAGCATGAATATAGGTTGAAGAATACCTCGATTGACTTATACACATCCACATAAGCACTTATGTCAAGACAAGATAGTCTCTCGTAACATTCTCTACCTGGACCTAGTCAGTGACGACGTAATGATGCATGCTAAGATACGAATGGTTCCCCCGTGCCTATGAAACTGAGGACTTACTGCTGTTCCACCATGTTAAAACTTTCCCTCAAAAGAGGTCGAACCAGTACTGGCTCTCATCAAACGAAGGAGGGTTCCCTATAAAAGATAACTCTCCCCTATTCTACCCATCTCTCAAGTAAAAATCTTAAGCTATTCACCACTTCCTGAATGGCAGGACGAGGGTGGTTTAGAACAGATGACACTCAAGACAAAAAAGATAAAAAATAGAAAAACACGATTACGAACAACACGAAAAAAGGAAAAGACTCAAAACTTTGCTAAACTGCTATTTGGCTTTTCTTTTTTGGACCCTTCTTTGCTTTTTTTAGGGTCTTCTTTTTTTCTCTTTTTTTTCTTTCCAGATTCTTTTTTTCTTTTTCTCTTTTTTTTTCCTGGAATTTTTTCTTTCTTTTTTTCGAATTTTTTAACCAGCAGTAGCATAACAAAAAGAGAAACAAAATGACTCACACGACTTCCGCAAACCTATTCGAAAGAATAGGTTGGAGTACAAATTTCACGAAAAAGGAAAAATAAACTCACAATACGAAAATGAAAAACAGAAACAAGTCTATGATGGTGTAACCCCCTCCCCAAACCTATTCGGAAGAATAGGTTATAAACAAAGGATCACACAACCTCACACTACCTCCTTCCTAGGAATTTAGCAATCTCAAAGCATGGTGAAGACTTGTTGCCTCTTAGGTACATAATTACTCGGGAAAACAACCATAAGACCCTAACATGCATCATCCTATTATAAAGGCCTTCGTGAACCGCAGTAGACAAAACACCACTAAGTGATGTCGAAACTACCTAGCTCAACTAAGTGCAAAACATAAATGTGACAAGCCAAGCGAGAAAAACCTCAAACAAATTCATAGAGATGAAGCATACGATTAATGGCATAGCTAGTTGATCTACCCAATAAAAATTTCAAAAATTCGGCAATAAACTCCATATAAAACATGCAAGACTATCCTAGGATGAATGTAGTGAATGCAACCTAAAAAATTTAAGAAAGCAGTAAACGTGCAAATGCAAACAAAGAACAAGATACTAATCGACACAAAACCAAACAAAACTTAACATCATGGTTCACATCCCATCCCCCTTACGATTCTTAAACTAGCCCCCTAGCAAAAGAGAATGAGTAATAAGAAGTGATACTAGATGTTACCGAAGGGTTTGGCCTCGGTCGGCTGAGAGTGGACAAGTGGAAGGACTAATCATCGGGATGGTAGTCCCCATAAAAGTCACTCCACATGTCAATCATGAGCTCATTGGACTGTCGTAGAGCTTCCTGTTGTTGCTGGATCAGCTGTTGCTGCTCCCACATGTGCTGCCTATCCTCTCGGCGGTGCTCCTCGAATATCTCCCAATCGCGGTTATGCTAGACAATGTGCCTGTTGATGTCCTGTCGCATGGCCGCGTTGTTGGCATCAATCCTGTCGAAACGGCTGTCGAGGTAGGTACGGAATTCGGAGAAGGCAAATCCTCCAGACCCCTGTGGTGCTCCAGCTGGTGCATGCGGTGCATGATGGACAAACGGGATATATGGAATCGGGGCTTCGCCAACATCGGCCTCCATAGCATCCTCATGCTCGGAATCATTCGGCTGGAATTGCCCTCCTACATCAGCAGCGGCTGCTGTGGGGTTCCTCAACTGATACCTGTTGATCTGTACCTCAATGGTCGAGGGTGAAAGGGCAGCTACCTCGCAATCCCCCTCCTCAATATCGTCGACCCCATGATACTTGCAGTATGCTGTGATGAAGCTCGGGAAGATGAAAGGCTTCCTCTTCTTTTCCCAGTGGCGCTCGTACTCCTCATACATAATGCGCCCTATGTCGATCTGATGTCCGTCTATGAGGCAGTAGAGGAGCTCGGCGTAGTAAGGCTGAATCCATGTGTCATTCTTCCTCAGGATCAAGTCGGAGATGCAAAATTTCATCATCACCTTAGCTTCGATGCTAAGGTCGCTATAACTGATCCGTCTAGGTGCTGCCCCAACTCCAAGATATCTGTACTCCCTGTTGCAGATCACATCGGTAATGTCTCTCCCTATCCCCCTAGCGGTCCTCGAATACAAGTAAGCGTGGGCGCTCTCTGTGAATTCCAAGTTCCCGAAATGGATGAAAGAAGATATGTACTCTGGGTTCCATGGTATAATCAGGCCTCGGACTAATACCCCATTCTTCTCGTCGAGATCCGTGTACCCAGTGTAGAAATCTCTGAGGAGGCTCTCGTCGTAGCCTTTGAACCTGTTGGAACTGTACCATGCCCAATTCCTTTGTGACCCCAAACTTGACAGCGTCCTATATCCCGCTCTGTTCGCTGCGGACACAGGAATGTCAATCCTCCTATCGGGGATGATCGACCTTCCTCCGTCGTCCATCTCCACCTCTAGCCGTTGCCGCACCTCTATCGCAGCGGCAGACAACTGGTACAAATCATGAGACGGTTGGGAGCTTGATGCCACCCCTTTTTGCTAGAGCCGGCTCTCCTTGTCCTCGGTGCCATGATTCCTACAAACAGCAATTAATATCTTGTACGATGCAAAACAGACTTATGCATATGTAAATAAACGAATGATCAAACGAGTAAAATTCTCAAAAATCCAACTCCTCAAAATCCCAAAGCTTAGTCTAGCTAATTCATTACGTAACATATCAATGTACCTACTACAATAACACATCACATTATGCTCTTGCTAACAACAAATGCCTTGAATCACAAGGTTCAATCCATATCATAAAAATCAATTTCTAGCGTAAATCCTCAATTTCAACCATCATGTATTCTACCAATACATTCATCAATTTCATATCAATAAACACATGTTTAAACAAGGAATGAAAGCAAGAGAGACAATTTCCTAACAAGACATATATCATCCAATTAGCAAAATCTCAAATCATCAAACCAAGCCTAATTGAACATGTAATTGACAATGAATAATGAATCTAAACACATGAATCATCAACCCATACATCATACAAGTCTAATTGAAGCATAAATCGAAAAATCCCCAAATTGTAAAAATTAGGGTTCATGTGATAATACCTCAAATTCGGAAATTGAATGAGCTAGGAAGAAATTTGTTCGGATAGAATGAAAGAGCATGCAATGAGCTTCGAATGAAGCTAAAGAACACACAAATTGATGGAGAGATGGAAGAGTTATGAAGATTTGAAGTTATTTTGAATATGGAGGAAATTTTGGAGTTTGGGGGATGAAAATGGAGGAAAATGGTCTATGCTCTGGTCGTGGGGCGATTCGCCCCCCACTTTTAGGTGGGAGACGAACGTTTTTTGAAAATAAAAATGCGATTTTAAGTCCCCGAAAAAGTTTTTAGTCCCCGAAAAATCATTTTCCTCAAAAAATCACTCGAAAAGTCGCACTCGAACACAACATAAGCACATACGACACAGAACCGAACAAATTCACATATGAAAAGCAAATTGTTCAAGTATGAATGCATGCAATAAAGCAGTAAAGAAAGCGATAAAAACCCCAGGTTGCCTCCCAGATAGCGCCATTGTTTCAAGTCTCTGACTCGACCCCTGTCTTCGCCTATCTTTTCCTTCTGAGGGTACTAGACTTCCCCTTCATGATTCTCCTTCCCGTGCTTTGATCCTGTGAATAAGAGTGAACATAGACGTTAAGACCACTGTAATCAATAGTGTTAGAAGTATCAGGTGGATCAGGTGGATCAGTTATGGCTTGCAACACATGTTGCTTGCCATCCACTTCGATAGTGCAAGTCCTTTGGTAGATGTCCATCACTAAGCGTATTTTAGTCAAGAATGTTCGTCCTAAGAGTATGACATCCCCCGTTCCTGGTGCTGATGCTGGCATAATTACAAAATCGGTGTGGACAGAGGCTTCACCAATTTTGACTAATACATTCTTCACAACGCCTTCGGGTTTCACAAGGGATCCATCCGCCAGTTGCACAATAGCCTTATGAACAGTTAGTTCTCCAAGGTTACTTTTCTCGAAAACGTTCAAAGGAAGCACATTTGAGTAGGATCCAGTGTCTAGTGTGGCTCGGACATCTTCAAGCTCCCCAATCCCGACCTTAATATCGAAACTTTGAGGGAGTGGCTCGGGATCCTCTTCACTCTTGTTAGTACCAAGGTCCTTTTCTTCTTCTTCGGCATGTGGGGGCAGTTCCCTCTTGCAACTCTCGCACTTAGCAACCTTCTTGATGGTGATTTCAACAGGTAGATCACCTACTAAGTTAATAGACAATGACTTCTCAGTGTTGCTAGGCAGTTTGCCTTGTTCCCTACTTGCTCCTCGGTCGATCAACTCTTGCATCGTTTGATGGGCAAGCCGAGTGCTCTCTTCCAACTTATCGAGCCTTGCCCTAGTCTTCTCAGAATCTTCTTCATAACGTTTGAGAAAACTTTGTGTGTGATCAACCATCTTCTGTAAGTTCTCCATCAGTAGAGCCGACTTTGACTTCGGTGGCTCTTTCGGAGCGGGGTTTTCGCAGTGATCATTACCATAGTTCAGCCTACTACGGTCTTGGTTAGGTCCATAAGTTTAATTAGCCGGTGCATATCCTTGATTGTTACGGTATCCTCTTCTCCAAAATCCACCTCGAGGATTCCTACCGTCGTGTCCGTAGCTAACTTCTTGAGTGCCAAACTCCGTAGCAAAGGCTTCTTCTTCGCCTCCTCGAGCCCAGTTGCCATCATCGTATGCCAGCTCCGATCTACACATATGAGCCCCATGCCCATAGTTCTTGCATATTCGGCATACTTCGTTCGAAAAAGTTGTTCCGGTGGCGCTCTTGAGGACTTGTTTCAATTTGTTGGTAAAGCACTCGAATTGATCCCCATTCCCTCTATACATAGGGGCTTCTTGAGTCGGTGGAGCTTCAGGTCCACGTCTCCTAACCATTGCTCTTGGGTCCTTGAACTGCGAACCCTTGGCAAGCCTTTCGAAAACAGCCCAGACGGCTTCTGCGGTTTCCTCCCAAATATTGCCTCGGCATTGGAAATCCACCACTTGTTGGTTCTCGAAGGTTAGTCCATTGTAGAAGTGTTGGACTAGGTCGGAGAGTTCAAAACCATGGTGAGGGCACTTGTTCGTAAGATCTTGGAACCTCTCGAACGCGGTGTAGATGGTCTCATCATAGTCTTGCTTGAATCCAGTGATTTGCGCCTTAACCGCGGGGTAGTCAGAGTGTGCGGGAAGTATTTCTCCATGAAAGCTGAAAAAACCTTTTCCCAAGTGTCCAGCGAGCCTGCTGGAAGAGAGCTCAGCCATGACTTGGCTCTGTCGCCAAGTCCCATAGCAAAAACCTTCATCCTCAACTCATCCGTTGTTATGTCAGCTCCGGGTCGTGGGAGTTGGTTGACGAAATCATCGATATCGTTCAAGTACCCCATCACATCTTCCCTTGATAAGCCATAGAACTTCGAAAGTTGTTGGAATGCGTGGTTCTTGATCTCCAGATCTCGGGTTGCAGGCGAAAGCACTATCGCCGGTCCCCTCATACGATCCTTGGTGGGTTGTACCCATGCCTTCAGTGGTCTAGCTTCTGCCATTCCGTAGATTTCCTTGAATAGACTAATTAGAGATTCAGAGAAATCGGTTTCCTCTATTTCCTCTAGTGCGCGCCTTTCAAGTAGTCGCCTTCTCTGGTGGTAGACTCTATCGATCTCAGCAATTGAATCAGCAAGCGGTGTTCCTGCAGAATGTGTATGCGGCATACACTATCTGTGACAGACTAGGAAAAGTGATTAGTAACAAACTAGGAAAGCAGAGAGAGATTAAAAAGAAAAACTAAAACTAAAAGAATTAGGAATCTAAAGCTGTAAATATAAACAAATTAAATAGAAAAAAGGAGTATAGTCCCCGACAACGGCGCCAATTTGATGAACTGAGATTTGTCAGGTCCCGGTTCAGTCAAATAATATTTGTTATTTAGCCAAAGGCAATCCGCAACTACAACGAAAACCGTAGTGTAGTAGTAGAATGACTCGAGTGTCGTTCTCTCAGGACTATACTAGCTTTATCAAATCTAATTAAGAATTTAAAACAGCAAATAGAAAGCAATAGGGGTTTTCAAGCAGATAATGAGATTGGTGATAGTATGGTCCTTCTTAACATAATGGGTCGATAATCATGCATAAATTCCTCGGTCTTGCTTAGAGATCTTTGAATCAATCTTGTGTCCTGTTGCAAGTATTCAGCACTACGAAGATAATATGGGTCTGACTCGTCAACAACTAATGTCCTAATGTGTTCCGTAATTATTCAACACTACGAAGATAATTGGTCTGATTGGTCGACAAGTGTCCAAGTGTGCATAATGATCAATACAACATACGAGAATTTTGGTTTCAACTGATCAACGAAATAAAGCAATGACACGGAGTATAATGCGGGATATAGCCATTAGCATGATTATCTTCCCTCGCTAAGAATTCACATACTACCACCAACGATAAATTTAGCTACTCATAATAGGCATGCAATCAATAGCAATCATAGAAGAAAACATATTGAAAGAAGAATAAAATAAGTAGATAAAAACTGTATGATACAAAGTTACCGAATGTTGTCAATCTCCGGATGATTGCGATCCTACGCGCTCCAATCTGCTATGAAAAAGTATCCCCTAAGCTACGGAACTCCCAGGACAGGCCCCGGGAAGTTTCTACCTAAAACTATAGAGAGAGGTGAGAAAGTAGGCTTGGAAAGATATGATTTTCGGAGAGAAAACTGAGCACTATATATAGGCCCGAAATAAGCCCGCGGCGGTTCGCCCCGTGATTCCGGCGGTTCGCCCCCCAATATTTTGCGAAATTTCCGCGTTTTTCGACGTGGATTTGGATTTTTTCACCTTTTCGGACTCGGTTTATGACTTCTAGTAGCCTTCTAACCTCCAGATTCGGCCCCTAGACTCCAAATCCTATCCGGAAACCGGATAGGATTTGGAGTCTAGGGGCCGAATCTGGAGGTTAGAAGGCTACTAGAAGTCATAAACCGAGTCCGAAAAGGTGAAGAAATCCAAATAGGCTTCTGGAACACCAATTCCTTGTAGACTTCAATATAATTGCCCCGAAATCTCCGAATTTCAACCAAAACCTGTAAAATAAAATCTAAAGGGAAACGTGACACTATTCTAATAAAATGTACTAAAATATAGCTAAATTAACATAGATGATAGCTAAAATAGGTGAAAAAGACTCGAATGAAAGTGTAAAATACACATTCATCACTAAACTGCTTTTTGGCTCTTTTTTAGACCCTTCCTTGTTTTTTTGGGGTCTTTTCTTTTTTTTCTTTTTTTTTTCTTTTTTTTTTTTAGCCAGCAGTAGCACAATGAAAAGAAATTAAAATGACTCACAAACCCAAACCTATTCGAAAGAATAGGTTGGAGTACAAACTTTACGAAAAAGGAAAATAAATTCAATAAACTCACAACACACACTAAAAATCGAAAAACAAGTCTAATGAAAGTGTAACCCCCTCCCCAAACCTATTCGAAGGAATAGGTTGCAACAAAGGATCACACAATCTCACACTACCTCCTTCCGAGGCATTTAGCAATCTCAAAGCAAGGTGAAGACTTGTTGCCTCTTAGGTACATAATTACTCGGGAAAACAACCATAAGATCCTAACATGCATCATCCTATTATAAAGGCCTTCGTGAACCGCAGTAGAGAAAACAGCACTAAGTGATGTCGAGACTACCAAGCTTAACTAAGTGCAATACATAAATGTGACAGGCCAAGCGAGAAAAACCTCAAACAAATTCATAGAGATGAAGCATATGATCAATGTAGTGTACGCAACTAAATACTAAGAAAGCGGTACACGTGCAAATGCAAACAAAAGAAATCACGAGTTTATTATAAGCAAGACAAGTATAGAGATAGCAAGCGATACCCCAACTAAATAGTAAGAAAGCGGTAAACGTGCAAATGCAAATGCAAACAAAAGAAATCACAAGTTTATTGATGATGTCGTTTTTCACCAATTAAAATTTGTTTAATAGCCAAAGAACACTTATCACTACACAAACTAGAGTACAATGGCAAGTTGTCCCCGAGTGTCGTTCTCTCGGGACCAAACGTGGCTTTGTTTGTGGTTTTTGCTAGTTATTTCAGACAACGTGTTCAAGTGTTTATAGAATTGTTTTCTTAGAACAAAGCAACGAGAAATCAGATTGTTGTAATCAAGTTTGGAAAACGGTTGGTGATAGAAATCAAATACACATGCATGGGTTACGAATATGCTCACAAGTTCAGTGCGTAAAACCTTCGATCAAGTCTGCTAAGCAACTCGTCTAGGTAACTTTCAAGACACACATCATGAAAGGTCACTATCAATAATTTAGAGGTGCTTGTCACTAACACCATTTATCTAGCATGCTGCAAATCTCTAACATACAATCCTATAGCTTTCATTGACCAACGAGTTTGTCACTATACTCAATTCGAATATATTTTATAGGCAACTAAGAATCATATGAAGGAATTTGCAGCAAGATTGACTCACAACCTCATGTAAGCATAAACAAAACCCATAGCATGCATATTCTACATTCTACCACCAACACAAAGGATTTCGCTACTCATATTCATCAACATAGATATCAAATCATATGAATTGTAAATAGAATACATCAAATCAAACTACTAGACAAGAGATAATGATACAATGTTACCACCAAGCTGTCACTAATCGGTGGGTATTGATGAAAACCTCTCCGTAGATGAAACAATGGATGCAATCCTATGCCAAAACCTTTAATCCAATCTAAAATACAATGTAATCTGAGTTTTCTCTGAGTTTTGGGGCTTAGGAGCTCTGCCAAAACGAAGCCAGTGTTCAAAAGTATGGAAAAAAAAAGTAACTGAAGATCAGATTTAAGAAGGAAAATCCAAAAATGTAACCGCTGCCAAGCGGACCGCTTGGAGAGGCCAAGCGGAGCGCTTCGCTTGCGCAAGCGAAGCGCTTGGGCCCTCCAAGCGCTTCGCTTGGCTGCTGTGCCAAAACTCCTGGAAAATGAAGCGGAGCGCTTCACTATTCCAGTCGCTTAGCTTGGCTCCTGGGCAGATTTTTGTCTTCCAACTCAATCTTTTTGCCCTCGTACGGCCCTCGGGTGCCTTGGACTCATCCTTCTCAATGCTTATTGATGCTCAAACACTCACGAACAAGCCGGGGAGATCAAGGAACTTCAACGGGGCCATTTTCTATCAAAAAAGCTCGTTTTTAGCTCCAAAAACGCCATTTCGTTCCTAAGTGCCTGGAAATGCAGAAAACAATAAACGTGACACTATTCTACAAAACTAACCAAAAAACAAGGCTAAAAGACAGCAAAAGAAGGTAAAAAAGACAAGATGAACGCGTCAAAAATACGTTCATCAAACTCCCCAAACCAAACCTTTGCTTGTCCTCAAGCAACAAACTATCCTAAATGCAACACAAACGGAGTCTCATGCCAAGTAAAGTGAACTAATCTACTGAATCTACCAAATTCTCATGTGCACTTGGTTAAACAAAGGAGTCTCTCGTAACATCTTCTACCTGGACCTGGTCAGTGACGACACAATGATGCATGTTATCATACTACAATTGCCCCGTGCCTATGAAACTGAGGGCTTACAACTGTTCACCAAGCGAGACTTTTCCTCAAGAGAGGGCGAACCAATACTGGCTCTCATCAAACGAAGGAGGGTTCCCTTAGAAAGATAACACTCCCCTATTCTACCCAGACTCTCAAGAATGAGCCTCTTTCAACCACTTCTTGAATAGCAAGACGAGGGTGGTCAAGAACAGGCCTTGGACAAAGGCGACACGAAATGAAAGATAGAATTTACAACTCAATACTTCACAAGGACAAAATATTTACATGACACTTGACACTACGAGACTGCTTTTGGCTTGCAACGACCCTTCTTTTGCTTTTGGGTCTTATTCTTTATTTTCTTTCTTTTTTTTTTTCTTTTCTCTTTTTTTTTATATTTCTTTTTCTTTTCTTCTTTTTTCTTTTTCTCTTTCCTTTTTTTTTTTATATAGGGGCAAGCAGCAGTACTAAGTGTCAAAAACACCTCCCCAAACCTATTCGAGAGAATAGGTTGGGACACAAAACAAAAGAAAAATAAAGCTAAGAAAAATCTACAACGACTCAAGACGAAAGACAAGTATAACAACGTAACCCCCTCCCCAAACCTATTCGATAGAATAGGTTTAATACAAGGAATCACACACCTCACACTACCTCCTTCCTAGGCATTTGGCAATCTCTAATCGAGGTGAAGAACTTGTCGCCTCTTACGTACATAATTACACGGGTTACAACCATAGACTCAAACGTGCATCATTTCATAAGGCCATCGTGAACCGCAGCAGAAGAAACACCACTCAAGGTGATGTCGAGACTACTAAGTTTAACTAGTGCACATGCGAATGTGACAAACCAAGCGAGACAAGCCTCAAACTACTTGCAAAGTGATGCAACATATGATCAATGGTCATAAACACTTAGTCTACTCAATAAAAAAAGTTCGAAAAAACTTGGCCATAGACTCCACACACAACGTGCAACAACTAACCTAAGGATGATATGCATGCAAAAATTATAAAAAAAAACAACAAATCATGAGAATTGAGCTAACAACAGGTACACACGAACTAAAAGAGCACATAGTACTGAAAATCCAATAACCCCTCCCCAAACATAAACTTTTGCTCGTCCTCGAGCAAAGAAAAGTTGATTTAGAAAGAAAAAATTGGATTGAGAGTACACTTCCCTGAATAAGGTTCGTGTCCAACTCCTATAGAAGAGTAGTACCTGAAAAGACTCAAGAAACAAGTGAAAACGGGTGCGCAAAGGTGAGAAGAATGGAAAAAACGAGGAAAATCTGGGACAGGGTCCAGGCGGACCGCTTGGCTGGAGACAAGCGGTCCGCTTGGTAAGCGGAGCGCTTGGGAGGTTCCAAGCGCTCCGCTTGAATTTCCAGAAAGTTTTGTAACTTTCTGAAAATTCAAGCGCTTCGCTTGGCTCTGTTTCTAGGTTTTCAATGTTTTTTCCGATCTTAAATCACCTAAGGCACCAAGACAAAAACTAGACTATACTAATCACGACAAAAGGCACACAGGCCACAACTACAAACACAAAGAAAGCTAACTAAATGCAAAACACTTACCACCTCGGGTTGCCTCCCGAGAAGCGCCTTTGTTTACACGTCGTTGGCTCGACTCTTCAAGGCTCAATTGGGGTTGAATTCATATTGGGTACTAGACTTCCCCATCAATGCCCTCTTTAATCGGTGAAATCCCTGCACATTGAACGAAGGAATAGAGGACCAAAGTATCCTATAAGTTTGTTAGTGCAAGTCTTCTCAACACATGAATTAACAATGGCTCGCAACATGTGTCGCTTTCCATCTACCTCAAAACTACATGTACGACGGTACATGTCAATCACCATTTGCACCTTATTGATGAAGGCTCTTCCCAACAGGACCACATCCTTAAGATTGGCTTCCGAAGTCGGCATAACTATGAAGCTTGTCTTCACCTCAACACCGGCAAGTCTAATAACCAAGTCTTCGAGAACTCCCAAAGGTCTCCTCATAGACCCATCAGCAAGTTGAACCATAGCTTTCATAGGCTTCAAACCAGTCAACCGGGATTCTTCATACACATTCATCGGCAAGACATTGACTCCAGCTCCTGTGTCCAATGTAGCCAATATACCATCCTTCGTGCCAAGACCGATTTCCACATCGAAGCTCTCAAGTGCGGGTACTTCCACCATCTCATCCTCAGACGATGAGCTTTCTTCTTCAATATGTGAAGCTTCTTCCTCAACCATAGAGGGTTAGGCTCCTCGTTGGCAACGTAAGGCTCAGAGATTTTCTTGCTACTTGGAACCTCTACTCGTGCTCCTTCTCTTGTGACCGTGATCTCAATTGGAATATTAGTCACCACCGTGATGGCCATAGCTCTCTTGGTATTACCCAAAAGCTTCTCTTGCTCAGGACTAGCTCCTCTATCAATGAGCTCTTGCAACTTCCTGGTAAGAGAAGAAGTACTAGCCTCCAAGTTCTCAAACCGCTTCTCGTTCATAGCCTGATTCTTGTAATAAGATTCCATAAACTTGTCGGTCTTTTCTACCAAGCTTTGCACCATGGCGACCAAAGAGGATGGAGCATATCCGGGTACCCCATAGTTTACCTCAGCATGTTGACGTTGACTGGCGAATCCTTGCTCATAGTCATCACCACGACCCACTTTCTCTTCAAAAAGCCGCTATGGGTTCTTCTCTAGGTTCTTTTGAATGAATCTTTGCTCTTATATTCCGGTTCTGAGAATTCCGGTACATTATATCCAACTTAGCTTGAGCTTGACTCGGAAACAACTCTCCCATGCTTTCTCCACAAATGATATCCACTTGTGCTTGAACACCAGGATGCAAACCATTATAGAAGAATTGGATGAGCTGACCTCCATCGAAGCCGTGATGTGGGCACCGATATTGCAACCCCTTAAATCGATCATAAGCCTCATGGAAAGCTTCATCATACTTCTGCTCAAAAGTGCTGATTTGTCTCTTCATAACCATAGTCTTGGAAGCGGGATAATACCGATCCATAAATTTTTCAAACACTTGAGCCCATGTGGTCAAAGATCCAGCTTCTAAGGATCTCAACCAAGCCTTCGCTCTATCCCCAACTCCCATAGCGAAAACCTTCATCCGCAAATCATCATCAGTAATTCCATCATCCGGTCTAGGCAAGTAGAGCACGAAATTCTCTAAGTCATTCAAATACCCAATGACGTCCTCATTGTCCATGCCATAGAACTTGGATAATTGCTAGAACACGTGTCCTTTAAGCTCCAGATTCCTCGTTGCATCATTGAGAACAATAGCTGGACCACTAGGCCCAACCGTAACTTTTGAGAGTAACTTCAGTGGTTGCTCAACCATCTCGCCTGAAATCTAGTGCAATCAACACAACACTCATACAAGGATTAGTTCCCGTTAGTGAAACAAAAACTAGAACACATAGAATTAAGCACAAAGAAATAGGGGGAAAGAAATGGGGTGAGAAAGTGATGTTGGCTGAAAAACCAAAACAAAAACACCAACCAAAGGAGTTAAGTCTCTGGCAGCGGCGCCAAATTGATGATGTCGTTTTTCACCAATTAAATTTGTTTAATAGCCAAAGAACACTTATCACTACACAAACTAGAGTGCAATGGCAAGTTGTCCCCGAGTGTCGTTCTCTCGGGACCTAACGTGGCTTTGTTTGTGGTTTTTGCTAGTTATTTCAGACAACGTGTTCAAGTGTTTATAGAATAGTTTTCTTAGATCAAAGCAACGAGAAATCAGATTGTTGTAATCAAGTTTGGAAAACGGTTGGTGGTAGAAATCAAATACACATGCATGGGTTACGAATATGCTCACAAGTTCAGTGCGTAAAACCTTCGATCAAGTCTGCTAAGCAACTCGTCTAGGTAACTTTCAAGACACACATCATGAAAGGTCACTATCAATAATTTAGAGGTGCTTGTCACTAACACCATTTATCTAGCATGCTGCAAATCTCTAACATACAATCCTATAGCTTTCATTGACCAACGAGTTTGTCACTATACTCAATTCGAATATATTTTATAGGCAACTAAGAATCATATGAAGGAATTTGCAGCAAGATTGACTCACAACCTCATGTAAGCATAAACATAACACATAGCATGCATATTCTACATTCTACCACCAACACAAAGGATTTAGCTACTCATATTCATCAACATAGACATCAAATCATATGAATTGTAAATAGAATACATCAAATTAAACTACTAGACAAGAGATAATGATACAATGTTACCACCAAGCTGTCACTAATCGGTGGGTATTGATGAAAACCTCTCCGTAGATGAAACAATGGATGCAATCCTATGCCAAAACCTTTAATCCAATCTAAAATACAATGTAATATGAGTTTTCTCTGAGTTTTGGGGCTTAGGAGCTCTGCCAAAACGAAGCCAATGTTCAAAAGTATGGAAAAAGTAACTGAAGATCAGATTTAAGAAGGAAAATCCGAAAACGTAACCGTGACAAGCGGACCGCTTGGAGAGGCCAAGCGGAGCGCTTGGCTGCTGTGCCAAAACTCCTGGAAAATGAAGCGGAGCGCTTCACTATTCCAGGTGCTTAGCTTGGCTCCTGGGCAGATTTTTGTCTTCCACCTCAATCTTTTTGCCCTCGTACGGCCCTCGGGTGCCTTGGACTCATCCTTCTCAATGCTTATTGATGCTCAAACACTAACGAACAAGCCGTGGAGATCAAGGAACTTCAACGGGGCCATTTTCTATCAAAAAAGCTCGTTTTTAGCTCCAAAAACGCCATTTCGTTCCTAAGTGCCTGGAAATGCAGAAAACAATAAACGTGACACTATTCTACAAAACTAACCAAAAAACAAGGCTAAAAGATAGCAAAAGAAGGTCAAAAAGACAAGATGAACGCGTCAAAAATACGTTCATCATTTATTATAAGCAAGACAAGTATAGAGATAGCAAGCGATACCCCTCCCCTCCAAACTTGAACGTCGTCGCTTGTCCCGAACATCGAAAGTGGATTGAAGGTGAGAGCTAATACTTGTATAAGTGACCTATATTACTCAATCAAACTCGTGAGAAAACAAAAAGGGTGATAAACGAGGTAAAAAGATCGATAATTTAGCATAATATGAGAAAATCGGGTTTCCGAACAAAAATCCGGATTTCTGGGTTTACTGGACGCACGGGGCGAATCGCCCCACGTGGAGGGCGGTTCTCCCGGCACCTCCAGACTCCTGGAGTTGTCGGGTTCCCTCCCAAAATGCAAAATTATCATCTTAAAATCTATTTTATCACCAAAAACACACGAAAAATAAATATGCATGCAATGCAAGAAAGCGATAAAACTAAACTACATGCGATCATTACCACTAATGTTATCCATTATCAAATGGAAACGAATCTTGTGCATCCGTTCCATTACTCCTCGCATCTTGGGAACCATCCTTGGCTCCTCTCCGTATCTGCTCAAGCAAGTCCATGATTCCCTGAAAACTAAAATTAACAAAACCAAGAAAAACAAAATCTAAAAAATTACTAAGGGAATCAGATGGAAAATAAAAAGAGTAAAGAGGATCAAAACTCCTTTGGGACTCATAGGTGGGTGCATGGACCAGAACATAGGAGTCAAGATCAAGAGTATCTGCCGCAATTGATTCAAGGACACCAAACTCTTCAGAGATTGGCTCCTCGACCTCAACACAACTCACGCCATCACCTTCTGACTCAAGTGAAGCAATGGATTCAGTTATCACTTCCTCCACGACTTCCTCTTGACCAACAACCTCGACATCCGCAAGTAAGGACGTGGAATCCAAGCTAAGCACTGAGGAGACTTTACCAATGGATTCTTCTCCACATTCCTCTTCATCGGCAATGTCGATTTCTGGTGGCTGACTACTAAAGCGTGACGTCTATTCCCTTGACCCGGGAGGTGAGTCCTTATCCCAATGTTCCAGAAATTGCCGGTTACTTCACCCCAAGTGTGCAACGATTTTTCCGGCGGAATTCTGAGCCATCTTCGAGCGTACCCTTTCAAGGCTCCCATAAATCCTCTCATACAAAGTTGCTCATGTGATAAAATAACCCCCTCCTCATTCTCACGAGGTATCCTCAACACTCCTTCCTCGTACGTGTCTAAGAACCCTCTTGGATCATCACCCATTGAAAACGTGGAGAGAATGGAGTAGTACGAAGGATCAAAGTCATAATTCCTGCAATCGTCATCCAATGTTATGCAAGGCCCTCGAGGCATCACATACCGGGGCAATGGAGGTTGACTCATCCTTTCGTATGACTAGTTTCTGCACACGAGGAAACAAGAAACCAAGGAGCAGAATCCACAAAAGAAAAACAAATATTTTGCAAAGAAAAATACAAAGAGTGTAAACAAACACAATGTAATCAAGAACTTCGAGAGCACAAGCACGCAAGGTAACCGAGATCAAATTAGAGGAATTTTCTGAAAAAGATAGGGGGGAAGAAATAGGCTAAGAAAGTGAGATTTTCTGAGAGCAAACCCCAGAGCCTGTTCTTCTGTAGGGAACTGAATGCTGAAAATATAAATAAGCTAAACAGAAAAAAGGAGTATTGTCCCCGGCAGCGGCGCCAATTTGATGACCGTAGAATTTGTCAGATTCTAATTAATCAAATAAATTTGTATTTAGCCAAAGGCAATTCACAACTACAACGAAAATTGTAGTGTAGAAGTAGAATAACCTCGAGTGTCGATCTCTAAGGACTATAACTAGCTTTATCTAATCTAACTTAAGAATATAAAATCAACAGACGACTTAGCAAAGGTTTTTCTTAACAGATAATGGAGATTGGTGATAGTATGGTCATTCAAAGCATAGCAGGTTAATAATCATGCATGAAGACCCCGGTTTTGCATGGAGATCTTTGATCAATGAATTGTTCAATTGTGTTCCGTAATTATTCAACACTACGAAGATAGAGGTTTTAGATAGATCAAAGAAATAAAGCAATAACTCAAAGTATAATGCGCGATATAGCCATTAGCATAATTATCAACCCTTCGCTAAGAAATCACATACTATCACCAACGAGAAGTTTAGCTACTCATAGATGTCATGCAATCAACAAAAATCATGGAACGAATGAATGAAAACATGTTGAAAGATATATAAATATAAATAGAAAAACTGTAAGATACAATGTTACCGAAGGTTGTCAATCTCCGAAGAATCGCGATCTTACAAGCTCCAAAACGCTAAGGAAAAGTATCTCCTAAGCTAAGAATCCCCAGAACAGGCTCTGGAGAATTCCTACCTAAAACTAATGAGAAAGGTGAGAGAAAAGGTCTGGAAAAGTATGAAAAACGGAGAAAACTAAGCAACTATATATAGTGATTCGGCAGGTGTGGGGCGAGTCGCCCCACACACCGGGCGATTCGCCTGGTGTGGGGCGATTCGCCCCACGTCCCGGGCGACTCGCCCGGGAGGTTCTGGCGGCTGGAAACGCGTTTTCGACGCGTTTTTTGATTTCTTTTCCTTTTCGGATTCGATTTTTGCCTTCTAGTGACCTTTTAGCCTTCAGACTCGACCCCTAGACTTCAAATCCTATCCGGAATCTTCTAGATACTCCAATTAGGCCTTCGGAACACCAATTCCTTGTCTACTTCAATATAATTTCCCGGAAAACCTCATTTTTCACCCAAAACCTGTAAAATACAAACTAAAGGAAAACGTGACACTATTCTAATAAAATGCACTAAAATATAGCTAAGTTAACATAGAGGATAGCTAAAATAGGTGAAAAAGACTCAACTGAAAGTGTAAAATACACGTTCATCAATAGTCTCGACATCACTTAGTGGTGTTTTCTCTACTACGGTTCACGGAGGCCTTTATAGTAGGATGATGCATGTTAGGGTCTTATGGTTGTTTTCCCGAGTAATTATGTACCTAAGAGGCAACAAGTCTTCACCTTGCTTTGAGATTGCTAAATGCCTAGGAAGGAGGTAGTGTGAGATTGTGTGATCCTTTGTTTGCAACCTATTCTTTCGAATAGGTTTCGGGAGGGGGTTACGCTATCATTAGACTTATTTTTCAATTTTTAGTATATGTTGTGAGTTTATTTTTCTTTTTCGTAAAGTTTGTACTCCAACCTATTCTTTCGAATAGGTTTGGGGAAGTCGTTTGTGTCACATTGTTCTTTTTCGTTGTGCTACTGCTGGCTAAAAAAAAATTGAAAAAAAAGGAAAAGAAAAAATTCCAGGAAAAAGAAAAAAATCTGGAAAAGAAAAAAAAAAGAAAAGACCCCACAAAAGCAAGGAAGGGTCCAAAAAGAAAAGAGCCCAAAAGCAGTGTTGTCTCATTTTTCAATTTTTGTAATGTTCGTAATCGAGTTGTAATTTATTTTTTTTGTTTGAGTGTCATCTGTTCTGGACCACCCTCGTCCTGCCATTCAGGAAGTGGTGAATAGCTTAAGGCTTTGCTTGAGAGATGGGTAGAATAAGGGAGTGTTATCTTTTTTAGGGAACCCTCCTTCGTTTGATGAGAGCCAGTATTGGTTCGACCTCTTTGAGGAAAAGTCTTAACTTGGTGAACAGCAGTAAGTCCTGAGTTTCATAGGCACGGGACAACCATTCGTATTTTAACATGTTTCATTACGTCGTCACTAACTAGGTCCAGGTAGAGAATGTTACGAGAGACTATCTTGTTTGACATAAGTGCTTATGTGAATGTGTATGAGTCAATCGAGGCATTCTTCAACCTATATTCATGTTATGATTTGTATGGTTTTTGTTCATATGTTTTTTGATAGATCCAATAGATTAGTTCATTTCATTTGGTATGAGACTCCATTTTTTGTGTTGCATTGTTTTTTGCATTAGAGTCTAGCTTAGTTGCTTGATGACAAGCAAAGGTTTGGTTTGGAGAGTTTGATGAACGTGTATTTTACACTTTCATTCGAGTCTTTTTTCACCAATTTAGCTATCCTCTATGATAATTTAGCTATATTATAGTGCATTTTATTAGAATAGTGTCACGTTTCCCTTTAGTTTGCATTTTTACAGGTTTTGAGTGAAAAATGTGGTTTTCCGGGCAATTATATTGAAGAGATCGAACAATTGGTGTTCCGGGGACATTTTTGGAGTATCTAGAAGATTCCGGATAGGATTTGAAGTCTAGGGGTCGAGTCTGAAGGCTAAAAGGTCACTAGAAAGAAAAAACCGAGTCCGAAAAGGAAAAGAAATCCAAAAACGCGTCGAAAACGCGTAAATGGCCGGCTGGAGCTCCCGGGCGATTCACCCGGGACGTGGGACGGTTCGCCCCACACCAGGCGATTCGCCCGGTGTGTGGGGCGACTCGACCCACACCTTCCGGACCCCTATATTTCATACTTTCTCAGACCTTTTTTCATACCTTTCTCATTAGTTTTAGGGAAGAATTCTCCAGAGCCTGTTCTAGGAATTCCTAGCATAGGAGACACTTTTTCTTATCGTTTTGGAGCTTGTGAGATCGCGATTCTTCGGAGATTGACAACCTTCGGTAAGATTGTATCTTGCAATTTTTTCTATTCATATTTATTTATCTTTCAACATGTTTTCATTCAATCTTGCTATGATTTCTGTTGATTGCATGACATCTATGAGTAGCTAAATTTATCGTTGGTGATAGTATGTGATTTCTTAGCGAAGGGTTAATAATTATGCTGATGGCGGTAAAGCGAATCAGACTTTGAGTTATGGCTTTATTTCTTTGATCTATCTAAGCCCTCTATCTTCGTAGTGTTGAATGATAACGGAACACATTGGACAATTCATGATCAAAGATCTCTATGCAATACGATCGGGTACTTCATGCATGATTATTAACCTGCTATGCTTTGAATGATCATACTATCACTAACTTCCATTATCTTGATAAGAAAAACCTGTGATAAATCGTTTGTTGATTTTATAGTTTAAGTTAGATTAGTTAAAACTAGTTATAGTCCTTAGAGATCAACACTCGAGGTTATTTTACTGCTACACTACGGTTTTCGTTGTAGTTGTGAATTGCCTTTGGCTAAATACAAATTTATTTGATTAATTAGAATCTGACAAATTCCGGTTCATCAGTTGGACACTATGGAATTCTACAACAATGCAAAAATCCAAACCCTTACTGATGAACAAGGAGTCACTGAAAAAGTGATTTCTACGACAGTTCAAGGAGAGCAAATCATCCTGAAATAGATTGATTTAGCTAACATCTTTCAGATTCTAACTACTAGAACAGAAGATGACATCACTGCCACTGATGAAGAAATTGAAGCCTTCTACAGTGATGTCAGAAATGAAAGGATGAAGAAAGGAGATATTGCTGCCGTGACTTGGAATAAGCACGTAAAGACGAAGCATCTCTTCCATTCACTTGGTCTAGTAGCTCTGCTACTCATCAAAGTTCTTGACTCCCAAGTTGGAGGAATTGACCAAGTAGGCCTTAGAAGGTGGCCTTTGCTGATGCATATCTATGAGAGCAAACCTGACATTAACTGGGCTAAGTACATTTTCAACAGACTTGTTGATTGTGTTCCAAAGTTCAAAGTCAAGGTTGAAGACAACACAGTCTCACCTTCCCTTCCAGTGATGTATGGATTGAAAATATGCTACATCCTTGAACATTTCAGGATTCAGCTGAGAAACCCATTGCCGATTAAGAAATCAGTATGCATTGTGGGAAGAGCTTTCTACAAGCTGAATGGACCTAAGGTTGCTCACAAGAAGTCTAGGAAAGCAACAGCTGCAAATGTTGTTGAGACTGATAACTAGTCTAGGAATACAACAACTGCAAATGTTGCAGAAACTGATCAACAATCTAGGAATACAACAGCTGCAAATGTTGCTGAGAATGCAACAGCTGCAGATGTTGCTGCTGATACTGCTGCGGCTGCTAACACTACTGCACCCAGCAAGAGATCCAAGAAAAAGAGGAAAGCTGATGATGACACTCAAACTGCTGCTTCATCAGCTGATCCTATTCCTAAGAAGTCAAGGACAAAGACCTTCCCAAGAAAGAAAACAACGGCAAGAAAGTCCGTTCAAATTGTCCATGTCATTCAGGATGATGACGTTCCAGTGGTTGCTGAAACGCAAGCCACTGTAGTAGATGTTGCTGAAGTGTTTGCAGAAGCCTTCAGAAATCCAATTAACTTGGATTCATCTGCTGAAGCAAGACCACAAGGCAGTAGAAATGAAAATCCTGGCTTAGAATGTTTAGAAAATTTCTACAAAGTAGATAATCTTGATGACAACACTCTGGAACCAGCAAGTGACATTGCTGCAGATTTAAGAAAAGCTGCACTTGCTGAAAGTGTTTCAGAAGAGACAGTTGCTGAAATAGCAACTAGTCCAGTTCGAGAAATTGTTGAAGCTGCAATTGTTGAAGAACTAGTTGTTGAGACTTCAATGGTTCAAGTCCCACAGGTTGCTGAAACACAACAAGAGACATTGTTCGATGACGCATCTCATGATGCTGAGAATATTAGACCAAGTTCACCGGTAACTTCTATTGACAAAGTTCAACTGGTGTTGACTGACCTTAGCCAGCAAATGGACATGGAAATTGATGACAACTCCAATAAATCAGTAGACCTATTCATGACAAGTAGTGAACTTAAAGGTCTAGATGTCTATGCTCAACTTGTCAATTCAGAGACAAGGGAGGTTGCTGAATCTGAACAGCCTTCTCAGTTAGAGCAAGAGAAGAAGTCTGCTGAAGAACAAGTCCCAGATAATGAAGATGTTATCAATGCTGAAAGGAATGAGTCACCACCTGCCCTTCTTCAGCAGGTAGTTAACTCAGATATAAGCAAAACTTCACTATCTGAAACTTTATCTTTAGCTAATATAATTATTTCTTTACAGACTTCTCAAGATACAAGTCAGAAGATTGCTTAAACTTATGCACCAGAATCTACAACTCCTGTTCAGCAGGATGAACAATTCAAGGATGCTGCCATAGCTCCTGAAGCAATGGAAATAGTACCCGCACAACTCAGTGTGCAACATAAGCTTGATGAAAGTCATCAGGCTCAAAAGGAGAATGATGAAGTGATTCACATCACGAAAGCTCTTGAAGTTAGTTCTGAAGAACTTTACTCAAACTTCAAAAAGAACACTTTGACCAGAGTTGCTAAGTCTGTCAGCAACTGGCAAAGATATAGAAGGATGGACTTTTCAGATCTTCACATCCATCTGTCCAATGAGAAGAAGAGAAACTCTCTACTCAAACTCGAGACGTTTGTACACTCTATACTTCCTGAAGAACTCTCATATTCTCCGCAAATGAGTTCAAATCTGATTGCTACAATCAGAGAGAATATGTAAGCTAAGTTCAAGAGTGCCTCTCCATCTGAACAAGATGTGATGCTCAAGGGTTCCTTTGTACCCGTGGTGGCTGATCCCCACAAAATCAATGAGGAAGAAGAAGTTACAAGTGCTGCAAAGTACAAACATCTTGAGTTGGTCATACTGACGATGATGAAGAAGAAGAGGATGAAAATATCCTTAAAGATACCAGTGATGATGAAGCCAAAGATTCTAAGGACAGCAAGGACGATGATGATGATAATCAAGGTCCTAGTCCGGATGCTGGCGGAGTAAAAATGACAGTTGTTGAAAATGAAAATCAAGACAACACTGAGAATCAGCAAGCTGAACAAACTCCAAGTCAGCAACAAGAATCTACTCCTACTCCTGCTGAGAAAATTACTCCAGTAACTGAACAAGTTGTTGAAACTGAAGAAGAGTACGCCAGAAAGCGTGCTGAAATGCCTAAAGGCAAAGCTAAGCTTTCTGATGCCGAGTTAGCATTACTCGAACCTAAGGTCACTGATCCAAACCTTGGAGAAGAATAAATGGATGAAGATTATCAAAGAGCATTACGGAATAGTCTACAGATTCATGACAGACACACAAAGAATCAAGATATTGCTCAATCTTCAGGAGTGAACAACAAGGAAGTCTCCTCCCTTCCACTTACTACTGGTGAAACTCCAGTTGTTGAGTCCAAATAGTTGCCCTCAGCAACCACTCAACTAGAAGTGACTGAAGCTAAAGATTTGGAAATCAAGGTTGCTAGCCTTGATGAATCTGATGAAGAAGAAGATCTATCTAACTTCTCAGCAACTGAAGAAGAAAAGACAAAAAACTGAACCCACAGTGGTCGAAATTCCTTCACCATCTCTCATCAATGATGAAGGAGATGCTGAGAGAAGTCGCTTGCTGAGAAATGATGATCAGATCGCCACTGAAATAAAAGGTCACTCACTCACTCCCTCTCTAGTGCCGTTCCCAAACATTAAGAAGTTTACTCCTAGAGTAAAAGCACTAATGGCTGTTCACAAAGCATGATAAGAAGAGGATGATGCCTTGCTTGCTGAGAGTCCACTTGACATTGGAAAAATACTGACTACTGTGCTGAGACGCACTACTACACTTACCATAGCTCAGAAAGACATCAGTCTACATCACAAAAGCTATGAAGAAGATGTCAGTCAGGCACTCAAGCTTGCTAAAAGCGCATTGACAAAGGCTCAGGCTATGCTTGAAGAAAAAGTCAACAATGAGTGCAGACATGAGGAGAATCTGGATTTTATTAAAGAAGAATTGTCTAAGCTAACTATCAGCAAGACATGATTCTGAAATACAACACCTTAAATACTCTTGCTGAAAATTGCAATGAGTTTTTCTCTTTACACATCAGACCAATGATGCAATCCATGTCTAAGGAAGAAAATTCTAGAAAAAGAAAGTCTTCAAGAGACAGATCAACGAAACGCCATTAAAGCTGCCTTGACAACCTCCCAGAGAACCTCTTGCTGAAACAGAGCAAAGTTCTAAGAAAAGAGCTGAAACAGATTCTGAGAGAAGTTCAGCAAATCCTAAAAGGAGAAGAACTTCTGCTGAAACTCAAGAATTCTGTCACACTGAAAGTCATCAAGACATGAATGAAGATGATGATAATGATGATGACCAAACAATAGCTGAAGCTACAAAGGCCAAGCCTCTTTCTGCCTTAACTCCATCTGGCCTATCCAAACACTTCTCTTCTGACTCTAGATCTTCAGAAAAAGATCATGAAAATGCTAAGTCAAGAAGAAGAAAGCAAAGACAGGAAGAAAGAAGGCTAGATAACATTGCAATTGGCAATGGCATTGATTACACAAAGACCAGCAATGAGGAAACCACTCAGAATGTGATCAGAAACCTCCATGGTTGCTGGATCATAAAGCTGGAAGATCTTTTGGCCAATGACTTCTTTCCAACTGCTGTACTGAATCAAATGTACACTTGGATTGAATTGAAAGTTGCAAGAAAATAAAGAGATCCTCCTCCCTACACAAGGAACATTGCTGTAAAATGGCTGAATATTGAGATCTTGGTAAGAAGAACTTCCATCAGCAAGAAGATAAAACAAGAGCCTGATTTAATCAAGCCGATGGATGTTGCTTACTATAGTGACCCTATAACCAAGAAGTCCAAAAAGAAGTATGGCTTGATTCCTTATGAGTACTTTTATCTCACTGCTAAGGATCAAGAAGAAGACCTTCTCTGAATAAGGAAGATTCATGCCAACAAGGGTATTTCAGACACTCAACTTCTACATGCTAGCAATTGGGGCATGCACTTGTGGGTAATTCACTACAAAGGGATGAATGGTGAAAACCATCATTATACTACCTGCAAGAATGGAAGAATTATTCAACTTGAAGTCCGTAAGCTACTTGAAGATTACGAGAAGGACTGTGTTGAATTCTATGCTCTTGCTGAGAAGAGTGTAAAGGAGATTCTTAGAAAATCTTATGCTGGAATAGACTAGTCCCTTGTAAAAGCTTTGTTTTGCTTGCTGATTACTTTAGTTATCTATGAGCTTTCTTGTAAACATACTGAAAGATAACTATCATCAATGAACTTTTTGACTCTTATTGGTTTTTGATTATGCAAACTATTTATGCTTACGGTTTTATTATTCAAGTATCAACTGATTTATTCAACATCAGAAACCTCTAAAAGGGTAACAATTAATTTAGCCATTGATTGCTAACATCAAAAAGGGGGAAATTTGTTAGGAAACTTGTAATTTTGATGAGCAATTAACCATGCTAATTTAAGGAAAGTCCAGTAACTAGTACTCTTAAGGTCCATAGGAATTTAGAATTTTAAGGATATTGTAAAAGAGGAACGTTTTCTAAAAGACTTAGTGTAGGTACTAGTTAGGAGCTTTCGTTTGCTGATGATGTACTTTATTTCTACAAATGAACTATTGAAGCACTAGAACCGCTCAGAAACTTAAAGATTCGAAGACTGAAGACTTAGAAGAATTCTGAGAACGGTATCTACAAAGGCACATGTTGCTCAGAAAGTGAGATTTTCAGGTAGGTTGTGCTTGTTGAAACTGAGACTGGCCACTTGATGAAAAACATATGTGACCTCCTTGCTGAAGAGTACTTGAATTTTGGCTCCAACGTTCACATTTGAAATTGTTTCAAATGAACATTAAATGCAAAGTAGGCACGCGAAGAACATGAAGACTAGAAGACAAATGAAGGATGTTGCTGAAAGTACAAAAGCAAGATAGTCACATCTTAAGGTGCAAAGCCTTAGAATTTGAAATTCAAACGGATCCCTTGAGACACTATAAATAGAGGTGATCTGGCAAAGAGTAGAAGTGTGTCAACAACGTGATCAAACTCTCACTTGTGCTTTAAACACTCAAAACCTTCTATACTCTTTACTGCCTATTGATCCGTTCCAAGACTTAAGCTTGAAACAAAAGCTACTTGTGAAGTAGTAGAACATTCACGGATAAGAAATTAGTTAAGTGTTCTTTCTTTTGAACAAGAACAAGTCTTGACACCAGAAACAACTTAACTTGCTTACTGAAAAGTATTACAAGTTGTGTTTCTTTAGATTACTTGTTATAGCTGAAAAGTTGTACTCAAGTCATCTCCTCCCAAACCTCTCTAACTGATAAACACCCTTTTCAGGCGTGAAATTCAGGGGGAATTAATCAAGCATGGTGTTGCTGATTATAAGTCCCAAGTTTGGTGGAGAACAAGGTTACAGTTCTCTAGTTAGGTTGGAAACGAAGCAAGTGTGCTTTGGTTTCTGAAGAATCATTAGTGATAGGATTTGTAAGGAACCTCACATCTTATCTTAGTGGATTCAGTCCCAGAAAGGAAAAAGTGGATTAGTTGAGAGATTATGCCACTCTCAGATACCACTGTAAAAGTGTTTGTGTGATTTAGTTTACCGCATTTAGTTTTGAGCAAGCTACACTTATTGTACTCTGACACTCTGCTCACTTGCTGAAACTAGCATTCTCTGAAAATCACTTACTGTATAAAGTCTTCCGCACTCTGTTTTTAAAGTACCAGTAAACTCGTTACTGAAAAGTAACAAGTACTTGCTGAGAAAGTTAAGTACCAGCAAACTCATTACTGAAAAGTAATAAGCACTTGCTGAGAAAGTTTTAAACGACAAAAAGTTTGAAAAGACTATTCACCCCCCCCCCTAGTCTTTTCTTGTTGTTTAAAGAGACCAACAATCACCTTCATACGTGGTACCTAAACCTTCTTTCTGAGATGGATCTCTCACATAAGAGTTTAGTTCAGTCAGCGTGTTACTAGCATCCATAAAGATTTGAAATTAACTTTCATCTTTTTCATTTCTTGTATTTCAGCAAGTAACTTTAGAATTGAAGACTGATATTCTTCCAATTCTATTGCCATTTGAGAATTTTCTCTGTAGCTTCAGCAACTAACTTCTTGAGATGCAGTATTTCAGCATCCTTGTTTCTGACTCAACGCTCAGCAAGACGTACTTTTCAGTAGTTTGCTTAGTCAGAAGTTCAGCATTCGGTAGTTTCTCTTGATGTTTGCGCAGAGTTTTATCAAATCTTTCGATTTCTCCTTGAATTCTATCAAGGTCAATGTCATCTTCACTTTCTGAATGTCAGTCAGAGGTAGGACAATTTACTTGACCGGCCATGAGGTAGAACTCGTAGTTTTACACATCTGGATAAGCTTACATGGCTATCCCACATACTTCCTTGCCTATCTCTACGTCTAGAGTGGCTTCTTCTTCTTCAGTGTCATAACTTTCTACCTCAGTGTCTTCAGAGCTTGTTTCAATGCAAAGAGCATCGATTTTTGCTTGAAATTTTTTCTTTTCTTCAGCAATCAAAGCCTTCTTGAACTTCTTCTTCTTTTTAGCAGATTTCCCTTTCAGTACGGGGCAATTTGCTTTGAAGTGTCCAGGCTTTTTGCAATAACAACAAAGATCATTGCCAACTGCTGGTTCTTCGGAGGAGTTTTCTTGCTGAGCAGCGAGCTAGCTTCATTTTTGTACTTGTGGTAGCTGTTACCAAGATTCTTTTTCAGCTTCTCTTTTGCTTTTCGCCTTTCAAGTTCCTTACTGATGAATTTCTTCATGTTTCTAACTGCAAGAGCGTTTTCATCAGCAGGCTCTATATCATTCTTCTTTTCCGAAGATGACGGCTTGGCAGCAAGAGCAATGTTTTGCGATTTTTTAGCAAACACACTTTCTCTTTGCTTTCTCTCATAGTTGACAGTGGCAAGATGAGAGAACAACTCGGTTGGAGTGATATTTGGCATTCCTTGATTATAGTAGAAATTCTGAGTGTGGATCCATTCTTGATTCAGACTTCTAATGATGGTTTTCACCTTTTCCGAATCTGAATAGAAGTTTCCAACTCCTAAGGCAGCCATCTCACTTACTAGAGTTGTGAATCTGAAATCCAAGTCTTCCAGTGACTCATTGGCACCTTGTTTGAAGTTTTGAAACTTCAACTTTAGCACTTCAAGTTTGTTTTCCTTGGTTTTGTCAAATCTAGCACAAAGATCTTGAACCATTTCCAAGCTTCTTTAGCAGTTTTGGCACCCCACAGTTTGCACTGTATAGTATCTGGAGTAGATCGAATAATGATGTTTCTTGCTTGGCCATCAACACAGAATCCTTTAGCTTCGTCTGAAGTCCATTCCTCTCTTGGTTTTGGAACGAAGGTATCGACCGATTCTCCTAAGATAATTTCCTTTCCAGCAGTATCTGTGGTTTTGTGAGGAAAACTTCTCTCAAGTTTAGTGATGTTGATTGGTCCATCGTTTATGACAGTAACCATCTCATCACTAATGGCCTCAAGATGTAGCATCATGTTGTTTCGCCATTTTTCATAGTTTTCCAGCTTCAGCAAGGGAGCGTCTCCTAGCGACATCCTGTCAGCAAATGACTATTGTTGGTCCCTTTAAACAACAAGAAAAGACTAGGGGGGGGGGGTGAATAGTCTTTTCAAACTTTCGTCGTTTAAAAACTTTCTCAGCAAATGCTTATTACTTTTCAGTAATGAGTTTGCTGATACTTAACTTTCTCAGCAAACGCAAGTTACTTTGCAGTAACTAGGTTTGCTGATACTTAAAATCAGAGAGCGGAAGTCTTTGATACAATAAGTGCTTCTTTCAGTTAATGAAGGTTTCAGCAAGTGATGTGAGTGACTGTGTACAGATAGATATGATTTGCTGAAAAACCAAATACATTAAGTAAATCACACAAACACTTTTATAGTGGTATCTGAGAGTGGCGTAATCTCTCAACTAATCCACTTTGTCCTTTCTAGGACTGAATCCACTAAGATAAGATTGATGTTCCTTACAACACCTATCTAGAGCGATTCGAACAGAAACCAAAGCACACTTGCTTCGTCTCCAACCTAAACTAGAGAACGCAACCTTGTTCTCCACCAAACTTGGTACTTTTAATCAGCAAAACTATGCTCGATTAAGTTCCCCCTGAATATCACGACTGAAAGGGTGTATTTTCAATTAGAGAGGTTTGGGATGAGAAAACTTAATTATAACTTATTCAGTTACAACAAGTAATCTAAGAAACAAAACTTTGAATACTTTGCAGTAAACAAGTTTGATTGTTTCTGGTGTCAAGACTTGTTCTTGTTCGAAAGAAAGAAAGAACACTTAACTAATTTCTTAGTCGTGCAAATTCTACTTCTTCACAAGTAGCTTTTTCAAGCTTTAAGTCTTGGAACGGATCAATGGCAGTAGAGAGTATTGAAGGGTTTGTGGGTTTTAAGAACAAGTGAGAGTATGATCACGTTGTTGACACACTTCAACTCTTTGCCGGATGACCTCTATTTATAGTGAAAATAAGGAGCTGTTTGAATTTTAAATTCCAAGGCTTTTGTTCCTTAAGATGTCACTATCTTGTTTTTGTACTTTCAGCAGCGTCCTTGTTTGTCTTCTAGTCTTCTTGTAACAACCCGACCCACTAATGGGCCGAGACCCAGCCCAACGGGCCGGTGAGGTTACTCCTGGGCGCTCTCCGGGGTGATATGCTGGCCCCACAGACCAACACGAGTTCTAATCCACGCACTTTGTCCTCACTCGTGCGCGCACCGGGAACTTCCCAGTGGGTCACCCATCCTAGAATTGCTCCAGAGCAAGCACGCTTAACTCTGAAGTTCTTATAGGTGGATTCCCGAAAAGAAAGGTGCACCTTGTTGGTATGAGTAGCGTTCTCAACCCTTTTAAGCTTCTGAAATCTGGGGCGTTACAATCACCACCTCTTAAATTGCGCAACGTCCTCGTTGCGCGCTGTCCCGAGACCAACCATCCGTGCAGGATTCTAGAGGTGGCCCCTACGGGCTCAAGAGGTGGCTCCCACCGTCGGTACGGTGTAGCACTTTGCCCCGTACGGCACTTAGTTCCTGCAGTTCCGGATAGTCCCGCTCTGATACCAATTGTAACAACCCGACCCACTAATGGGCCGAGACCCAGCCCAACGGGCCGGCGAGGTTACTCCTGGGCGCTCTCCGGGGTGATATGCTGGCCCCACAGACCAACACGAGTTCTAATCCACGCACTTTGTCCTCACTCGTGCGCGCACCGGGAACTTCCCAGTGGGTCACCCATCCTAGAATTGCTCCAGAGCAAGCACGCTTAACTCTGAAGTTCTTATAGGTGGATTCCCGAAAAGAAAGGTGCACCTTGTTGGTATGAGTAGCGTTCTCAACCCTTTTATGCTTCTGAAATCTGGGGCGTTACACTTCATGTCCTTCGCGTGCATGCTTTGCATTTAATGCTCATTTGAATAGAATTCAAACAGTAACATTGGAGCGCAAATGTAAGTACTTTCAGCAAGAGGTCACATATGTTCCATCAGCAAGTGGTCAGTCTCAGTTTCAGCAAGCACAACCTACTCTGTCTTTCAGATTTTCACCTATGCAATGCTGTTGCTGAAGTTTCCACTTTCTGAGCAACATGTGCCTTTGTAGATACCAGTCTTCAGAAATCTTCTAGTCTTCAGATCTTCGAAATCTTCAAGTCTTCCGATCTTCAAAATCTTCAAGATTCTGAGCGGTTCTAAAATGCTTCAATAGTTTGTTTGTAAAAACAAAGTACATCATCAGCAAATGCTTCAATAGGTTGTATTTCTTTTCAGAAAACAAGATACATCATAAGCTTTAAAACCAACCTATCTAGCACCTATTCTAAGTCTTCAGCAAACGTTCCTCTTTTACAATGTCCTTAAAATTCAAAATTCCTATGGACCTTAAGAGTACTAGTTACTGGACTTTCCTTAATTTAGCATGGTTAATTGCTCATCAAAATTACAAGTTTCCTAACAAATTCCCCCCTTTTTGATGTTAGCAATCCATGGCTAAATTAATTGTTACCCTTTTAGAGGTTTCTGATGTTGAATAAATCAATTGATTAATGCAAGCATACTTGAATAATTAAACAGTGAGCATAAGTAAATTGCATAATCAAAAACCAATAAGAGTCAAAAGCTTCATTGCTGATAGTTATCCTTCAGAAGTTTACAAGAAGTAGCAAAGATAACTTAAACAGAATCAGCAAACAAAACTTTAACAAAAACTATTACAGAGAATTAAGCTCTTCCAGAAGATTTTCTCAAAATCTCTCTTACACACTTCTCAGCAAGTGCAGTAAATTCAACACAGTCCTTTTCGTAGTTTTCCAGAAGCCTACGGACTTGTAGTTGAAGAATTCTTGCATGTTTGCAGGCAGTATGATGATGCTTTTCAGCATTCATTTCCATGTAGTGAGTTACCCACAAATGCATGCCCCAATTGCTGGCATGGAGAAGCTGTGTATCTGAAATGCTTTTAGGATGAATCATTCTTAGCCAGAGAAGATCTTCTTCTTGATCCTTAGCAGTGAGATAGAAATACTTATAAGGAATCAATCCAAGTCTCTTCTTTGTTTTCTTGGTTACTGGGTCAGAGTAATAAGCAATGCCAGGTGGTTTTATCAAATTTGGTTCTTGTCTATAAGTCTTACCAATGGAAGTTCTTCTTACTGAGACCTCAAGATTCAATCATTTCCCAGCAACGTTTCTTGGGAGGGATTCTTCCCTTTGTTTTCTTTGTACGTTGAGTTCAATCCATGTGAACATTTTGTTCAATATGGCTGTAGGAAAGAACTCATTCACCAGCAAATCTTCCAGCTTTAAGATCCAGCAACCATGAATGTTTCTGATCACATTCTGAGTGGTTTCATCATTGCTGGTCTTTGTATATTCGATGCCGGAGCCAATAGCAATGCTGGCCAGCCTCTTTTCTTCCTGTCTTTGCCTTCTTCTTCTTGATTTAGCATTGTCTTGATCTCTTACTGAAGAGTGAGACGAGAAATGCTTTGAATGGCCAGACGGAGTCAAGGCTGTTAAAGGTCTAGCTCTTATGGCTTGAGCTATTGTCTGATTGTCATCATCTTCATCATCTTCATTCAGATTTTGATGACTTCCAGTATGGCAAAAATCTTGAGTTTCAGCAGCAGTCTTTCTCTTTTTGGTACTTGCTGAATTTAACTCAGATTTCGCTTGCCTTTTAGAAAATTGCTCTTTTTCAGCAAGCGGTTCTATGGGCAGTGGCTCATCAACAGTAGGAGGGGTTTGGTTTCTCTTTCTGGTATTTTTCTTTTCCCCCTTAGACATGGATTGCAACATTGGAGTGATGTGCAGAGAATAGAACTCATTGCAATTTTCAGCAAGACTACTTAAGCTGTTATACTTCATGATGATTTGTTGTTGATCAGAAGTCATTTTTGACAACTCCTTTTGAATGCTCACCATGTTCTCTTCATGTCGTTTTTCTGTTGCGGCCTTATCATCCATGAAAGTCTGAGCCTTCACTAGAGCGGTCTTTGCTAGTCTGAGTGCTTGACTTACATCTTCTTCATAGCTCTTGTGATAAAGACTGATGTCTTTCTGAGCTATTGTAAGAGTAGTAGTGCGTCTCAGCACTGTAGCCAATATTTTCCCAATGTCAAGCGGGCTCTCAGCAAGCAATGCCTCACCTTCTGCTTTGCAGGCATCATGGACTTTCTTCAGTGCCAAAATTCTAGGAGTAAACTCCTCAACTCTTGGGAACGACACTAGGTTTGGAGTCACGGAATGAACTTTCAGTTCTGAAGCAAACTGATCATCCTTTATCAGCAATTCTCCTCTTAGACCATCGTCTGTATCGTTTATGTAATCAGGAGGAGGAATTTGAACCACTTTTGGGTCTCTTTTGGATTGTTCATCCTCATTTGCTGAGAAGTCATCGTCATCCTCAGATTCATCAAGGTCAGCAACCTTGGAACCTAAGTCAGCAGCTTCACTTCCTTTTGGTTGAGTGGTTGCTGATGGCAACACTTCAGACTCAACAACTGGAGTTTCACCAGTAGTTAGTTTTAATTGAGTAGTTGCTGAGGGCAATGTTTGAGACTCAATGATTGGAGTTTCGCCAGTAGTTAGTTTTAATTGAGTATGAGACTCAATTACTGGAGTTTCGCCAGTAGTAAATGGAAGGGAGGGGACTTCCTTTGGTCTTACTCCTGAAGATTCACCAATTTCTAGTTCCTACGTATGTCTTGCATGGATCAAAAGACTGTTCTGTAGAGCGCGTTGGTAATCTTCATCCAATTCATCGTCATCATCAAGGTTTGCATTAGTGACCTTGGCATTAGAAATTTGGCTCTTGCCATTTTTCAAGGCAGCCCTTTTTCTGGCATATTCTTCTTCAGTATCAGCACCTTGTACAGGTGCTTGATTTTCAGCAGCAGCAGGAGCAGGTTGAGATTCATGCTGAGGTTGTGGTTGTTCAGCTTGCTGATTTTCTTGTTGAACATTTTCAGCAACTGTCAACTTTAAGCCACCAGCATCAGGACTTGGACCTTGATTGTCATCATCATCGTCTTTCTTGTCCTTTGAATCTTTCCCTTCATCATCACTGGGATCAGTGGGAATGTTCTCATATTCTTCCTCTTCATCATCATCTGTCAGAATTACTAGCTCGAGGTGCTTGTACAAAGCAACACTCGTCACTTCCTATTCCTCATTGATTTTGTGGGGATCAGCCACCACGGGTACAAATGAACCTTTAAGCATCACAGCTTGTTCAGCTGGAGAGGCACTCTTGAATTTAGCCTTCATATTCTCTCTAATTTGAGCAATTAGATTCGAGCTCATTTGCTGAGAATATGTCATTTCTTCAGGGAGGATGGAGTGAACGAACGTCTCGAGCTTTAGCAGAGAAGATCTCTTTTTCTCGTTTGAAAGATGAAGATGGAGATCAGAGAAATCCATTCGCCTGTATCTTTGCCAGTTGCTGACGGACTTAGCAACTCTTGACAAAGTTGTTCGCTTGAAATTCAAGTATAGTTCCTCAGAACTTACTTGTTGATCTTCAGTGATGAGCACCACTTCAGTGGTCTCCTTTTGAGCCTGAAAAAGAACGATATTTAGATCAGGATTGGTTTGGATAATTGCTTTAGAGTTCAAAGCTGAAACATGAATTACCTGCTGAGATTCAGCAAGCTCATGTTGTACAATTTCCATTCCATGAGGAGCTTGAGTAGCATCCTCCATTTGTTCATCCTGAAATAAATTAGAGTTAGATACAAGTACTAAGCTGTCAAACTGAGTTTTATTACCAAAAACATTAACTACCTGCTGAGCAGGGAATGGTGATTCTGGTGCAGAGGCTTCAGCAACCATCTGACTTGCATCTTGAGAAGTCTGTAGAGATAATATAATATTAGCAAAAGAATAAGTTTTAGAATTTGAAGGTTTACTGAAGGTTGAATTATCTTCCTGCTGAAGAAGGACAGGTTGTGGCTCAGTCCTTTCAGCATTAACAGTTTCTTCATTTTCTTGGATTGTTTCCTCAGCAGACTTCTTGTTTTGCTCTATTTGAGAAAGCTGCACGGTTTCAGCAATCTCCCTTGTCTCTGAAATGACAAGTTGAGCAGAAGCATCTTGACCTTTAAGCTCACTGCTTGTCATGAAGACATCAATGGATTTGTTGGATGATTCTTCAATCTCCAACTCCATTTGTTGGCTTATAGCTTCTAGTACAAGCTGGACATTGTCAATTGATGTCTTTGGTGAACTTGGACCAGTATTCTCAGCATCACGAGATGCGTCGTTGAATAGTGCTTCTTGTGTTTCAGCAACTTCTGGAACTTGAACCATTGCTGTCTCAGCAACTGTTTCTTCAGCAACTTGATGAGTTGCTTGTTCAGCAACCATCTTTTCAGCAGCATCAGCAAGTGCCGCCTTTTGCAGATCAGCAGCAATATCACTTGCTGGTTCCATAGTTGGATCATCTAGATTATCTACAATGTAGATATCTGGGACTTGGGAAGGAATTTCATTTCCCCTGCCTTGTGGTCTGTTCTCAGTAGACGGATCAACGTTGAGTCGATCATTGAAGGCTTCCGCAAACACTTCAATGTTGCTGACATAGGCTTCAGTAACTAATGTCAACATCTACTGGCAATTGCGTTTCAGCAATTGTCTGGGAATTGTCTGAGAGGTCATGGACAATAGGAACTGACTTGCGAGCCAGTGTTTTCTTCCTTGTGTTGCCTGTCCTTTTCCTCTTTGGTACGGGGTTTGCTGATGACGCTGCAGTCTGAGTGTCATCATCAGCTTTCCTCTTTTTATTGTTAGATTTCTTCTGTTTCCCAGCAGATACGTCAGTAGTTGCATTTTCAGCAACGGCTGGTGTACACGTACCTTGTTGATCATCTACAACAGTTTCATTTTTGTCACCACCATCTACAACAGTTTCATCTCTAAGTTGCTGAGTGGTGACATCTGCAGCTGTTGTATACCTTTCTTGCTGGCTTGTGCTGACAACATTTGCAGTTGTTGTCTTCTTTGATTTTTCTAGTTTCTTGCCAGCAATCTTAGGTACATTCTGCTTGTAGAAAGATCTTCCCACATTGCATACAGATTTCTTGATTGGCAATGGGTTTCTCAACTGAATCCTGAAATGTTCAAGGATATAGCATATCTTTATTCCATACATAACTAGAAAGGAAGGTGAGACCTTGTTGTCTTCTACCTTTACTTTGAACTTAGTAACACAATCAACAAGCCTGTTGAAAATGTACTTAGCCCAGTTAAGTTCCGTTTTATTTTCATGGATATGCATCAGCAGCGGCCATCTTCTCAGGCCTACTTGGTCTATTCCTCCGACTTGGGAGTCCAAAACTTTTATTAGTAGCAGAGCTACTAGACCAAGTGAATGGCAGAGATGCTTCCTCTTAACGTGCTTTGTCCAAGTCACGGGAGCATTCTCTCCTTTCTTCATTTTCTCATTTCTGACGTCACTGTAGAAAGCTTCAATTTCTTCGTCAGTGGCAGTGACGTCATCTTCAGTTCCAGTGGTTGGAATCTGAAATATTTCCGCTAAATCAGTCCATTTCAGGACGATTTGCGTGTTCTGAATTGTAGTAAAGATCACTTTTTCAGTGACTCCTTTACTATCAGTAAGGGACTGGATTTCTGCATTATTGTAGAATTCCATTGTGTCTATCATGCTCACTTGCTTAGTGCGAGCAGATATAAAGTTCATGAGGCCTTGCTGCTTGATAAACTCAAGCGCCTCTTCATTCTCGTCATCGAGTTCTTGTTCATAGAAGTACCTAATGTACTTCTCTTTTGCTAATCCACCCCGTTGCATCAACATCTCACACTTTGCAGTGTCAAGATATGACGGAGGCATAGGTTTTTCCGATATCCTATCGTTTTTCAACACAAATTTCGTTGTGTTAGTTGCCGAAGTAGTCACCAGAGCAGTGCGTGTCTCAACACTGTCAACCTTAGATGACTTTGAGGACTTGGACGACTGTCTCTTTGGTGCCATTTCTTTTATAGAGAAGGAAGTGTACGAAAAAGATAGTTTGCTTTTTGACCGGAGGTACAGTAGATTCAGGCTAAATTTTGCAGAGAAATGAAATGTGAGTTAAAGAATTTTGTCATTTCTCTAACTCCTTCTTTATATAGTGTCTCTGATGTGTGAGAAACTCAATCGATTTGAGCTCTCAGCAAGGGTAAAACAGAGAAACACAGGCGTTAGTGGAGCCTTTGCATTGAATGCGTAGTGGCCCACTAACTTGAAACCGTCAGGGCATTCTCTCTCTTTGTTTTATTAACCGTTATATCAATAACACTTTTAATCAATGGCCACGATTGTATTTCATGTCATGATTATTACGAGTTTATCTGTGCCCGATTAACGTCACAAATTGATTTTATCGAGTTTTAAGGGATTAGATTGCTTGCTGAAATAGACAAGAATCTTTTCAGCGAGTTTGCATTAACGTCCTAGATACTTGCTGAAAGTTCCCCCTTACTTAGATATCTCGTATTTTCTTAAGTTTAAAAGATGTTTCTGATTTCCGGTATCAATAAATTCTATTGTACTTGAGATATCCTTTGGTAAAATCTGAGAAATGAGTTTTGCTCTTTTTCTGAGTTTCCGTCTCAGAATATTCCCTTGATACTTGAATACATGTTTCAGTATCTTTGATTGTCTGAATGCCTGTTTCAGCAATCCTTAAGGTTTTCTCTTACTGGGTGTCTGTCTCAGCAAGTGATCAAGTTTCCTAACAAATACCTGTTTTGAAGGAATTACTTGCTGAATGCCTGTTTCAGCAAACATGTAGTAACTTATCATTTTTTAGAAGAAATTAGTATACGGAGTTTTTAAATAAGAATGCTTTGGCTTGCTGAATACCTATTTCAGCATTCTGCCAAATGTATCCTTTACTGAGGTAGTTCAATCAATCCAAGGTTATACCTTAGCATTGCGAACCTATTATCTGGTAGGGGCTTTGTAAAGATGTCAGCAAGCTGATCATCAGTGCCTACTTTCACAACCTCAATATCTCCTTTTTCTACATGATCTCTAATGAAATGATGTCTAATATCAATGTGCTTAGTCCTTGAGTGAAACATAGGATTTTGCGTGATAGCAATAGCACTTGTATTATCACAAAAGATTGGTGTTTTCTTTGCAGAAATACCATAATCTCTTAATTGTTGCTGAATCTATAGGATTTGAGTTGTGCAACAACCAGCTGCAATGTATTCAGATTCAGAGGATGAATTGGCAACACAGGTTTGCTTCTTGCTGAACCATGATATTAATCTAGTACCAAAAAACTGACAAGTTCCAGAGGTACTTTTTCTATCAAGAGTTGATCCTCCATGATCAGCATCAGAATAACCAACCAATTCTAGTCCAGAATCATTAGGATACCATAATCCAACATTGACTGTACCTTTGACATATTTCAGTATCTTGATTGCCTTTTTGTAGTGTGATTCTCTTGGATCAGATTGGAATCTTGCACACACACAAACATCATACTGAATGTCAGGTCTACTTGCTGTTAAATACAACAAGGAACCAATGAGCTTCCTATACTTGTGTTCTTCAACACTTTTATCTTCTTTAGTATAGCCCAATTTGGTACCAACACTCATAGGGATCTTTTCAGGTTTCTCTTCCTCTTTGATCCTAAACTTTATGAGAATTTCTTTCGCATACTTTGCTTGATTTATGAATATTCCATCTTTGAGTTGCTTGACTTGCAATCCTAGGAAATAATTCAATTTACCCATCATACTCATTTCAAACTTGTTTGTCATGAGTTTGGCAAAATCATCACAAAGTTGCTTGTCCTTAGATCCAAAAATTATGTCATCCACATAAATTTGAACCAAGATTAATTTACCTTCATGGTTCATGGTAAATAAGGTTTTGTCAACTTCACCTTTCTTGAAACCATTTTCCAGCAAGAACTTAGCCAAGGTATCATACCATGCTCTTGGTGCTTGCTTTAGACCATATACAGCTTTCTGAAGCTTGTATACCATCTTGATTTCTGAAGGAAGTTCAAAACCAAGGGGTTGTTCTAAGTAGACTTCTTCAGCAAGTTCACCATTCAATAATGCACTTTTAACATCCATTTGGTAAACAATGAAGTCATTGTGAGCAGCAAAGGCTAAGAAAAGCCTAATTGCCTCCAATCTTGCAATTGGTGCATAAGACTCATCATAGTCCAATCCTTCAGTCTGACAGTAACCTTGAGCAACTAAACGTGCTTTATTTCTTGTTACTTCACCAGACTCACTCAACTTGTTTCTGAACACCCACTTTGTACCAATAGCTTTCTTGCCTTCAGCAAGTGGTACAAGTTTCCAGACTTTGTTTCTTTCAAATTGATTCAGTTCTTCTTGCATTGCCTTTATCCATTTAGAATGCTTTAAAGCTTCTTCTATGGTTTTAGGTTCAATTTCTGAAACGAAGTAAGAGAACAATGATTCTACTTCTACGACAGTTGCTTCTTCAGCAAGTCCATGAGTAGCTTTGGATCTAGTCACTTGGCGTTTATTAATATCGCCAATCATATCCGTAGAGGGATGATCTCTAATCCATTTATTAACAGGTTTTCTGTTTGTTGGATCTGGATATGTTTGCTCATCAGCATGTGACTCTTCAGTATGTACTTGTTCAGTACTACTGGGATTTTGTGTCTCTGCTGAGATTTGTTCACCAGCAACTGCTTGTTCAGCATTGCTTGATTGTGGTAGTTCATCAGCAGGCACTGGAGGTTGCGTAGTTTCAGCAACTTCCGGAGCAACTGCGTCTTTTGCTGGAAATTCTTTGTCGTGAACTATATTTATCTTGTCATGACTAAGGGGAGGAGAGTCATTGTCAGAATCATCATTTAGTTCAATTGACTTGATTTGCCTAGCATTAGATTCAGTTCTTTGCTCATGTATGATTAACTTTTTCATACATTCTGATATTTCTTCTTCAGCAGGCACTCCTTGTGACTTTTTGTAGAATACAACATGCACTGATTCTTCGATCTTTTGTGCCTTTTTGTTGTAAACTCTATAAGCTTTACTATGCAAGGAGTAACCGAGAAATATCGCTTCGTCTGCCTTTGGTTGAAATGTTCTTAGGTATTCTCTACCATTGTTAAGAACAAAACACTTGCAACCAAATACTCTTAGATGAGCGATGTTAGGAGGTCTTCCAACAAACAATTCATAAGGAGTTTTGTTGTATTCCTTAGTAATCAAACATCTGTTTTGAGTATAACATGCGGTATTAATCGCTTCAACATTTCAGTGTCAGCAAGCATTGTTCTTGCGGCTTCTTTCAGGGTACGATTCTTCCGTTCAGCAACACCGTTTTGTTGTGGTGTTCTTACTGAGGATAACTGATGTTGTATACCTTTTGAGGTACAATATTAAGTTATGTACTGGTTTACAAACTCAGTACCATGGTCTGTCCTTATGACTTTTACCTTGTCATTTTTCATGACGTCAAGCTTATTCAGCAAGTTAGGTATTTCAGTCTTGGTTTCAGATTTGTGCTTGATGAATACTGCCCAAGTGAATCTTGAATAGTCATCCACCACGACCAGACCATACTTCTTACCAGCATAGCTTGTTGAAGAAGATTCAAACAAGTCCATGTGCAAGAGTTGTAAAGGTTTTGTAGTTGACGGTACTGCCTTGTTCTTGAAAGAAGATTTGGTTTGCTTTCCTTGCTGACATGCATTGCAAACACCATCCTTCTTAAAAGTAACCTTAGGTAATCCAACTACAAGTGCCTTTTTAGACAGCTTATTCAGCGTCTTGAAGTTTAGATGACATGTTCGTTTATGCCATAACCATGCTTTTTCAGCAAGGCAATCGTGATCTGAGACAAGGCATTTTTCAACGATTGTTGAAGACCAATGTACGGTGTACAAGCCTCCTGATCTTCTTGCAATCATAATTACCTTTTTAGTCTCGAAATCTATAAGTTTACATTCATCACTTTTGATTTTGATGAAGTATCCTTTGTCAGCAAACTGACTCATGCTGAAAAGGTTAAACTTAAGATTTTTGACATAAAGAACTCCAGTAATGGTTATGCATCCTAACTTCACGTCACCATAGCCTTTTGTAGAACCGGAGCCTCCACCAGCAAACCTTATTGTTGGACCTTTAGACCACTGATGAACGTATTTTTGACGCGTTCATCTTGTCTTTTTTACCTTCTTTTGCTATCTTCTAGCCTTGTTTTTTGGTTAGTTTTGTAGAATAGTGTCACGTTTTGTGTTTTCTGCATTTTCAAGCACTTAGGTACGAAACGGCGTTTTTGGAGCTAAAAACGAGCCTTTTTGATGGAAAAGATGGCCCCGTTGAAGTTCCCCAATCTCCGTGGCTTGTTCGTGAGTGTCTGAGCCTCAATAAGCATTGAGAAGGATGAGTCCAAGGCACCCGAGGGCCGTACGAGGGCAAAAAGATTGAGTTTGAAGACAAAAATCTGCCCAGGAGCCAAGCTAAGCGCCTGGAATAGTGAAGCGCTCCGCTTCATTTTCCAGGAGCTTTGGCACAGCAGCCAAGCGAAGCGCTTGGAGGGCCCAAGCGCTTCGCTTGCCAAGCGCTCCGCTTGGCCTCTCCAAGCGGTCCGCTTGGCAGCGGTTACATTTTCGGATTTTCCTTCTTAGATCTGATCTTCAGTTACTTTTTGGAGACTTTGGACCACTAGCTTTGTTTTGGAGAGCTCCTAAGCCCCAAAACTCAGAGAAAACTCAGATTACATTGTATTTTAGATTGGATTAAATGTTTTGGCATAGGATTGCATCTATTGTTTCATCTACGGAGAGGTTTTCATCAATACCCACCGATTAGTGACAGCTTGGTGGTAACATTGTATCATTATCTCTTGTCTAGTAGTTTGATTTGATGTATTCTATTTACAATTCATATGATTTGATGTCTATGTTGATGAATATGAGTAGCTAAATCCTTTGTGTTGGTGGTAGAATGTAGAATATGCATGCTATGGGTTATGTTTATGCTTACATGAGATTGTGATTCAATCTTGCTGCAAATTCCTTCATATGATTCTTAGTTGCCTATAAAATACATTCGAATTGAGTATAGTGACAAACTCTTGGTCACTAAAATCTATAGGATTGTATGTTAGAGATTTGCAGCATGCTAGATAAATGGTGTTAGTGACAAGCACCTCTAAAGTATTGATAGTGGTCTTTTATGATGTGTGTCTTGAAAGTTACCTAGACGAGTTGCTTAGCAGACTTGATCGAAGGTTTTACGCACTGAACTTGTGAGCATATTCGTAACCCATGCATGTGTATTTGATTTCTACCACCAACTGTTTTCCAAACTTGATTACAACAATCTAATTTCTCGTTGCTTTGTTCTAAGAAAGCAATTCTATAAACACTTGAACGCGTTGACTGAAATAACTAGCAAAAACCACAAACAAAGCCACGTTAGGTCCCGAGAGAACGACACTCGGGGACAACTTGCCATTGCACTCTAGTTTGTGTAGTGATAAGTGTTCTTTGACTTTTTAAACAAATTTAATTGGTGAAAAACGACATCATCAATTTGGCGCCACTGCCGGGGACTTAACTCCTTTGGTTGGTGTTTTTGTTTTGGTTTTTTCAGCCAACATCTCTTTTTGTCTCATTTCTGTTTTTGTTTTTTTTGCTTGAGATACTCACTATCTTGTATTTCAGGTGAGTGCATGCCTAGAACCTGAACGGGTAGACCTATTATTGAAACTTTTGTAGACGAGATCGATCGTTTGTTTCAAAGGAGAAGGAGGAATTTGAATCTCGAGTTTGAAGGAGTAGCATCTAGAGCTTCCACTTCTGGTATTCGGGAAGAGTCTTCTTCTTATCTTTTGGAGCCAATTCTTGAATCTGTTTACTTGGAAGGTGAAATGGCGGAGCGGCCTATACGTACACTTACTAAGCCTATGGTTGGGGCTAGAGGACCAGTAATTGTCCTCAATGATGCCACAAGGAACTTGGAGATCAAGAATCACATGTTCCAACAACTTCCCAAATTCTATGGGATGGCTAATGAGGACGTGATTGGGTTCTTGAATGAGCTCGAGAATTTTGTTCTCCATCTTGGGCGACCAGGAGCTGGTGTTACGGATGATGATCTCCGTTTTAAGGTCTTTTCTATGGGGCTAGGTGATCGTGCAAAGGCTTGGCTTAATACTTTGGAGGCCGGGTCTTTGACAACATGGGATCTTTGTTTTGATAAGTTCATGGAGCGTTACTACCCCGCTTCCAAGACGATGGCTATGAAGAGCCAAATTAGCTCCTTCGAGCAGAGGTATGATGAGCCTTTCCACGAGGCCTATGATCGATTCATGGGGTTGCATCATCGATGCCCACATCACGGGTATGATAAAGGTCAGCTTCTCCAATTCTTTTACAATGGTTTACATCCCGAGATTCAATCTCAAGTGGATAGTATTTGTGGAGGTAGTATGGGGGAGTTGCTTCCTTCTCAAGCTCAAGTGAAGCTGTACATGATGTACCAGAATTCCCAAAACCGGAATGTGAGGGATCTTGTGCTCCAAAAGGAGCAAAGAGGTGAGGCCAAGGTAGTGGTAGAACAAAATGCCTTCGATGGGTTCGCCCATGAAGTGAAGCAAGCTTTGAGGCAAAGCGTTCCTTCTCCTTTTACGGAAGTTTGTGGTGTGTGCAAGAACTATGGGCACCCGGCCTATTTATGCCGTTCTGAATTTGCTAGAGAGCAATATATCACGAACGATGTCCGTCAAGAAGTGTATGCTGCTGAGGGAGAGCAACTAGTTGGAGATGTGAACTACGGGCAAGGATATGGCAATACGAGGCCACAAAACCGTGGGCCCCGAGGTGGGTACCAGAATCAAGGCAACCGTGGTTATCTTCATAACCCGGATCAATATGCCTATGGGCCTAATCAAGATAGAAGTCGTCTCAGCTATGGGAACAATTGGTATGAAGGAGCACGGCCTTCTAATCCTACACCTCAGCCACAGGTTGCTAGTTCGGGACCACAAGGTGGAGGGGTGCTTCCTTCACCTCTTGTCTCTTCTCTCAACGATCTTGTGTTGAAGACGAATAAGTTTATGGAGCATTACTATCGTAATGAAGCTACTAACAATCATCGGTTTGAGAAGCTTGAGGCTAGTAGTAGCAACCTCCATAAGAAGTTGCAAGAGTTGATAGATCGGGGGGCTAGTAGAGAGCAAGGGAAGTTTCCCGGGAACACGGAGAAGCCTATGGCCATAACCGTGGTGATTGATTTGCCCGTGGAGATCACGGTTGTGAGAGACAATGCACGAGTTGAGGTGCCAAGTTGCAAGATAACTGAAACTTGCAAGGTGAGTGAGGAGGTCGAGACTCCTAAGGTGGTTATGGAAGAGGAAGTTGTCGCACAATCTGATGCGATAGTTGAAGAGGTGAAAGAAAACTCATCGTATGAGGATGAGATGGTGGATATGGTGGAAGTGCCCATCCAAGAGAGCTTCGATGTTGAAATCGGCTTGGGGAAGAAGGACGGAATAGTGGCAACTCTAGACACGGGAGCGGGTGTGAATGTTATACCCTTGAACGTGTATGAAGAGTCGGGTTTGTCTGGCTTGAGACCTATGAAATGCATGGTGCAATTAGCGGATGGGTCCATGAAAAAGCCGTTGGGTGTGATTGAGAACTTGGCGGTGAGGGTTGCCGGTGTAGAGGTGAAGACTAATTTCATCGTTATGCCTACATCTTCTGCTAAGCTCAAAGATGTGGTTCTCTTGGGTAGAGCCTTCATCAACAAAGTGCATATGGTCATAGACATGTATCGCCGAACATGTCACTTTGAGGTAAATGGCAAGCAACACACGTTGCGAGCCATTGTTGATTCATGTGCTTATGTTGATACTAACGAACTTGTAGGATTTTTTTGGTCCACTTTATGTTCGTCAAGATGTGCAGGGAATTGATGCTTTGAGAGGCAATTGGAGGGGGAAGTCTAGTACCCGAGGCAAAATCAATTCCGCATGAGTTGTGAAGAGTCGAGCCAACGACTTTTAAACGAAGGCGCTTCTCGGGAGGCAACCCGAGGTTGTAGGTACTTGCATATAGATTAGGAGCACGTTTAAAATTTTGTTTCGTTGATTAGACAAGGTTTTTGGGGTGAAAATTTAGCAAAAGTCGAAAAAAAATGGATTTGGGAACTCCAGGTCCCAAGCGAACCGCTTGGCAAGCCCAAGCGGTCCGCTTGGATTTCCAGTAAGAATTTCATTCTTACTGGAAATCCAAGCGGACCGCTTGGCAGGTCCCAAGCGGACCGCTTGCCAAGCGCTTCGCTTGGGACGGCCCAAGCGCTTCGCTTGGCTTTCCTTAAGAAAGCCAAGCGGAGCACTGGTGCATCAAAGCTCCCCACTTCGTTTTTTTTCCTCCATTGCCGATTTAGCACCCCAAAAATCTCAATCTCTCTCAATTCTCCACCAATTCTTGCAATCTTGTGCATTTTACAAAGCCCATCACCCCCTCTATCATCTAAACTGATCAAATTTCACGTTTGAAGCATCCATAACAAGGAATCAAAGGTACCTCTCATTGATGAACGTATGTTTGACGCGTTCATCTTGTCTTTTTTACCTTCTTTTGCTATCTTCTAGCCTTGTTTTTTGGTTAGTTTTGTAGAATAGTGTCACGTTTTGTGTTTTCTGCATTTTCAGGCACTTAGGTACGAAACGGCGTTTTTGGAGCTAAAACGAGCCTTTTTGATGAAAAGATGGCCCCGTTGAAGTTCCCCAATCTCCGTGGCTTGTTCGTAAGTGTTTTGAGCTTCAATAAGCATCGATAAGCATGAGTCCAAGGCACCCGAGGGCCATGCGAGGGCGAAAAGATTGAGTTTGAAGACAAAAATCTGCCCAGGAGCCAAGCTAAGCGCCTGGAATAGTGAAGCGCCCCACTTCAATTTCCAGGAGCTTTGGCACAGAAGCCAAGTGAAGCGCTTGGAGTGCCCAAAGCGCTTCGCTTGCCAAGCGCTCCGCTTGGCTTCTCCAAGCGGTCCGCTTGGCAGCGGTTACGTTTTCGAATTTTCCTTCTTAGATCTGATCTTTGATCATTTTTTGAATATCTTTTGAACTGTAACTTCGTTTTGGAGAGCTTCTAAGCCCCAAAACTCAGAGAAAACTCAGATTACTTTGTATTTTATCTTGGGATTCAAGGTTTTGATTGGGATTCATCCTTTGTAATCATCTACGGAGAGGTTTTCTTTGCTTTCCACCGATTAGTGACAGCTTTGGTGGTAACTTGTATCACTCTCTTGTCTTGTAGTTTGATATGATGTATTCTGATTATTATTCATATGAATTGATGTCTATGTTGATGAATATGAGTAGCTAAATCTTTTGTGTTGGTGGTAGAATGTAGAATATGCATGCTATGGGTTATGTTTATGCTTACATGAGATTGTGATTCAATCTTGCTGCAAATCCCTTCATATGATTCTTAGTTGCCTATAAAATAAATTCGAATTGAGTATAGTGACAAACTCTTGGTCAATGAAAGCTATAGGATTGTATGTTAGAGATTTGCAGCATGCTAGATAAATGGTGTTAGTGACAAGCACCTCTAAAGTATTGATAGTGATCTTTTATGATGTGTGTCTTAAAGTTACCTAGACGAGTTTCTTAGCAGACTTGATCGAAGGTTTTACGCACTGAACTTGTGAGCATAATCGTAACCCATGCATGTGTATTTGATTTCTACCACCAACCGTTTTCCAAACTTGATTACATCAATCTGATTTCACGTTGCTTTGTTCAAAGGAAACGATTCTTCAAACATTTGAACTCGTTGACTAAAATTGCTAGCAAAAACCTCAAGCAAAGCCACGTTAGGTCCCGAGAGAACGACACTCGGGGACAACTTGCCATTGCACTCTAGTTTGTGTAGTGATAAGTGTTCTTAGGCTTTTAAACAAATTTAATTGGTGAAAAACGACATCATCAATTTGGCGCCGTTGCCCGGGACTTAATTCCTTTGGTTGGTGTTTTTGTTTTGGTTTTTTTCAGCCAACATCTCTTCTTTGTCTCATTTCTGTTTTTGTTTCCTTTTTGCTTGAGATACTCACTATCTTGTATTTCAGGTGAGTGCATGCCTAGAACCCGAACGGGTGGACCTATTATTGAACCTTTTGTAGACGAGATCGATCGTTTGTTTCAAAGGAGAAGGAGGAATTTGAATCTCGAGTTTGAAGGAGTAGCATCTAGAGCTTCCACTTTTGATATTCGAGAAGAGTCTTCTTCTTATCTTTTGGAGCCAATACTTGAATCTGTTTACTTGGAAGGTGAAATGGCGGAGAGACCTATACGCACACTTACTAAGCCTACGGTTGGGACTAGAGGACCAGCAATTGTCCTCAATGATGCCACAAGGAACTTGGAGATCAAGAATCACATGTTCCAAAAACTACCCAAATTCTATGGGATGGCTAATGAGGATGTGATAGGGTACTTGAATGAGCTCGAGAACTTTGTTCTCCATCTTGGGCGACTAGGAGCTGGTGTTACAGATGATGATCTCCGCATGAAGGTCTTTTCTATGGGGCTAGGGGATCGTGCAAAGGCTTGGCTCAATACTTTGGAGGCCGGGTCTTTGACAACATGGGATCTATGTTTTGATAACTTCATGGAGCGTTACTACCCCGCTTCCAAGACAATGGCTATGAAGAGCCAAATTAGCTCCTTCGAGCAGAGGTACGATGAGCCTTTCCACGAGGCCTATGATCGATTCATGGGGTTGCATCATCGATGCCCACATAACGGGTATGATAAAGGTCAGCTTCTCCAATTCTTTTACAGTGGTTTACATCCTGAGATTCAATCTCAAGTGGATAGTATTTGTGGAGGAAGTATGGGGGAGTTGCTTCCTTCTCAAGCCCAAGTGAAGCTGGACATGATGTACCAGAGTTCCCAAAACCGGAATGTGAGGGCTCGTGTGCTCCAAAACGAGCAAAGAGGTGAGGCCAAGGTAGTAGTGGAACAAAATGACTTCGATGGGTTCGCCCATGAAGTGAAGCAAGCTTTGAGGCAAAGCGTTCCTTCTCCTTCTACGGAAGTTTGTGGTGTGTGCAAGAACTATGGGAACCCGACCTATTTATGCCGTTCTGAATTTGCTAGAGAGCAATATATCACGAACGATGTCCGTCAAGAAGTATATGCTGCTGAGGGAGAGCAAGTAGTTGGAGATGTGAACTACGGGCAATCAACGCTTTGAGAAGATTGAGGCTAGTAGTAGCAACCTCCATAAGAAGTTGCAAGAGCTGATAGATCGAGGGGCGAGTAGAGAGCAAGGGAAGTTTCCCGGAAACACGGAGAAGGCTATGGCCATAACCGTGGTGACTGATTTGCCCGTGGAGATCACGGTTGTGAGAGACAATGCACGAGTTGAGGTGCCAAGTTGCAAGATAACTGAAACTTGCAAAGTGAGTGAGGAGTTTGAGACTCCTAAGGTAGTTGTGGAAGAGAAAGTGGTCGCACAATCTGATGCGATAGTGGAAGAAGTGAATGAAAACTCATCGTCTGAGGATGAGTTGGTGGATATGGTGGAAGTGCCTATCCAAGAGAGCTTTGATGTGGAAATCGGCTTGGGTAAGAAAGATCGAATAGTGGCAACTCTAGACACGGGAGCGGGTGTGAATGTCATACCTTTGAACGTGTACGAAGAGTCGGGTTTGTCTGGCTTAAGACCAATGAAGTGCATGGTGCAATTGGCGGATGGGTCTATGAAGAAGCCATTGGGTGTGATCGAGAATCTAGTGGTAAGAGTCGCCGGTGTAGAGGTCAAGACGAACTTCATCGTCATGCCTACATCCTCCGCAAATCTCAAGGATGTGGTTCTTTTGGGTAGAGCTTTCATCAACAAAGTACATATGGTGATAGACATGTACCGTCGTACATGTAGCTTCGAGGTAAATGGCAAGCAACATACGTTGCGAGCCATAGTTAATTCATGTGCTTATGTTGATACTAACGAACTTGTAGGATTCTTTGGTCCTCTTTATGTTCGTCAAGATGTGCAGGGACTTGGTGCTTTGAAGAGCACTTGGACGGGGAAGTCTAGTACCCGATGCAAAATTGATCCCGCATGAGCTGAGACGAGTCGAGCCAACGACTTTTAAACGAAGGCGCTTCTCGGGAGGCAACCCGAGGTTGTAGGTAATTGCATATAGATTAGAAGCACGTTTAAAGTTTTGTTTCGTTGTTTAGACAAGGTTTTTGAGGTGAAAATTTAGCAAAAGTCGAAAAAAATGGATTTGGGAGCTTCAGGTCCAAAGCGAACCGCTTGGAAAGCCCAAGCGGTCCGCTTGGATTTCCAGTAAGAATTCCATTCTTACTGGAAATCCAAGCGAAGCGCTTGGCACCCCCAAGCGGTCCGCTTTAATTTCCAGTAAGAATGAAAATTCTTACTGGAAATCCAAGTGGAGCGCTTGGGAGTTCCCAAGCAGACCGCTTGCCAAGCGCTTCGCTTGGGACGCCCAAGCGCTTCGCTTGGCTTTCCTTAAGAAAGCTAAGCGGGGCACTTGAGATTCAAAGCCCCCCACTTCGTTTTTTTCCTCCATTGCCGATTTAGCACCCCAAAAATCTCAATCTCTCTCAATTCTCCACCAATTCTTGCAATCTTGTGCATTTTACAAAGCCCATCACCTCCTCTATCATCTAAACCGATCAAATTTCACGTTTGAAGCATCCATAACAAGGAATCAAAGGTACTTCTCATGAACCCTAACTTTCTTGAATTTGGGATTTTATCTTAATTAGCTTCAATTGTGTTATGCATTGGTGAATTAGAGTTTGATGATGATTGTTGAGCATGTTTCTTACTTGATGTGATGTCTAAATTCGAATTTTGCTCCTCTTGATTTATGATGAATTCTAGTGCTCGAATTTTTGCTATGTAATTGTTTGATGATTGTTAGCCTTGAATTTGAGTTATGTTATGATTCGAATTTTTGCTATGTAATTGTTTGATGATTGTTAGCCTTGAATTTGAGTTATGTTATGATTATGGTGATGTTGTGATTGCATGAGAATGTGTTGGATTGGTTGGGTAATTTAATTGGAGAGTTTGTTTGCTTGGTTTAGATTCGTATGGATTTATCGTAACGAAGTGTTAAAGCTTCTCGGTTTGTTCATATGAACTTTAGCAAGCCATCAAACTCACCATGAGATTACTTGAGTGAGTATTGGAGTCTAGGAGTCGAGTCTAAGTCTCTTTGTCTCTTGGAGTTATCTAATAAGATTATCCTAGGTACCATGGACACAAGAGCCAAGAAGAGAGCAAGGAAGGATGGAGCTTCAACCTCCAAGGAGATTCCCCGTGATGAAAGCGACCGTGACCCATACAAAGAATCGGACACATTGCGGAGGTTCCGATACAACTTCTATAGGGGAGGAGAACGGTCAGTGATTTGGGACCGTAGCATCTCCTTTACTTCAAAGGATTTGGACGTACTAAAGGGGACAAAATATGAGAACAAGGGGCTTTTCTTTGATGTACCCTATGCACCCTATGCTCACCTTACCAGGCTTATAACGGCGAGAGGATGGATTTTCTATGGGAAAGAATTCTCCGGATGGGATAGAGACCTTTTCGAGGAGTTCCACATCGCCTTCGAGGACTATAACTATAAGGCCGAAGCGGTACCTATTCGTGATGTGATGGTCCCTTTTTCACCATTGAGTATCACTAGTTTCATTATGGGACTAGAGGAACCCTTGCGGGAAGATAAGAATAAGGTAGCATACTATGTGAGTGATCCCTATGTGCACTATGTCTATGACCCAATGATTGAGAAGTTTCCGAGGAAGATAGCCGGGGTTCTAACAACCAAGGACTATAAGCCAAGGAAGACGCGTCTCGATAACACCTTGAAGTATAAAGATTTGCACTTGCACGCCCGCATGATCCTGCCTTTCGTAGTAGCTAATCTGATCCCGGGACTCATAACCGAAGAGATAACGCCGGAAGTCGGGATCTTAGTCTATTCCCTCATGGCGAACTTGCCCATCACTCCCGGGGACATCATCTTCCAGCAATTCGAGATTAAATGAGAACCCGGCCACCCACTAGTCTTCCCACATCTGATCACTGCTATGTGTGAGAAAGCAAATGTGCCAAACATCTGGCGCACCGAGGCATCGAGGGAATGACATAGAGACACACGATCTGATACTTCACCGCTTCGAAGTAGAGCAAGGGTTCGAATCCGAGTGATTTTGCGGTGGTGGTACTCTTTTTTTTTTATACTCTTAATTGATGTTGTGACTTATGACTCTTGTACTCTTTATTTGCTTTTGTAGTGGTGGCCTGTGTGCCTTTTGTCGTGATTAGTTTAGTCTAGTTTTTGTCTTGGTGCCTTAGGTGATTACGATAGGAAAAAACATCGGAAATCCGGAAACAGGGCCAAGCGAAGCGCTTGGAAGGGCCAAGCGTTCCGCTTGAAATTCAAGGAAGTTTTGCAACTTCCTGGAAATTCAAGCGGAGCGCCTGGAGCCTCCCAAGCGCTCCGCTTGGACCCTGTACCCAGATTTTCCTCGTTTTTCCATTCTTCTCGCCTTTGCGCACCCGTTTTCACTTGTTTCTTGAGTCCTTTCAGGTACTACTCATATATAGGAGATTGGACACGAACCTTTATCTCAGGGAAGTGTACTTTCAATCCAATTTTTCCTTTTCTTTCAACTTTTCTTTTCTCGAGGACGAGCGAAAGTTTAGGTTTGGATTTTCAGTACTATATGCTTGTGTGGTTCGTACATGCCTGATTTTACTCAAGTTCATGAGATTTGTCGTATTTTTTCAATTTTTTGCATGCATATCATCCCTAGATTAGTTGTTGCACGTTGTTGTGTGTGGAGTTTATTGCCAAGTCTTTTGAACTTTTTTATTGAGTAGACTAAGTGTTTATGACCATTGATCATATGTTGCATCACTTTGCAAGTAGTTTGAGGCTTGTCTCGCGTGGTCTGTCACATTCGCATGTGCACTAGTTAAGCTTAGTAGTCTCGACATCACCTTGAGTAGTGTTTCTTCTGCTGCGGTTCACGATGGCCTTATAAAATGATGCATGTTAGAGTCTATGGTTGTAACCCGTGTAATTATGTACGTAAGAGGCGACAAGTTCTTCACGTCGATTAGAGATTGCCAAATGCCTAGGAAGGAGGTAGTGTGAGGTGTGCGATTCCTTGTATTAAACCTATTCTATCGAATAGGTTTGGGGAGGGGGTTGCTTCGTTGATCTTTTCTTTCGTCTTTGAGTCGTTGTAAAGCTTCCTTTTTCTTTTTCTTTTCGTTTTGTGTCCCAACCTATTCTTTCGAATAGGGTTGGGGAGGTGTCTTTGTAAAAGATTCTTTCCTTTTTCCTTTTCGTCTTTGTGCCCAAACCTATTCTCTCGAATAGGTTTGGGGAGGTGTTTCTGACACTTAGTACTGCTGCTTGCCCCTATATATATAAAAAAAAAAAGAGAAAAAGAAAAAGAAAAAGAAAAGAAAGAAAAAATAGAAAATAAAGAAAGAGAAAAGAAAATAAGAAGAAAAAAAAAGAAGAAGAAAGAAAATGAAGAATAAGACCCAAAAGCAAAAGAAGGGTCGTTGCAAGCCAAAAGCAGTCTAGTAAAGTTTCAAGTGTCTTGTAAATATTTGTTATTGTGAAGTTGTCGAGTTGTAAATTCTATCTTTCGTTTCGTGTCGCCTTTGTCCAAGGCCTGTTCTTGACCACCCTCGTCTTGCTCTTCAAGAAGTGGTTGAAAGAGGCTCATTCTTGAGAGTCTGGGTAGAATAGGGGAGTGTTATCTTTCTAAGGGAACCCTCCTTCGTTTGATGAGAGCCAGTATTGGTTCGCCCTCTCTTGAGGAAAAAGTCTCGCTTGGTGAACAGTAGTAAGCCCTCGGTTTCATAGGCACGGGGCAATTGTAGTATGATAACATGCATCATTGTGTCGTCACTGACCAGGTCCAGGTAGAAGATGTTACGTGAGACTCCTTTGTTTAACCAAGTGCACTTGAGAATGTGTATATTCGCAATCGAGACATACTTCAACCTAATTGCATGTCATGCTCACTTGGTTTTGTTCATAAGCATTTGGTAGATTCAATAGATTAGTTCACTTTACTTGGCATGAGACTCCTTTTGTGTTGCATTTAGGATAGATTGTTGCTTGAGGACAAGCAAAGGTTTGGTTTGGGGAGTTTGATGAACGTATTTTTGACGCGTTCATCTTGTCTTTTTTACCTTCTTTTGCTATCTTCTAGCCTTGTTTTTTGGTTAGTTTTGTAGAATAGTGTCACGTTTTGTGTTTTCTGCATTTTCAGGCACTTAGGTACGAAACGGCGTTTTTGGAGCTAAAAACGAGCCTTTTTGATGAAAAGATGGCCCCGTTGAAGTTCCCCAATCTCCGTGGCTTGTTCGTAAGTGTTTTGAGCTTCAATAAGCATCGAGAAGCATGAGTCCAAGGCACCCGAGGGCCATGCGAAGGCGAAAAGATTGAGTTTGAAGACAAAAATCTGCCCAGGAGCCAAGCTAAGCGCCTGGAATAGTGAAGCGCTCCGCTTCAATTTCCAGGAGCTTTGGCACAGAAGCCAAGCGAAGCGCTTGGAGTGCCCAAAGCGCTTCGCTTGCCAAGCGCTCCGCTTGGCTTCTCCAAGCGGTCCGCTTGGCAGCGGTTACGTTTTCGGATTTTCCTTCTTAGATCTGATCTTTGATCATTTTTTGAATATCTTTTGAATTGTAACTTCGTTTTGGAGAGCTCCTAAGCCACAAAACTCAGAGAAAACTCAGATTACTTTGTATTTTAGCTTGGGATTCAAGGTTTTGATTGGGATTCATCCTTTGTAATCATCTACGGAGAGGTTTTCTTTGCTTTCCACCGATTAGTGACAGCTTTGGTGGTAACTTGTATCACTCTCTTGTCTTGTAGTTTGATATGATGTATTCTGATTATTATTCATATGAATTGATGTCTATGTTGATGAATATGAGTAGCTAAATCTTTTGTGTTGGTGGTAGAATGTAGAATATGCATGCTATGGGTTATGTTTATGCTTACATGAGATTGTGATTCAATCTTGCTGCAAATCCCTTCATATGATTCTTAGTTGCCTATAAAATAAATTCGAATTGAGTATAGTGACAAACTCTTGGTCAATGAAAGCTCTAGGATTGTATGTTAGAGATTTGCAGCATGCTAGATAAATGGTGTTAGTGACAAGCACCTCTAAAGTATTGATAGTGATCTTTTATGATGTGTGTCTTAAAGTTACCTAGACGAGTTGCTTAGCAGACTTGATCGAAGGTTTTACGCACTGAACTTGTGAGCATAATCGTAACCCATGCATGTGTATTTGATTTCTACCACCAACCGTTTTCCAAACATGATTACATCAATCTGATTTCTCGTTGCTTTGTTCAAAGGAAACGATTCTTCAAACATTTGAACTCGTTGACTGAAATTGCTAGCAAAAACCTAAAGCAAAGCCACGTTAGGTCCCGAGAGAACGACACTCGGGGAAAACTTGCCATTGCACTCTAGTTTGTGTATTGATAAGTGTTCTTAGGCTTTTAAACAAATTTAATTGGTGAAAAACGACATCATCACTCATGAACCCTAAGTTTCTTGAATTTGGGATTTTATCTTAATTAGCTTCAATTGTGTTATGCATTGGTGAATTAGAGTTTTATGATGATTGTTGAGCATGTTTCTTACTAGATGTGATGTCTAAATTCGAATTTTGCTCCTCTTGATTTATGATGAATTCTATTGCTCGAATTTTTTGCTATATAATTGTTTGATGATTGTTAGCCTTGAATTTGAGTTATGTTATGATTATGGTGATGTTGTGATTGCATGAGAATGTGTTGGATTTGTTGGGTAATTCAATTGGATAGTTTGTTTGCTTGGTTTAGATTCGTATGGATTTATCGTAACGAAGTGTTAAAGCTTCTCGATTTGTTCATATGAACTTTAGCAAGCCCTCAAACTCACCATGAGATTACTTGAGTGAGTATTGGAGTCTAGGAGTCAAGTCTAATTCTCATTGTCTCTTGAAGTTATCTAATAAGATTATTCTAGGTACAATGGCATCGAGAAGAACCAAGAGATCAAGGGGAGAAGGGACCTCGAGGGCCCAACAAACGGCCACACCCGGCGAGTATCGCCAATCGGGGAGGGCAAGGCAATTCGAAGCGAGTTTCCATGCCCACAAGCACACGTACATTTTTGGAGGAGCAGCGTTGGGATGATTTCCAAGGGCGTGTAGATCAGCGTTGGGAAGCCGCTCGAGTAGAGGGCACTAGGCGTTGGGGAGCACACCAGGAGGAGATGATGAACCGCCATGATGCCTTAGCTCACCGAATTCCGGGGTATACTTTCTATGATCAGACCGGTGGTAGTGGGAGTGCCTTTCCTAACACCCACTACGACCCCTTCTCCTAGAGACACCAGCCGACAGAGGCCACATTTATCGTTTGTATTTTTATATTATCGTTATTTTGGCTTGTTTACTATTGTTGGTTGAAACTCTTTTCATTTCGATTTGGTTGTATGATGTTGTGACTTATGACTCTTGTACTCTTAGTTTGCTTTTGTAGTTGTGGCCTGTGTGCCTTTTGTCGTGATTCGTTTAGTCTAGTGTTTGTCTTGGTGCCTTAGGTGATTAAGATAGGAAACAAACATCGAAAACCTGGAAACAGAGCCAAGCGAAGCGCTTGGAAGGGCCAAGCGGTCCGCTTGAATCTTCAGTAAATCAAAAAAAAATTTACTGGAATTTCAAGCGGAGCGCCTGGAGCCTCCCAAGCGCTCCGCTTGACAAGCGAACCGCTTGGCTCCCGCCAAGCGGTCCGCCTGGACCCTGTACCCAGATTTTCCTCATTTTTTCCATTCTTCTCACCTTTGCGCACCCGTTTTCGCTTGTTTCTTGAGTCTTTTCAGGTACTACTCATATATAGGAGATTGGACACGAACCTTTATCTCAGGGAAGTGTACTTTCAATCCAATTTTTCCTTTTCATTCAACTTTTCTTTGCTCGAGGACGAGCAAAGGTTTAGGTTTGGGGAGGGGGTATTGGATTTTCAGTACTATATGCTTGTGTGGTTCGTACATGCCTGATTTTACTCAAGTTCATGTGATTTGTCGTGTTTTTTCAAATTTTTGCATGCATATCATCCATAGATTAGTTGTTGCACGTTGTTGTGTGGACTCTATTGCCAAGTTTTTTCGAACTTTTCTATTGTGTAGACTAAGTGCTTATGACCATTATCATATGTTGCGTCACTTTGCAAGTAGTTTGAGGCTTGTCTCGTTTGGTTTGTCACATTCACTTGTGCACTAGTTAAGCTTAGTAGTCTCGACATCACCTCGAGTGGTGTTTCTTCTACTGCGGTTCACGATGCCTTATTAAATGATGCATGTTAGAATATATGGTTGTAACCCGTGTAATTATGTACGTAAGAGGCGACAAGTTCTTCACCTCGATTAGGGATTGCCAAATGCCTAGGAAGGAGGTAGTGTGAGGTGTGCGATTCCTTGTATTAAACCTATTCTATCGAATAGGTTTGGGGAGGGGGTTGCTTCGTTATACTTGTCTTTCGTCTTTGAGTCGTTGTAAAGTTTTCTTTTTCTTTTTCTTTTTGTTTTGTGTCCCAACCTATTCTTTCGAATATGTTTGGGGAGGTGTCTTTGTAAAAGAGTCTTTCCTTTTTCTTTTTCGTCTTTGTGCTCAAACCTATTCTTTCGAATAGGTTTGGGGAGGTGTTTTTGACACTTAGTACTGCTGCTTGCCCCTATATAAAAAAAAAAAAGAAAGAGAAAAAGAAAAGAAGAAGAAAATAAAAAGAAATATAAAAAAAAAGAGAAAAGGAAAAAAAAAAGAAAGAAAATAAAGAATAAGACCCAAAAGCAAAAGAAGGGTCGTTGCAAGCCAAAAGCAGTCTCGTAGTGTCAAGTGTCATGTAAATATTTTGTCCTTGTGAAGTATCGAGTTGTAAATTCTATCTTTCGTTTCTTGTCGCCTTTGTCCAAGGCCTGTTCTTGACCACCCTCGTCTTTCTATTCAAGAAGTGGTTGAAAGAGGCTCATTCTTGAGAGTCTGGGTAGAATAGGGGAGTGTTATCTTTCTAAGGGAACCCTCCTTCGTTTGATGAGAGCCAGTATTGGTTCGCCCTCTCTTGAGGAAAAGTCTCGCTTGGTGAACAGTTGTAAGCCCTCGGTTTCATAGGCACGGGGCAATTGTAGTATGATAACATGCATCATTGTGTCGTCACTGACCAGGTCCAGGTAGAAGATGTTACGAGAGACTCCTTTGTTAAACCAAGTGCACATGAGAATGTGTATATTCGCAATCGAGGCATTCTTCAACCAACTTGCATGTCATGCTCATTTGGTTTTGTTCATAAGCATTCGGTAGATTCAATAGATTAGTTCACTTTACTTGGCATGAGACTCCTTTTGTGTTGCATTTAGGACAGTTTGTTGCTTGAGGACAAGCAAAGGTTTGGTTTGGGGAGTTTGATGAACTTATTTTTGACGCGTTCATCTTGTCTTTTTTACCTTCTTTTGCTATCTTCTAGCCTTGTTTTTTGGTTAGTTTTGTAGAATAGTGTCACGTTTTGTGTTTTCTGCATTTTCAGGCACTTAGGTACGAAACGGCGTTTTTGGAGCTAAAAAACGAGCCTTTTTGATGGAAAAGATGGCCCCGTTGAAGTTCCCCAATCTCCGTGGCTTGTTCGTGAGTGTCTGAGCCTCAATAAGCATTGATAAGGATGAGTCCAAGGCACCCAAGGGCCGTACGAGGGCAAAAAGATTGAGTTTGAAGACAAAAATCTGCCCAGGAGGCAAGCTAAGCGCCTGGAATAGTGAAGCGCTCCGCTTCATTTTCCAGGCGTTCTACTCAAACTTGGTCGAGAAAACGAAGAATTCGATGTATTTCGGGAGCTTTTTAGACTAAAAAGTAAAGCTTTGGCACAGCAGCCAAGCGAAGCGCTTGGGTTACGTTTTCGGATTTTCCTTCTTAGATCTGATCTTCAGTTACTTTTTGGAGACTTTGGAACACTAGCTTCGTTTTGGAGAGCTCCTAAGCCCCAAAACTCAGAGAAAACTCAGATTACATTGTATTTTAGATTGGATTAAAGGTTTTGGCATAGGATTGCATCCATTGTTTCATCTACGGAGAGGTTTTCATCAATACCCACCGATTAGTGATAGCTTGGTGGTAACATTGTATCATTATCTCTTGTCTAGTAGTTTGATTTGATGTATTCTATTTACAATTCATATGATTTGATGTCTATGTTGATGAATATGAGTAGCTAAATCCTTTGTGTTGGTGGTAGAATGTAGAATATGCATGCTATGGGTTATGTTTATGCTTACATGAGATTGTGATTCAATCTTGCTGCAAATTCCTTCATATGATTCTTAGTTGTCTATAAAATATACTCGAATTGAGTATAGTGACAAACTTTTGGTCAATGAAAGTTATAGGATTGTATGTTAGAGATTTGCAGCATGCTAGATAAATGGTGTTAGTGACAAGCACATCTAAAGTATTGATAGTGGTCTTTTATGATGTGTGTCTTGAAAGTTACCTAGACGAGTTGCTTAGCAGACTTGATCGAAGGTTTTACGCACTGAACTTGTGAGCATATTCGTAACCCATGCATGTGTATTTGATTTCTACCACCAACCATTTTCCAAACTTGATTACAACAATCTGATTTCTCGTTGCTTTGTTCTAAGAAAGCAATTCTATAAACACTTGAACGCGTTGACTGAAATAACTAGCAAAAACCACAAACAAAGCCACGTTAGGTCCCGAGAGAACGACACTCGGGGACAACTTGCCATTGCACTCTAGTTTGTGTAGTGATAAGTGTTCTTTGGCTTTTTAAACAAATTTAAGTGAAAAACGACATCATCAACCACTGTCTATAGTTTATAAGGTTATTCTTGTTGCCCGTCATGTGCTTTCCACAACCACTATCAAAGTGCCAGATTGCATCGTTTGTCTCCGTGGCTGAAGTATGCACAATGAAGAGCAAACAAGTTAATTATCCAATAATGGATGTCCATTAACATGTTCAAGAATGCGTCCAGTGGAAACCCAAGTCTTAAGTTTTTCAACTTTGACTTGTTTTCTACTTGCTGAGGAACTAGGAGGTTTTGAGCTGAAAGACTTTTGATTCGTGCTGATCAAATCCACTTTCTGATATGGTGTCTTGCTCGGTTGACCTTTTTGCTGAACATACTTTTCAGTAAGTTCTTTTCTAGCAAGGTTCCTTCTAGCCCTAGCATTAAGAGTCTTTTCAGAACTCTTAGGCTTGATTTTCTTCATCTCTTTGAAGTATCTTTGCCGACTTTGCTTATACTCGTGAAAAAGTTGACTTTGCTTGGTTTTGAAACCGAGTCCACTTTTCGGAGAATGCTGAGCTTTTGTGTCAGCAACCTTACTTGATTCAGGTTTGTCAGCAAAGGTCTTCTGATTACTTTTAGTAATCTTGCCTTTAGACTTAACAATTTGCTTTTCAGCAACTTGTTTGGCGGAATGCTTCACAGCATCCTTGTTCTTTCCAGTTTGCTTCTCAGCAACCTGTTTTCCTTTTAAAGTCTTGTTACTTTGAGTAGCAACAACGGACTTTATGGTCATTGGTACTTGATTGCATGTTTCAGCAACCTTAGATTGACCAAACTGATAGAGTTCTGGTAGACCACTATAAGTAGCACGTACAAAGGAAATCGGTGATTTATCTTTACTCAAGATTTCTACGTCATCACCTTCATACGTAGCACCTAAACCTTCTTTCTGAGATGGATCTCTCAAGTAAGAGTTTAGTTCAGTCAGCGTATTACTTGCGTCCATGATGAACGTTGTCAGGGTTCAGTCAAATAAATTTGTATTTAGCCAAAGGCAATCCACAACTATAACGAAAACCGTAGTGTAGTAGCAGAATGACTCGAGTGTCGTTCTCTCAGGACTATAACTAGTTTTATCTATGTAACAAGAGAATATAAAACAGCAAATAAAAAGCAATAGGGGGTTTTCTAGCAGATAATGGAGGTTGGTGATAGTATGGTCCTTCTTAACATAATGGGTCGATAATCATGCATAAATTCCTCGGTCTTGCATAGAGATCTTTGAATGAATCTTGGGTCCTGTTGTAAGTATTGTGCACTACGAAGATAATATGGGTCTGACTTGTCAACAACTAACGTCCTATTGTGTTCCGTAATCATTCAACACTACGAAGATAATTTAGTCTGATTGGCCGAGAAGTGTCCTAGTGTGAATAATGATCAATACAACATACGAGAATTTTGGTGTTCAACTCATCAACGAAATAAAGCAATGACACGGAGTATAATGCGCGATATAGCCATTAGCAGGATTATCTTCCCTCGCTAAGAATTCACATACTACCACCAACGATAAGTTTAGCTACTCATAATGTGCATGCAATCAATAGCAATCATAGAAGAAAACATATTGAATGAATATAAAATAAGTAGATAAAGGTTGTAAGATACAAAGTTACCGAAGGTTGTCAATCTCCGGATGATTGTGATCCTACGCGCTCCAATCTGCTATGAAAAAGTATCCCCTAAGCTATGGAACTCCCAGGACAGGCCCCGGGAAGTTCTTACCTAAAACTATAGAGAGAGGTGAGAAAGTAGGCTTGGAAAGATATGATTTTCGGAGAGAAAACTCGCAACTATATATAGGCCCGGAATTTGCCCGCGGCGGTTCGCCCGAGGCATGGGGCGGTTCGCCCCATAATGTAAACGCGAAATTTTCGCGTTTTCGACGCGGTTTTGGATTTCTTCACCTTTTCGGACTCGGTTTATGACTTCTACTAGCCTTCTAACCTCCAGATTCGACCCCTAGACTCCAAATCCTATCCGGAAACCTTCAGATACTCCAAATATGCTTCTGGAACACCAATTCCTTGTAGACTTCAATATAATTGCCCGTAAATCTCCGAATTTCAACCAAAACCTGTAAAATAAAATCTAAAGGGAAACGTGACACTATTCTAATAAAATGTACTAAAATATAGCTAAATTAATATAGAGGATAGCTAAAATAGGTGAAAAAGACTCGAATGAAAGTATAAAATACACATTCATCAAACTCCCCAAACTGAACCTTTGCTTGTCCTCAAGCAACTAAGCTAGACTCTAATACAAAAAACATGCAAGACTCAAAAATGGAGTTTCATGCCAAATAAAATGAACTAAATTACTGAATCTATCAAATAACATATGAACAAAAACCATATAAATCAAAGCATGAATATTGGTTGAAGAATACCTCGATTGTCTTATACACATCCACATAAGCACTTTGTCAAGACAAGATAGTCTCTCGTAACATTCTCTACCTGGACCTAGTCAGTGACGACGTAATGATGCATGCTAAGATACGAATGGTTGCCCCGTGCCTATGAAACTGAGGACTCACTGCTGTTCCACCATGTTAAGACTTTCCCTCAAAAGAGGTCGAACCAGTACTGGCTCTCATCAAACAAAGGAGGGTTCCCTATAAAAGATAACACTCCCCTATTCTACCCATCTCTCAAGTAAAGTCTTAAACTATTCACCACTTCCTGAATGACAGGACGAGGGTGGTCTAGAACAGATGACACTCAAGACAAAAAAGATAAAAAATAGTAAAACACAATTGCGAACAATACGAAAAATGGAAAAGACTCAAAGCTTTGCTAAACTGCTATTTGGCTTTATTTTTTGGACCCTTCATTGCTTTTTTGGGGTCTTCTCTTTTCTCTTTTTTCTTTCCAGATTCTTTTTCTTTTTTTTCTTTTTTTTTCTGGAATAATTTTTCTTTTCTTTTTTATTATTTTTTTTCTAGCCAGCAGTAGCATAACAAAAAGAGAAACAAAAATGACTCACACGACTTCCCCAAACCTATTCGAAAGAATAGGTTGGAGTACAAAATTCACGGAAAAGGAAAAATAAACTCACGATACGAAGAATGAAAAACAGAAACAAGTCTATGATGGTGTAACCCCCTCCCCAAACCTATTCGGAAGAATAGGTTATAAACAAAGAATCACACAAACTCACACTACCTCCTTCCTAGGCATTTAGCAATCTCAAAGCATGGTGAAGACTTGTTGCCTCTTAGGTACATAATTACTCGGGAAAACAACCATAAGACCCTAACATGCATCATCCTATTATAAAGGCCTTCGTGAACCGCAGTAGAGAAAACACCACTAAGTGATGTCGAGACTACCATGCTTAACTAAGTGCAATACATAAATGTGACAAGCCAAGCGAGAAAAACCTCAAACAAATTCATAGAGATGAAGCATACGATTAATGGCATAGCTAGTTGATCTACCCAATAAAAAAGTTCAAAAAATTCGGCAATAAACTCCATATAAAACATGCAAGAATATCCTAGGAAAGCAGTAAACGTGCAAATGCAAAAATTTCACGAGTTTATCATAAGCAAGATAAGTATAGAGATAACCAGTGATAACCTCCTCCCCAAACCTGAACGTCGTCGCTCGTCCCGAACGTCGAAAGTGGATCCAAGGTGAGAGCTAATGCTTGTATAAGTGACCTATAATACTCAATCAAACTCGTGAGATAAAATCTAAAGCGGTAAAGAAAGCGATAAAATCTCCGGGTTGCCTCCCCGATAGCGCCATTGTTTAAAGTCTTTGACTCGACTCCTATCCGCGCCTATCTCTTCTTTCTGCGGGTACTAGGCTTCCTCTTCATTGATCTCCTTTCCATGCCACGAACCTGTGAATAAGAAAGAATATAGGCTGTAAGACCACAGTAGTGAGTAGTAATATCAGGCGGTTCAGGTGGATCAGGTATGGCTTGCAACACGTGTTGCTTGCCATCCACTTCGATAGTGCAAGTTCTTTGGTAGATGTCCATCACGGAGCGTAGTTTAGTCAAGAATGTTTGCCCTAAGAGTATGACATCCCCCGTTCCAGGTGCAGACACCGGGATAACTACAAAATTTGTGTATACAGATGCTTCACCAATCTTGACCAACACATTTTTCACAACGCCTTCGGGTCTCACTAAGGATCCATCCGCCAGTTGCACAATAGCCCTATGGTCAGATAGTTTTCCAAGGTTACTCTTCTCAAACACATTCAAAGGGAGCACGTTCGAGTAAGATCCCGTCTCTAGTGTGGCACGGACATCTTCAAGTTCACCAATCCCGACCTTAACATCGAAACTTTGAGGGAGTGGCTCGGGATTCTCTTCCTTCTTTCCACTCTCATTAGTACCAAGGTCCTTCTCTTCTTCCTTGGCTAGTGGAGGCTCTTCATCCTTGTAACACTCGCACTTAGCAACTTGCTTAATGGTGATTTCCACTGGTTGATCTCCCACCAAGTTGATCAACATGGACCTCTCAGTGCTGCTATGTAACTTCCCTTGCTCTCTACTAGCTCTAGCTTCTAATTGATCCAGACGAGCATTGATCTTTGCCGAATCCTCCTCGTATCTCTTCAAAAACACTTGGGTGAAATCCACCAATTTCTGTAAATTATCCATGAGAGTTGCTGACTTGGATGTAGATGCTTCGTCCTTAGGAGTAGGATTACTACGATTTCCAAAGTGAACATCTTCTCGTGCTAGATCTGATCTACACATATGAGCCCCATGCCCATAATTCTTGCACACCCTACATACCTCGTTGGAGAGAGAAGTTCCGATTAGGCCACTTAGAGCTTGCCTCATCTGATTGGCGAAACCTTCGAACCTATCGCCACTCACACCATTCACTTCATGCATTGGGATCTCCTGGTTTGGTGGGGCCTCAGGTCCAAGCCTTCTAACCATTGCTCTTGGATCCTTGGATTGAGATCCTTTAGCAAGCCTTTCGAAACACGCCCACACATCCTCGGCGGTCTCTTCCCAGATAGTACCACGGCATTGGAAATCCACCACCTGTTGACTCTCATATGTGAGTCCATTGTAGAAGTGATGGACAAGATCAGGAAGCCCAAAACCATGTTGTGGACACTTGTGCATGAGGTCCTTGAATCTCTCGAAAGCGGTGTAGATGGTCTCATTATAGTCCTGCTTGAATCCTGTGATTTGCGCCTTAAGCGCGGTAGTCAATGTGTGAGGAAAGTATTTCTCCATAAAAGCAGAATACACCTTGTCCCAGGTGTCTAGTGATCCGGCTTCCAGAGAGCCTAACCATGCCTTGGATTTATCACCAAGCCCCAAAGCAAAAACCTTCATCCTTAGCTCATCGTCCGTTATCCCTGCTCCGGGCCTTGGAAGATTGTTGATAAAGTCGTCAATATCATTCAGGTATCCCATAACATCTTCCCTAGCCAACCCATAGAACCTCGGGAGTTGCTGGTACATGCAACTTTTGATTTCCAAATCTCGAGTTGCAGCAGAAAGAACAATAGCCGGACCTCTCATCAATGCTTTGTTGGGTTGAACCCATCATTTCAAAAGTGGGCGAGCCATCACAAGACCTGAATATCTGTGACAAGCTAGAAACAGACTACGAAAGGTGATTAGAAACAGACTAGGAAAGCAGTATCAGAGAGAGATTAAAAAGGAAAACTAAAACTAGTAGAATTAGGAATTGAAAGCTGAAAATATAAACAAATGAAATAGAAAAAAGGAGTATAGTCCCAGGCAGCGGCGCCAATTTGATGAACGTTGACAGGGTTCAGTCAAATAACTTTGTATTTAGCCAAAGGCAATCCACAACTACAACGAAAACCGTAGTGTAGTAGCAGAATGACTCGAGTGTCGTTCTCTCAGGACTATAACTAGCTTTATCTATTTAACAAGAGAATATAAAATAGCAAATAAAAAGCAATAGGGGGTTTTCAAGCAGATAATGGGGGTTGGTGATAGTATGGTCCTTCTTAACATAATGGGTCGATAATCATGCATAAATTCCTCGGTCTTGCATAGAGATCTTTGAATGAATCTTGGGTCCTGTTGTAAGTATTGTGCACTACGAAGATAATATGGGTCTGACCTGTCAACAACTAACGTCCTATTGTGTTCCGTAATCATTCAACACTACGAAGATAATTTAGTCTGATTGGCCGACAAGTGTCCTAGTGTGAATAATGATCAATACAACATACGAGAATTTTGGTGTTCAACTCATCAACGAAAAAAGCAATGACACAGAGTATAATGCGCGATATAGCCATTAGCATGATTATCTTCCCTCGCTAAGAATTCACATACTACCACCAACGATAAGTTTAGCTACTCATAATGTGCATGCAATCAATAGCAATCATAGAAGAAAACATATTGAATGAATATAAAATAAGTAGATAAAAGTTGTAAGATACAAAGTTACCGAAGGTTGTCAATCTCCGGATGATTGTGATCCTACGCGCTCCAATCTGCTATGAAAAAGTATCCCCTAAGCTATGGAACTCCCAGGACAGGCCCCGGGAAGTTCCTACCTAAAACTATAGAGAGAGGTAAGAAAGTAGGCTTGGAAAGATATGATTTTCGGAGAGAAAACTCGCAACTATATATAGGCCCGGAATTTGCCCGCGGCGGTTCGCCCGAGGCACGGGGCGGTTCGCCCCACAGTGTAAACGCGAAATTTTCGCGTTTTCGACGCGGTTTTGGATTTCTTCACCTTTTAGGACTCGGTTTATGACTTCTAGTAGCCTTCTAACCTCCAGATTCGACCCCTAGACTCCAAATCCTATCCGGAAACCTTCAGATACTCCAAATATGCTTCTGGAACACCATTCCTTGTAGACTTCAATATAATTGCCCGTAAATCTCCGAATTTCAACCATAACCTGTAAAATAAAATCTAAAGGGAAACGTGACACTATTCTAATAAAATGTACTAAAATATAGCTAAATTAATATAGAGGATAGCTAAAATAGGTGAAAAAGATTCGAATGAAAGTGTAAAATACACATTCATCAGTCCACATAAGATTTGAAATTGATTTTTATCTTTTTCATTTCTTGGATTTCAGCAAGTAACTTTAGAATTGAGGACTGATATTCTTCCAATTCTAATGCCATTTGAGAATTCTTCTTTGTAGCTTCAGCAATCAACTTCTTAAGACGCCTTATTTCAGCATCCTTTTCTTCTGTCTCTTCCTTCAGCAATACATACTTTTCAGTAGTTTGCTTTGTCAGAGTTTCAGCAATCTGTAGTTTCTCTTGCTGCCTGCTCAGAGTTTTCTCAAATCTTTCGATTTCTCCTTGAATCTTGTCAAGGTCAATCTCGTCTTCACTTTCTGAGTCTGAGTCTGAGGTAGGGTTGTTTACCTGACCGGCCATGAGGCAGAACTCGTAGTTTAACACATCTGGATAAGCTTCCATAGCTATTCCACAAACTTCTTTGCCAACCTCCACGTCTAGAGTGGCTTCTTCATCGTCAGTGTCTGAACTTTCATCCTCACTGTCTTCGAAGCTGGTATCAATGCACAATGCATCGATTTTTGCTTGAAGCTTCTTCTTTTCTTCAGCAATAAAAGCTCTTTTGAACTTCTTCGTGTTTTCAGCAGATTTGCCTTTCAGCAAAGGGCAATTAGCTTTGAAGTGTCCAGGCTTTTTGCAGTAAAAGCATAGATCATTTCCAACTGCTGGTTCTTCTGATGAAGTAGCTTGCTGAGCTTGCTTGTTCAGCGAGCTAGTCTCATTCTTGTACTTATGGTAGTTGTTACCAAGATGCTTTTTCAGCTTCTCTTTTGCTTTTCGCCTTTCAAGTTCCTTGCTGATGAATTTCTTCATGTTTTTGACAACCAAAGAGTTTTCATCAGTAGGCTCTTTATCATTCTTCTTTTCAGAAGATGACGGCTTTGCAGCAAGAGCAATGTTTTGAGATTTTTCAGCAAACACATTTTCTCTTTGCTTTGTCTCATAATTGACAGTAGCAAGATGAGAGAACAACTCTGTTGGTGTAATATCTGGCATTCCTTGATTGTAATAGAAATTCTGAGTGTGGATCCATTCTTGATTCAGACTTCTGATGATGGTTTTCACCTTCTCAGAATCTGAGTAAAGATTTCCAACACCCAAGGCTGCCATTTCACTAACAAGAGTAGTGAATCTGAAGTCCAAGTCTTCCAGTGACTCGTTTGTACCATGCTTAAAGTTTTGAAACTTTAATTCAAGTACTTCAAGTTTGTTTTCCTTGGTTTTGTCAGATCCAGCACAAAGATCTTGAACCATTTTCCAAGCTTCCTTAGCAGTTTTAGCACCCCACAGTTTGCACTGTATGGTATCCGGAGTTGATCGAATGATGATGTTTCTTGCTTGGCCATCAAGACGGAATCTCTTAGCTTCGTCAGAAGTCCATTCCTCTCTCGGTTTTGGCACAACGGTATCCGTTGGTTTGCCTAAGATAGTTTCCTTTTCAGCTTCAGTGGTCTTGTGAGGGAAACTACTTTCAACCTTAGTGATCTTGATAGGTCCATCATTAATGACAGTGACCATCTCATCACTAATGGCCTCAAGATGTAGCATTATGTTGTTTCGCCAATTTTCGTAGTTTTCCAGCTTCAGCAAGGGAGCATCTCATAAAGACATCCTGTCAGCAAAGCACTACCAAATTGATCAAGTGAGAGTGATTTACCGAAAGCACCTAAGGGGATCTAGGTTCAGTGCTGAAGGTTAAAGAACCTCCAGCTCTGATACCACTTGTTGGTCCCTTTAAACAACAAGAAAAGACTAGAGGGGGGGGGTGAATAGTCTTTTCAAACTTTCGTCGTTCAAAAACTTTCTCAGCAAGTGCTTATTACTTTTCAGTAATGAGTTTGCTGATACTTAACTTTCTCAGCAACGCAAGTTACTTTGCAGTAACTAGGTTTGCTGATACTTAAAATCATAGAGCGGAAGTCTTTGATACAATAAGTGCTTCTTTCAGTTAATGAAGGTTTCAGCAAGTGATGTGAGTGACTGTGTACAGATACATATGATTTGCTGAATAACCAAATACAGTAATTTAATCACACAAACACTTTTATAGTGGTATCTGAGAGTGGCGTAATCTCTCAACTAATCCACTTTGTCCTTTCTAGGACTGAATCCACTAAGATAAGATTGAGGTTCCTTACAACACCTATCTAGAGCGATTCGAACAGAAACCAAAGTACACTTGCTTCGTCTCCAACCTAAACTAGAGAACGCAACCTTGTTCTCCACCAAACTTGGTACTTTTAATCAGCAAAACTATGCTCGATTAAGTTCCACCTGAATATCACGCCTGAAAGGGTGTATTTTCAGTTAGAGAGGTTTGGGATGAGAAAACTTAATTATAACTTATTCAGTTACAACAAGTAATCTAAGAAACAAAACTTTGTAATACTTTTCAGCTATAAGTTATCAGTTAGAGAAGTTTGGGATGAGATGACTTGAGTATAACTTTTCAGCTATAACAAGTTATTTAAAGAAACACAACTTGTAATACTTTGCAGTAAGCAAGTTTGTTGTTTCTGGTGTCAAGACTTGTTCTTGTTCTAAAGAAAGAACTCTTAACTAATTTTTTAGCCGTGAATGTTCTACTTCTTCACAAGTAGCTTTTGTTTCAAGCTTAAGTCATGGAACGGATCAATAGGCAGTAAAGAGTAGAGAAGGATTTGAGTGTTTAAAGCACAAGTGAGAGTTTGATCACGTTGTTGACACACCTTCTACTCTTGCCTGATGACCTCTATTTATAGTGTCTCAAGGGAGCCGTTTGAATTTTAAATTCTAAGGCTTTGTACCTTAAGATGTCACTATCTTGCTTTTGTACTTTCAGCAGCGTCCTTCATTTGTCTTCTTGTCTTCATGTTCTTCGCGTGCTTACTTTGCATTTAATGTTCTTTTGAATCAAATTCAAATATGAACGTTGGAGCCAAAATCCAAGTACTCTTCAGCAAGGAGGTCACATAAGTTGTCAGCAAGTGGTCAGTCTCAGTTTCAGCAAACACAACCTACTCTGTCATATAGATTTTCACTTATGCAAGCTTTTGCTGAGATTCTCACTTTCTGAAGCAACATGTGCCTTTGTAGATACCTTTCTCAGAATTCTTCTAAGTCTTCAGTCTTCTAAACTTCAACTTTCTGAGTGGTTCTAGGTCTTCAATAGTTCGTTTGTAAAAACAAAGTACATCATCAGCAGGCTTAAGAACCTTACTAGTACCTACACTAAGTCTTTCAGCAAACGTTCCTCTTTTACAATGTTCTTAAAATTCTAAATTCCGATGGACCTTAAGAGTACTAGTTACTGGACTTTCCTTAATTTAGCATGGTTAATTGCTCATCAAAATTACAAGTTTCCTAATAATAGGAAAGGCTAGCCTCTCTATATACTTACTTTTTGTTTAGTGTGAATGATTCTCACGGGCGTCCCAACGATAGTTACGATTGGTGTTTTCGTCACTACAACTTAACAATTGCCACGGGATTAGTGTTGCTAAGTTGCGCTGACGACTAACCGTGGACCACTACCAGTGGTGCCGAAAGACGTCGAGGCATCGTCCGTCCTTTAGGGGACTTTTGCGACGTCGACCCGACGTCGCTTGGAGCTCCCCAATGGTGGGGGGCTGTGGTAATTTTTTAATTGTTTTATTTTAATTAAATTAAGACATAAATGGAAGCCGGAGATGGGATGCTCAAAAAATTGCCAAGATTGGACTCTATTTATAGATTTCGAAAAATAGAGCCGTTGGAAAAAAGAGGAAAGGATGTGGAGGAAAGAAAAGAGGAAAGTTTGTGGAGCTGCCATGTGGCAGCTCAACAGCTGCCCAAATAAACAGAGAGCAGCTCGCCCTCGGCCTTCCACGTCGAGGGCGAGCGTTTGGTGGTCGACACCCCAATGGAGATGGCGTCGACGATTGGAAACCGTCCTAGTAAATAAAAATAAAATGACACATATCAATTGTAGAAGAGTGAAACATGAAGTGGGATATAAAAATGTGGGATAGAAGATCCCCTTCGTTGGGGCCCACAACACTTACATGGTTTTGGTTTTGGTTTCAGTTTTATTTCTCTGAAGGTTATTGTTTGCTTCTTGGCCATGTTATTGCTATATATGTATGCCACCGTTTATTATTGATTAAGGGAATATCGGGCATCCTTGATTGTCGAAAATGCCCCATCAAGATCGAAAGAATACACGGCCGATTGTCCCCTAGGAGCTTCTTCAACTGTTCCTCGTAGGGTCGAAACAACCTAAGACTTCACCGTTCAATCCAGGTATCGAAGATAACAACCGCGCGTCTAGATCATCTGATTGAAAGCACATGCCTAAGGACATGTGGGGCCTATTCAGTATCATATATATACTTCCTCATTTATTGCACATAACAGATTCCATTCTTCTTATTATTGAACTAACGAAATGCCTTCTCACCCTTTGAATAGCCGGTCAGTCTAACTCCGGTAGGCTGATCACAGATCCCCTCCCCTTTCTTCCCCCTTCGTTTTGCAGGTTAACTAGTCGCGTTCACACTCAAACTACTCCTTCCACAAGCTTCGTGGAACGAGAGATGATATAGTAGACCAGTTTTACCCTTATCATCTTGGCGCCGTCTGTGAGAACGGTGACGAGAAGCCATGGCAAAACGGAAATCTACGAAGCAGACGGGAACTATTACCAAGGACCAAGAAGACATCACAACTGACCCAAAAGATCTTGAGGATACCGCCAACAACAACGCTTCGGAGCAGGAGGAAGATGAAGTCAACCACGACCCCACTCCCCATGATTCACCTTCCCACTAGGAAGGTACCTCAACACGAGAACCCGCGAGAGTAGGACCCCAAATATTAATGACGGAAGAGAAGCTAACCAAACTCGTGCAGAGTGTGTGTGAAAATGTACTTGACCGCCGACTACCTCCAAAGAAGCCCACCGAAAAAACTTCCACTCGAAGTGACCACAACCGTCCACCCCCAACGAAACCCACGGAGAGCGGTTCAGCTCGAGACGCATCCACTCGAAGCAAACAATCAGGCGGAGCCTCGAAGGCAATCGATAGAAGACGCGAACCCACTCCTCGAAGTATAGAAACATGCGCAGGAAGCTCGGTCGTCACACCCCGGGGGAGGGAACCCAGCTATATAGGGAAGGGCTCGATACGAGAACATGACCCTCGAAATCGTCCTCTCCGTTCGATACCTGAGGCCGTGGAAATATCAGATGATGACGACTCCGACTACGATCGGAAGACTCTTGAAAGGAAGAAGGAAAAGTACGAAGAGCTACTCCGTGCTCATGATCAAAAGAAGCAAGAGGCTCAGAGATACAAAAGACCCCGCCATGACGTGGACGATCTACAAAGGAAAGACGAGCGGGAAGCGCGCAAGTACAAAGCCACAAAGGAACCTTCCGGACGTGACAAGGGTCTCGCCCCGAACCCGCTATCGTCCCGATTAATGAGTCATTCGATCCCCATGGATCAAAAAATCCCCAAAAACCTACCAAAGTATTCAGGCACAACCTGCCCCCACGAACACAGGGTAAGATTCGAGAACATGATGCAGACATATGGACACGACGAGAAGGGGATGGTAATCGTCTTTCCCGGGACCCTCGAAGGTGTGTCCACCGAATGGTACTATAATATGCCCGAAGCATCTATCCGATCCTACTCGGACCTCGTGCACGCTTTCTTAGGACACTTCACCGACTACAAGAAATCTCGGCGATCTAGTAGTTGCTTACATGACATAGTTCAGAAGAAAGACGAACCCCTCCGACGTTGGTGGCAACGGTTCAATGATGTGGCATTACAAGTGGACGACCATCCCATGAATTTCCGAAGGCAAGCTCTCTTCACAAACACCCGAAATAAGGGATTGGCCTCGGAAGTCTCGAGAGAAATGCCCGAAACAGCGGAAGCTTTATCAAACATCATGAACAAGTACATCAAACAGGAAAGCATGATCAAAGAAGCGAAGCTAGCTTTCGGCGCATCGCGTACCAATGACCGAACTGACTCCCCACCAAGGCACTCGGGACCCAGCAAAGGAAAGGCCCAATACCAGGATAGAGAAAGACCAAGAGACCCCCCAAAGGATCGGGTTTATGAAAAACGACAACCTCGAAGGAATCCCAAACCAAGTTGTTACCCTCAACACCAAGTTTTCTCGCTATTTGAAAAAGCACCTTTCGTCCATTGGCCCAAAAAGCACAAAGAAACAAATACTACGAGAAACTCGAAAGAGTATTGCAAGTTTCACAAACAATTGGGTCACTATATCGACCGATGTATCGAACTTAATGTGGAGTTGGACCGTATCGTAGCAAGCGGCTATGCGGAGGAATACACAGACGACAATGGGGTCCTCCAGATAAGACCAGTCGAACGAAGAAAATCCGAGGTAGTGCGGCCCTCCCCGGTCAGACCTCCGCTCCCCATGCAGTCGGAAGTATATCGAGATTCCCAGGAGGATCGAACCGATGGGAACAATTTCGAGAATGACCCCATCTACGATGAAATCCGTTATATAGGGACCAACGGGCAGTGACTCGAGGAAAGAGAGAAATCGAACGGCTAGGAGGATGCGCAATGCCTACGCCGAAAGTTCACCAACATTCAACGTCGGAAATCTCGAAGTCCAGAGCCAAGCGCTAACTTTGACGAGTCCGATAACCCTCCTCCCGAAGTAACTCGAAATCAGGATCCTAACTTCCCCTTAGTTGTTTCAATGGTCATATCAGGAATCCCAGTGAGAAAAATTCTAGTAGATACCGGGAGTTCAGTAAATGTCATCACCATGGCCACACTGAAGAAGATGAAAATCGAAGGGCAAGCTTTCTTGGAAGTCTCAACTGAGTTATCCGGATTTGGCGGCGCGGTGGTCAAGCCTCAAGGGACCGTATGGCTAGTGACTTCCATCGGGGTCAAACCCTCTAGGGCCACCTACAATTGCCAGTATGTGGTAGTACATGCCCCTATGGGATACAGCGTCCTCTTCGACCGACCAGGGCTCAATCAGTTCCAAGCGGTCGCGTCCACTTACCATCTGAAGATGAAATTCCCCACAGAAAATGACATAGGCGAAGTATTGGGAGACCCCAAAGACGCTTGGGAATGTTATTGTGCCTCTACCAAACCCAAAGAGCCTAAGGTGCGAACGACCGATGAAGATCCGGTCGAAGTACCTCCATCGAAGAAACAATGCATGGTAATACTAAGGGACCATTTCGACTTCCCAACTTACTCTTTGGATGAACACATGGAGCCCTGATCGGAGGTAAAAGACTTGCCGATTTGCGAAGGATGGCCCGATCGAACCACGAGAATCGCGGCAGATTTAACTGAAGACCTTGAAATGGCCTTATCCCTTTTCTTGAAAGCAAATTCAGATGTCTTCGCGTGGGGAACGGCGGATTTGAAGGGAATCAACCTCGAATTATGGTACATCGGCTCAATGTCGACCCAAAAGCAAGACCAGTGAGCCAAAGGCAAAGAGTGTTTAGACGCGAAAAGAACCTGATCATCGACGAGGAGGTTGCCAAACTGCTCAAGGCCGGGCACATACGACCAACCAAATTCTCCGATTGGTTGTGCAACGTGGTCCTAGTGGGAAAGGGAAACAGAAAATGGAGGATGTGCAACAATTTTACCGACCTCAACAAGCATTGTCCAAGGGACCCATACCCCTTACCCCGAATCGACCAACTTGTGGATTCGACAGCGGGTGCCGAACGGCTTAGCTTCATGAACGCCTTCCAGGGGTATTACCAAGTACCGATGGCACGAGAAGACATGGATAAAACGGCTTTCGTAACACACTCGGGTGTTTTTTCGTTCAAAGTTATGCCTTTGGGTTTGAGGAATGCCGGAGCTACCTACCAACGACTGGTCAACATGATGTTCGAACAAGAGATAGGTCGAACCATGGAGGTATACATCGATGACATGTTGGTCACAAGCCTCGAAGCTAAAAATCACGTCGAAGATCTCGGTAGATGTTTTGAGATTCTGAGGAAATTCGGAATGAAGCTCAACCCCTCGAAGTGCACTTTCGGAGTAAAAGGCGGCCAGTGTTTAGGGTACATGGTCACTCAAAGAGGTATCGAAGCCAATCCCGACAAAATCAAGGTTGTGTTAGATTTCCCCAGCCCCCGGAACATCAATGAAGTTCAAAAACTAGTGGGACGAGTCATCGCCCTAAGTCGTTTCATAGCTAGATCCGGGGAGAAAAGCTTACCGTTCCTAAAAGTGCTTCGAAACAGCAAGAATTTCGAGTGGAGCAAAGAGAGTGAGAAGGCACTCACAGACCTAAAAGACCATCTTTCGAAGTCACCATTACTCTCGAAACCAACAGACGGAGACGTACTGTACCTTCACGTGGCCATATCCTCCGAAGTCGTCAGCTCGGTGTTGGTCCATATCGAAGGAAACCAGCACCAGCCCATATACTACCTAAGCAAAGTCCTCACCAAGGCAAAGGTCAATCACTTGGATATCGAGAGACTCGCTTACTGTGTGGTGCTTGCATCAAGAAGACTCCGACCTTATTTTCAGGCCCATGAAATAGTGGTCCTCACTTCCCATCCACTGAAAAGAATCCTCGGGAAGCCTGAATTGTCCGGGAGGCTCGTAAGATGGTCGGTCGAACTTATGGAATATGCCATCGAATTCTATGCGCCAAATGGCAAGAAGGCTCAAGTGATCGCCGACTTCTTCCTCGGAATCAATGAGGACATCGAAACCATTTTTACCATCGAAGAGTCGGAGAAACGGCAAAACATGGAGCCTCGTTGGGAGATTTACATCGATGGATCATCCACGAGAGGACATGGAGGAGTTGGAATCCACATGATAGACTCGTCGGGAGTCGAAATTGATTTTGCTGTTCGATTGGCTTTCCCCGCCACCAACAATGAGGCCGAGTACTAAGCCACCCTTATAGGCCTTCGACTCTTGCTAAGAGGAGGAGCGAAACATGTCCGGCTATACAGTGATTCACAACTTGTAGCACAACAACATGCAGGAGCATTCGAAGCAAAAGAGGAGCCGATGAAGCTCTATTTAGCAGGACTCAAGGAAATCATCTCCAAATTTCAAAGCGTTGAAATATCACAAATATCTCGGACACTGAACAAAGTAGCCGACAGCTTGGCTAAATTCGGGAGTTCGTCACAAACGATTACTACCCGACAGGTATGTCCTCAATACTCCAAACAAATAGGAATGGTTCGTGGAGAACGAATCCATTTAACAAATTAAAACTACATGTTGAAATAGGTCACACTCATGACGGTCCAACAACCCACCATTGGGGAAAACAAGCTCAAAAGACAAAGGGAGTTCGAAGTTCATGTCCTTGATGCCAACCAAAAATGGTTGACAGACATCAAGGTAGAAAATTCGAAAAATCTCACCACTGCCACCAACACTTGGCTCTCCAATTTCTTCTGTCGAAGAACCTCACCCCCCACCTCTGGGACATTTGATCTTTCTTTGCAGCTTTATAAACAAGGAGTGACGCCTACTGATCGGATCGAATCTCGAAGACTTCAAAGGAGATCGCAATACTTTTTATGGGATGGATCCGATCTATACAAAAGATCGTTTGACGGTCCACACCTTAAGTGCGTAAATGAATAAGAAGCTCAGACAATTCTGGAAGAAGTACATGACGGGTGTTGTGGGAACCATTCCGGAGGAAGAGCTCTTGCTCAAAATATTTGAAGGCAAGGTTTTTATTGGCCTACCATCATCAAAGACGCGAAAGCACGGACAAGGAAATGTGACGAATGTCAGAGATTCGCGCGTAATTTTAAGGCCCCGAGAGAACCCTTGATTCCTACCCCCATATCGTGCCCATTCGATAGATGGGTCATCGACATCGTAGGAAATCTCCCAACATCCACCAACCAGAAGAAATTCCTCATAGTCGCAGTAGAGTACTTTTCCAAGTGGGTCGAAGCTGAAGCCGTGGGAAAAATAACTGAAGAAACAATACGAAGCTTCATTTGGAGAAACATCATTTGCCGTTTCGGACTCCCAAGAGTAATAGTGTCCGACAACGGGCCCTAATTCACCGCGAAAAAGATCCGAGCATGGTGTCTTGAACTAGGGATCAAACAGAGCTTGACTTCAGTGGGACATCCCCAGGCTAATGGTCAAATCGAAGTCACCAATCGAACTATCATCGAAAATCTCAAGAAGCGACTGGGACGATCGAAGGCCGATTGGGCCGACGAATTGCACGGGGTACTTTGGGCATATCGTACTACTCAAAGGACGGCCACATGCGAAACCCCCTTTTGCATGGTTTATGGTTCAGAAGCGGTTATTCCGTGCGAAATAGCCGTCGAAACTTTACGAGTGAAAGAGTATGACCCACAACTAAACGAAGAATCCAGAGCCCTGGAGTTGGACCTACTTGATTCTAAGCGGGAGGAAGCAAGGATGAGGATAATCCGATACCAAGCAATGATGACCAGATCATACAACAAGAACCTCATCAAAAGAGACTTCAATGTGGGAGACCTCGTACTGAGGAAGGCCAACGTACTCGAAAATGTGGGCAAATTCCAGGAACCTTGGAAGGGACCATACAGAGTAACATAGGTTTTATCAAACGGAAGCTACAAACTCGAAGATCTTGAAGGAAAGAAGGTCGAAAGGCCATGGAACGTCAAAAACTTGAGGAAATATTACTCGTAGAACGTTTCGACAGAATCAATGATTCGAAGGTCCAGGTGTTTTTGCTACTTTTGTAAGTACCCCACCATACCACCCGTAAAAAGGTCGTCAATGAAGAGGGGATCTTTTCTGAATGAAATTTACTTTTGTTGAAAAGAATTTCGAACACAACACGTACGTGTAAATTGCCCTCGATTTTAGAAGGATCATCGACGGATGACCTTCGAAAGACGACGATATATTACCGTCGGGTCCACAGGACCCAGGGGGACGATACGAAAGATATCATTTTGACGTAAAGGTAATCCTTACGATTGAGTCTCACCCCTCGAAAACATCACTTTTGAGATGAGGGAGACGATTCCATATAGACAATCCGACGGGATTTTACTAATCGTATACGACACCCGAAACTCTATCGAAGTAATTATTTACTACCAAACATACTTCGATGGAGACCAAAGAGTTCTATGCGTTTATTTTGACGAAAATACATCGTAATTAACACTCGAATTATGGGGAACCATAAGAACGCCCCCCAAATCTCCCGACTTCGAAGGAAATAGCCCTCAGATCCAGTAGTGTGAAAGTTTTCGGTCCTTCGAAAGGATTTGAGGATAAGATATCATTTTTCGAGGATGGACAAAGAAGCATTATATAAGAAATCAACGCTCAAAGCGCAAAAAGAAACTTCATTTGAATCAAATGCCAGCGTCGAAGGGATTCAACAAGGTCGAACTGAGCAAAAACACGGCCCCATTCAATCCCTCAATGGGCTCACCAAAAAGATATTCGAATGTTTCACCAAAAAGATTTTCGAAATATTCCCAAATTTAAGAAAATTAAAAAGTTCGAAAGTTAAACACACATAGAAGTCCGATGCTCGCCCTCGAAATGTTCAAGACTCTTCGCCAGGAGGATTAATCCGCGCTTTGTCGCTAAGGGACTCATCTCCAAGGAAGAATTGCGCTAAGGAGTCGAAATCTTTATAAGATAGGTTCGACACATTGATAGCGACAGAGAATAGGTCCAAGTTGCCCAACTCACACAAGGGTTGAACCCAAGAAGGCACCGACGATTTCGGAGCGTTCACCGGAGCCTCATCCCGATGAATAGCAACGAAGAACTCCTCCTGTTGAAGGGCTTCGTACATAGCCTCCTCGGATACGAGCTTACCATCTTCGCCAATAGTAGGTTCGATGACCAAGTCTTTCATCTCCTCATTTTTTTCGAGGTCCACATAACCCTCGAAGTTAAAATCCGGGGCCAATTTCCCTCCAAACTTTAGCTGGGCAATAGTCTTGTCACGCCCTCTGATCATCGCATCCGCTTCACGCTTGCTCAACAAGTACTCACACGATCCAGAAGCCCGGAATTCTCGAACCGCTTCCACCCTAAAGTATTTTCCCTTCTTGACCAGCTCCTCTCGGGTTTTTCGAAGGGCTGTCTCGATGCCCTCTTTCTCCTTGGCCAATTGTCCAACCCGGGCCACCATTTCTTGGTTCTTCGCCTCCACAGTCGAATATTTCTCATCCATAGCAACTTTCTCCTCCTTAAGGCGGGCTAACTCCTTCGACATATCCTGCAAGGCCTTATCTTTCTCAGCACAGCCCACTTGGAACTTCTCACGAAGTTTCTTCTCCTCCTTGAGCTTCGAGTCAAATTTCGTCGAAGATTGGGCTTTCTTGTCGAGCCTACTATCGATATTTTTCGCCACGGTGAGCATCTGCCAAGACAATACATCGAAAGTAAGACATTAAAATGCCAAAGTAGTATCGAAAGAAAAGTAAAATGTTTCGAAGGATACCTGCATTTGGAGAGAGGCGGCCTTCAATTTTATCTCCGCATCTGACATTCGATCGAGCTCCACTTGATCACTCCCAGAGATCATCAAATCCTCCATTTCAAGCCGGCCTTCTCATCATGAAGGAAAGTCACCTCTCGAAGGCGTTCTCCATGAACAAAGGAAGGAGGTTTCGACCCTGTTGGACGTTCGGGGGACTCCGGAATCACCACAACTGTCTTGTTATCCATAGGAGCCCCAGTTCCAGTCCGCGCCCTCTTGTGTGTACCTGATGCGGAGCCTTGGCTACGATCCTCCCCCCGAGCTAAGGAACGCGTCTGTTCCGAAGTCTGATTGTCATCCGATCCTTCAACTCTGTTCGACACAGGAACTAGATGCGGAGCCTTGGCTACAATTCTCACTTGGTGCTTGCTGGAGAATACGCTCCCCTTCGCCAGCCACGGAGCCCGAGGGATCACCATCTTCCATGTTCGGCGCAGGAACTAGATGAGGCGCACTTGAATGATCGATTATGGTCGAAATATTATGTGGTCGAGGCTCGGTAAATTTGGGGACATTCTTCTTGTTCTGCATCGCAAGGGCCCTCTTGGCCAAGAAATCTTGCGACAACCTCATCCAATAATCTGGAAAGAACAACACCTCGAACAATCAAAAAAAAGAAAAACAAAACAGGGGAGAAAGCGAAAGGAAAGCGAAAACAAAAAGGACTTACCCAAGTCTCGGATGTTCCCTCGAATCTCTGGTTCCATCGAAGACACACCTGCCAGATAAAGGATCGGCTCCACCAAGAGACTGTAAGGGATTATCCGATCCTCGGGCGCAATCTCTCGATGAGCATCAGCCCACGCGTTTTGACGGGCTAAGGAGTCCACTTCGCTGTTATGACGACGCCATAAACGCGGAGTAGGTACGACTCCGACAGTACCATCCTCATTAGGGGCATTCGAACGAATACATAGCGCCGTTTGTACCCGGCGCCATGAGAAGACTGGAACTTCGTAAATAGTTCGAAGTTCCTAGCTAATAGTGTATATGTCCTATAGACAGTCCTAACTATGGGCATGGTGCCCTTATAGAGGGCATATATGGACTATTACACAGGTCAACGTAATATAATATATGTTTGTTGCATTTTACTATTGAGTATCGCTTTCATATTTATATTACACCAGGCTGCAGCATGTCATATCTTTATTACTGTCTGTATTGATATTAAACATGTCCCCTCGGATAGATGACCGATCACATAGATAGTGGGAGCTATGTGAGTTATCATCTATCCCAAACTCTCCCTAGTCGAGGTTCATCTCGGATGTGGGGGTCTGAATGAACCAGACAAGACTAGTATGCGTGGAGGTTATACTTGTTGGAACAAGTGTGAGCCGATCCCACGGTCACGGAACGGATTGTTGGACAATCGAGAAACGTTCCCATAACAGCGCATAGTTGTTCGAAGAAGCTTTATCGAGCAATGGAAGTACCCACCGGACACTCCCATCGATGTATACTCTACACCGAAGTGTCTATGGGAACCGGTGAGTTGTCGAAGTGATGTCATTCGTCCTTTGTACTTACAGGACTTTATCATCACATTTGTTGCCCCATATCCTTGGTGGACCCGTCGATGTCAGCTCTGAATAAGCAGCTGACCTAAGACACGATCCAGGATTATGGCTAAATACAAATGGGGGTGATAAGTGATTCTGTGAAGGATTCATCTCTCAAATGTAGCACAGGAGAGCACTGCTCATAGTCTGCATAGTTGTGTTGGTAAAGTCACTGGCCAGTGCAAATGATATATTATGATAGTCATAAGTATATCTTAACCAAGCAACTCCCTGAGACGCTCGTGGATGTATTATTGGGATAGACACTTCATCGATCCTAGATACATTCGAGCAAGTCAGATGAAGGGAGGTTACCATCGCCGCGTTGAGCGCAACAGGCTTCGCAACGAAAGGGTAAGCTTTGAGAAACCTCTCAAACGACCTCACGTATTAATATTGCAAATGGAACAGACTAGGAATTCCATGTTGCCTAGTCTAGGACTTGCTTAATACGGTGAGGCCCTATGGGTCACACTATGTGGTGATTCAGTCTATCAGAATATCCTTGAAGATGGAATCGCAATTAATTTGGAATTAATTGTGATTGATGGATTATAATTGATTTGGAATTAATTATAATATTTGGTGGCTCAATTAATGATTTGGAATTATTAATTGAATTGGCTAATTAATTGTATTTTATGTAATACAATTAAAGATTATATTTTGGAAATATAATGGAGGTTTGATTGGAAAGGATATGTTAATTTAGAATTAACATATGCACTTGGGCAAAATCTACTTGGAGTTTGAATTGCCTTAGAAATATAAGTGGGTCCCAAAATTGGGACCCACCTCCCGTAGGACAAGGCGCGCGCGCGCATGATGGATAAGGGGAAGGAGTTCGACTCCTTCCTTTATTAGAAGTCCAAGGGATAAGTTAGATTTTCCTGATTGAGTTTTAATTTGATTGGGAATGAATCTAGACTTGATATTGGTTTCCTTGTGCGATAAGAATTAGATTTTTATTCCTTTACGAAGTCTAATTGCTTATGCTTTAGGCTTCTATAGACTACTATATATAGTGGACTATTAGAGAGCTTTTGATACACAGTTTTCAGACATAGTTTTGCACACAGTTATTCTACCCAGTTTTCTTAGAGAAAATAAAAGCTCTCCCCTCCTCCCTTAGCCACCCGCGCGCGCCACCTCACCGGAGGAATTGCCGCCCCGTCTTCTTGGTCACACAAAGAATATCCTAGCATTCTTCTGATAGGCTGTTCATCCGTGGATACCAAGGTTGAGGTTCTAGGAGCTGGAAACTAACTCTTATTGTCTTGCAGATATAAGGAGTATTGTAGATATCTTCGACTTCAACGAAGGAGAAGATACACCAGAATATTACGAAGACTTGGAAGCTGCTTTGGAAGTAAGGTTAGTCTTCTAATTGACGTGTTAATATATATACGACATATGCATAATCAATTAACCTGTATGTTAAGAAAGTTTTTGAAATTCCGCTGCGTACCCTAGGGGTAACTCTGACCATATTTTCTTACACTAGCGGGGGTGAAATAGTAGAAATTTCCACCATCTTTACTCTGACACATGGTGAAGAAGTGCAAGAAGTTCGAAGCAGTGACCCTTCGACGGACAGATTTACACCACACACAGAAGGCAACTATGCTACCAATCGCATTCGGTAAAAGCTGAGTCGGACACAACTCCAGAGTATTCAAGATATCAACTATAGCATCACAAATGGGAAACCTAAAGCCATGCTCTAAGGCTTGGATGGTAATCACAACAAAATCAGTTGGAGGGCTATACATCCTATCCTCCGAACCAGGACTAAAATCTCATAAGTCCCGGGTATACCAAACTTATGGTACAACGAATCCGCCTCTCACTGTCGAACCACACTAGTGTCGGTCAGAAGACTAGCGTCGGAATTATCTTCTGTAAGGATCTCATCCGAGTTTTCACCATCCTCCACCGGATTTTCGATGGGCTCGGCCATATTCGAAATCCGACTCTGACTTCGCAACGCTCGGGTTGTAGCTTCGGCATGGCGTTTTTTTCGCCGGGAGAAGGGTAAGCCTTCCAACCACCTGGTTCGAGGTTAAAAACTGGTTCCAATCAGAACATGGGAAAGGGCCAGTTTCTCTACCTAAAGAGGCGGATCTCTTATTTACACTAAAAGAATTTTCAGATTTCGATTCATCACCAGCATCGGGTTGGACAATGTTTCGTTTCGACATCCTTACAAAACCTACCAAAAGGAATAGTCAGTACGAACCCAACCCAGACTGTCTAAATAAATCAAGTACAATCTACTGATTTGACACTAGAAGGCCCCGATTACGGCATTATATAAAAATCATATATGAAGAACTCGACAATCACGGGTCAACATCGACAAGCTTGATAAATAGGAGCACACAACAAGGAATCTAAGAACAAAAACCGACAAGTAAACCCTACCGGAGAACACGCCGGAGTACACTAGAAAAGAGAGAACTCTTAAACCCCAAAAATAGAAAAGATCCACTAAATCTACGGGAGCAATTCACGAAAGCAGAAGAAAAGAGAAATAAAAACAACCGAAACTGCGTATATGACAATCGAAAGTAAAAAGAAGGGGAAGGTGCATACCTGTGAGAACAAACGACAATGAGGAGCAAACTCCGGTCAAAAAGCCGGCGACGATCGGCAAGGCGGCAGAGCAAGGAGAAAAGAGAGCAAAGGAAGAAAAAGAATGGGAAGAGTAAGGTGAAAGTGAGTAAGAAAGAAGGGAAAAAGGGTTTTTACTCTTCAGCCTTGGGATATTACGGTTCAAAGCCCAAGGCACGTGACCCACACGAAAATTGCTAAGAGAAGATACGTGGCGAGCAACGAATCGACATATGGTCCAAGATTACCGATATTCCCCCCCTCGAAATATCTCCTTCGGTCACATTCCTTTAACTTCCGATGGATTCCGTTTCATCATCCATCGAAAGTTGGGGGACTCATGATAAGGGAATATCAGGCATCCTTGAGTGTCGAAAATGCCCATCAAGATCGAAAGAATACACGGCCGATTGTCCCCTAGGAGCTTCTTCGACTGTTCCTCGTAGGGTCGAAACAACCTAAGACTTCGCCCTTCAATCCAGTTATCGAAGATAACAACCACGCGTCTAGATCATCCGATTGAGAGCACATGCCTAAGGACATGTGGGGCCTATTCAGTATCCTATATATACTTCCTCATTTATTGCACATAACAGATTCCATTCTTCTTATTATTGAACTAACGAAATGCCTTCTCACCCTTTGAATAGCCGGTCAGTCTAACTCCGGTAGGCTGATCACAGATCCCCTCCCATATCTTCCCCCTTTGTTTTGTAGGTTAACCAGTCGCGTTCACACTCAAACTACTCCTTCCACCAGCTTCGTGGAACAAGAGAACATATAGTAGAGCAGTTTTACCCTTATCAATTATCATTGTGCTTGTTCCCATAATCCATCGTAGACAATTATCTTTCATCTGGTTAAGTTCCTTAAATTTGTTACGAAAGTTATTCTGCTCATTTAAAGTTGGTTCATCAATTCGTCATCGTTATGAAACTAAGTTATTGTCCCTGAAGTCAAATCTTTTAGGCGTGAAACCAACTCATTTAGGCGTGAAACCAATTTTCTGAAACTAACTTTTTTCATTTCAAACTAATTTTTTCTGAAATTAGCTTGTGAAACTAACGTTTTCTAAAATTCAGTTGTGAAACTGACTTTTTTATGAAACAAACTTGTAAAATCAACTCGTGAAGTTAACTTTTTTTTTAAAATTAATTTGTGAAACTAACTAATTTTTTTTGTGAAAATAATCTTTTTTAAACTAATTTCTTCTGACACTAACATGTGAATTTAAATTTTAAATAAAAAATATAGAATGGACTAAACTATAATAGTAATACTATAATAGTAATACTATTAGAGAGGTTGACCTATTTGTAAATAATGTATCAATAAAATCATATCTCACTTCCTTAATACTCTCCTAAATCAAAATAAATACAATATCAAAAGTTCATTTAACCAACCCTTTACGATGGGCGCGGATCTTCTATCCCAATTTTTTTGTCCCATTTCATGTCCCACTCTCCTACATGTGACATGTGTAATTTATTTTTACTTATCTAAATTAATTACTTACTTAATTACACATGAATTAACTTGAAAAAAATTAACTAGGTTACTAGAGTAAAAAATAATTTTTTTTAACTATAGTATTCGTTTAACTTTTTTTTTTCTTAAAAGAAGCACTACACAAGGTCTTGATGAGGTTCTTGCTGATTAATCCCACTGTTGCCCACGTCCACTGCGTACTATAAACAAGAGTTAAACAAAAAAGTATACTAATCATGATAATGATAAATACGAAATCCAAAATGATAACCAGTAAAATGTAACATAAAAAACTATATAAACCTTTCTTTTCCTTTTGGTAATTATCCACTCTAGATTTTCTACTAATTAAACTGCTAGTCTTCTTAATTATTAGGAGTTAGAGATGGTTTAGTTGAGAAATTATTTTATTACAATTAATTCATGTATAATTAAATAAGTTTCTCTAGGTAAATAAAAGTGGGACGTGAAATGGGACACCAAAAAGTGGGATAGAAAGATCCGCACCGCTTTACGTCGACACTATTCAAGTTTTTAGTAAAATACCAAAATACCACAAATAAATAAGTGAAAACCGCAGCATGAGCAATACGTCGTCTTACGTTGTTTCCGGTTTCCCTTTTTTGTCTTTGTGAGTGGTACATACTACATACTTTAAATCACATGAAAGCTAAGGTCCGTATTTCATCGCTTTGATCATCATCATACTAAATCAAGAATATTCCAAGAATATATTGTAACTTCAAAATTTGGTTGAGTGACACCAGCTGGTGATTAATCATCGATCAATTCAGCATTACATTTTTATAGGTTTTAAGTAAGTGCTATCTGATTAGGATAGGTAATTTTGTGGCTTAAAACGTCTTAAGGTAAGTAATCATTCATTAATTGGTTTTTAGTGGGATCTCAAAGGTAAATAAAGTATGAACAATCCCAGGAGATTTAACCACAAATTTAGATAATAACGATAATAATTTACATGATGACACGCAACATGGGTGGGGGGGGGGGGGTCTAGAAGATCAGATTGAAAGGAAATTTCCATTACTGGTATAAACTAGTATTGACCGTGACGTTGCCACGGGTTCCAATAATGAACCAAAAAATTAAAATGTGAAAAAAAATAAAAATAAATAAAACTACAACATGAGTATGTATAAATCTTAAAGCTATAACATGAGAAAATAAAGTGACATAGAGTATTTGAGGAGGGAGGGGGGCGAGGAGATAGCCTGCTAACACATCAACCAAGGAACAACCTGCGAGTAAAATTAAACTCATAAATAAACTTCCATTGAAATATACTTGTAAAACATATTACTTCTTTTCAATAAACAAAAGGATATAAAAAAGGTTAACACAGCAAGCCATATATAACTTACCTCATAGATTGCAAATAATCTCCTTATGGACGACATTAGTGGTATGTCACTGGGTTTTCCTTCAACATCAAGGGCTAACACCCTTAGACCATTCTTGCTCCCGAACCTCGAGAAAGATACGTATAACTGGTCGTGGCTGAAGACCGGCATAGGAAGGTAGAGACCAACATTGACCACTGATTGCCCCTAGCTCTTGTTGATCGTCATGGCGTAACTCACAACAATAGAAAACTATCTTCGCTGAAATCTTATAGGGAATTTAGTTACATCCGAGGGAGAAAGAAGCATGCGCGGTATGTAAACCATTAACCCAACATTCTTCCCAAATATCATTCTGGCCTCTATAAAATGAGGGGAAACCTTGGTAACCATCAATCTCGTGCCATTACAGAGTTCAGCAGACTGTTTACCATCATTCAGTCCATCGACGTTCCCGTCTCCAACGCGCAACAACCAATCACCATACTCTCAAATTTCTTCAACCTCAGTCGGAGATCCACCCGACTACACGAACAAAAGAAAACAACAACAGAGATTTGTTAGAATAATGGCATAATATACTTGTTGTAATTAGATTTGAACGACTCACATTATACACTGTAAAAAATATTATGAGCAATACCTGTGGCGATGCCACGGTATGATATAATTTTAAACATAAACAAAATAATAAAAAAGTACTCGTAGTTCAGTGTGATAGTAAAAAATACTTCATTCGTTTCATTACAAAATTTCTAAGGGGACTATTCATCGCGACCTTTGACCACGTATAACTTCTGAATTACATTAGAGAAAAATATAATAAAATTATATTATGAAATTAAATGGAGTATATTTTCATAATCAACTTTTAATTTATATAGATATAGTTTAATTTAAAAGCTATAAGTGGTCAAAGGTCGCGATGAATAGTCCCTTAGGAACTTTGTAATGAAACGGAGGAAGTAAAAGTTATCAAATCTGTTGGTCCCTTTAAACAACAAGAAAAGACTAGGGGGGGGGTGAATAGTCTTTTCAAACTTTCGTCGTTTAAAACTTTCTCAGCAAGTGCTTATTACTCTTCACTAATGAGTTTGCTGATACTTAACTTTCTCAGCAAGCGTAAGTTACTTTTCAGTAGCTAGGTTTGCTGATACTTAAAATCAGAGAGTGGAAGTCTTTGATACAATAAGTGCTCTTTCAGTAAATGAAGGTTTCAACAAGTGATGTGAGTGACTGTGTACAAACAGATATGAATTGCTGAAAACAAAGTACAGTAAGTAAATCACACAAATACTTTTATAGTGGTATCTGAGAGTGGCGTAATCTCTCAACTAATCCACTTTGTCCTTTTTAGGACTGAATCCACTAAGATATGATTGAGGTTCCTTACAACTTCTATCTAAAGCGATTCAAACAGAAACAAAATCACACTTGCTTCGTTTCCAACCTAATCTAGAGAACGCAACCTTGTTCTCCACCAAACTTGGTACTTTTAATCAGCAAAACTATGCTCGATTAAGTTACCCCTGAATATCACGCCTGAAAGGGTGTATTTTCCATTAGAGAGTTTTGGGGTGAGATAACTTAATTATAACTTATTCAGTTACAACAAGTAATCTAAGAAACACAACTTTGAATACTTTTCAGTAAACAAGTTTGATTGTTTCTGGTGTCAAGACTTGTTCTTGTTCGAAAGAAAGAACACTTAACTAATTTCTTAGATGAGTATGTTCTACTTTTTCACAAGTAGCTTTCTCAAGCTTTAAGTCTTGGAACGGATCAATGGCAGTATAGAGAGTTTGAAGGTATGTGAGTTTAAGCACAAGTGAGAGTTTGATCACGTTGTTGACACACTTCAACTCTTCGCCGGATGACTTCTATTTATAGTGAAAATAAGGAGTCGTTTGAATTTTAAATTCCAAGGCTTTTGATCCTTAAGATGTCACTATCTTGCTTTTGTACTTTTAGCAGCGTCCTTGTTTGTCTTCTAGTCTTCATGTCCTTCGCGTGCAAGCTTTGCATTTAATGCTTATTTGAATAGAATTCAAACAGTAACATTGCTCATCAAAATTACAAGTTTTCTAACAAATTTCCCCCTTTTTGATGTTAGCAATCCATGGCTAAATTAATTGTTACCCTTTTAGAGGTTTCTGATGTTGAATAAATCAGTTGATTAATGCAAGCATACTTGAATAATTAAACAGTAAGCATAAGTAAATTGCGTAATCAAAAACCAATAAGTCAAAAGCTTCATTGGTGATAGTTATCTTTCAGAAGTTTACAAGAAGTAGCAGAGATAAATTTAAACAGAATCAGCAAACAAACACTTTAACAAAAACTATTGCAGAGAGTTAAGCTCATCCAGAAGATTTTCACAAAATCTCTCTTACAGTCTTCTCAGCAAGTGCAGTAAATTCAACACAGTCCTTTTCGTAGTTTTCCAGAAGCCTACGGACTTGTAGTTGAAGAATTCTTGCATTTTTGCAGGCAGTATGATGATGCTTTTCAGCATTCATTTCCATGTAGTTAGTCACCCACAAATGCATGCCCCAATTGCTGGCATGGAGAAGCTGTGTATCTGAAATGCTTTTCGGATGAATCTTTCTTAGCCAGAGAAGATCTTCTTCTTGATCCTTAGCAGTGAGATAGAAGTACTTATAAGGAATCAATCCAAGTCTCTTCTTTGTTTTCTTTGTTACTGGGTCAGAGTAGTAAGCAATGCCAAGTGGTTTGATCAGATTTGGTTCTTGTCTATAAGTCTTACCAATGGCAATTCTTCTTACTGAGACCTCAAGATTCAACCATCTCCCAGCAATATTTCTTGGGAAGGATTCTTCCCTTTGATTTCTTTGTATCTTGAGTTCAATCCATTTGAACATTTGATTCAATATGGCTGTAGGAAAGAACTCATTCACCAGCAAATCTTCCAGCTTTAAGATCCAGCAACCATGAATGTTTCTGATTACATTCTGAGTGGTTTCTTTATCGCTGCTCTTTGTGTATTCGATGCCGGAGCCAATAGCAATGCTGGCCAGCCTCTTTTCTTCCTGTCTTTGCCTTCTTCTTCTTGTCTTAGCATTGTCTTGATCTCTTGCTGAAGAATCAGACGAGAAATGCTTTGAGTGGCCAGATGGAGTCAAGGCTGTTCAGGGTCTAGCTCTTATGGCTTGAGCTATTGTTTGATTGTCATCATCTTCATCATCTTCATTCAGATTGTGATGACTTTCAGTATGGCAAAAATCTTGAGTTTCAGCAGCAGTTTTTCTCTTTTTGGTACTTGCTGAATTCAACTCAGATTCTGCTTGCCTTTTAGAACTTTGCTCTCTTTCAGCAAGCGGTTCTATGGGCAGTGGCTCATCAACAGCAGGAGGGGTTTGGTTTCTTTTTCTGGTACTTTTCTTTTCCCCCTTAGACATGGATTGCAACATCGGAGTGATGTGCAGAGAATAAAACTGATTGCAATTTTCAGCAAGAGTGTTCTTCATGTCTTTTCTCTGTTGCGGCCTTCTCATCCATGAAAGTCTGAGCCTTCACGACAGCGTTCTTTGCTAGCTTGAGGGCTTGACTTACATCTTCTTCATAGCTCTTGTGATAAAGACTGATGTCTTTCTGAGCTATTGTCAAAGTTGTAGTGCGTCTCAGCACTGTAGCCAATATTTTTCCAAAGTCAAGTGGGCTCTCAGCAAGCAATGCCTCATCTTCTGCTTTGCAGGCATCATGGACTTTCTTTAGTGCTAAAATTCTAGGAGTAAACTCCTCAACTCTTGGGAACGGCACTAGATGTGGTGCCAAGGAATGAACTTTTAGTTCAGAAGCAAACTGATCATCTTGTAATAACAATTCGGCTCTTAAGCAATCGTCTTTATCAGTGATGTAATCAGGAGGAGGAATCTGAACAACTTTTGGGTCTCTCTTGGATTGTTCATCCTCATTTTCTGACAAGTAGTCGTAATCCTCAGATTCATCAAGTTCAGCAACTTTAAAACCTAAGTCAGCAGCTTCACTTCCTTTTTGTTGAGTGGTTGCTGATGGCAACGCTTCAGACTCAACAACTGGAGTTTCACCAGTAGTTAGTTTTAATTGAGTAGTTGCTGAAGGCAACGTTTGAGACTCAATAACTGGAGTTTCGCCAGTAGTTAGTTTTAATTGAGTTTGGGGCTCAATTACTGGAGTTTCGCCAGTAGTAAATGGAAGGGAGGGGACTTCCTTTGATCTTACTCCTGAAGATTGACCAATTTCTAGATCCTGCGTATGCCTTGCATGGATCAAGAGACTGTTCTGTAGAGCGCGTTGGTAATCTTTATCCTGTTCATCATCATCATCAAGGTTTTCTTCAGTAACCTTGGCATCAGAAACTGGACTTTTGCCCTTTTTCAAGGCAACCCTTTTTCTGGCATATTCCTCTTCAGTATCAGCACCTTGCACATGTGCTTGAGTTTCAGCAGCAGCAGGAGGAGGTTGAGATTCTTGCTGAGGTTCCTGCTGAGGTTGTTGTTGTTCAGCTTGCTGATTTTCTTGTGGAGTATTTTCAGCAACTGTCAATTTCAATCCTCCAGCATCAGGACTTGGACCTTGATTGTCATCATCATCGTCTTTCTTGTCCTTGGAATCTTTCCCTTCATCATCACTTGGATCAGTGGGAATGTTCTCATCTTCTTCGTCTTCATCATCATTGGTTAGAATTACTAGCTCAACGTGCTTGTATAAAGCAACACTTGTCACTTCCTCTTCCTCATTGATTTTGTGGGGATCAGCCACCACAGGTACAAATGAACCTTTGAGCATCACAACTTGCTCAGCTGGAGAGGCACTCTTGAATTTTGCCTTCATATTCTCTCTGATTTGAGCAATCAGATTCGAGCTCATTTGCTGAGAATATGTCATTTCTTCAGGGAGGATGGAGTGGACAAATGTTTCGAGCTTCAGCAGAGAAGATCTCTTTTTCTCGTTTGAAAGATGAAGATGAAGATCAGAGAAGTCCATTCGCCTATATCTTTGCCAGTTGCTGACGGACTTAGCAACTTGAGACAAAGTAGTTCTTTTGAAGTTCAAGTACAGTTCCTCAGAACTTACTTGATGATCTTCAGTGATGATTACCACTTCAGTGGTCTCCTTTTGAGCCTGAAAAAGAACATTATTTAGATCAGGATTGGTTTAGAAAATTGTTTTAGAGTTCAAAGCTGAAACATGAATTACCTGCTGAGATTCAGCAAGCTCATGTTGTACAATTTCCATTCCTTGAGGAGCTTGAATAGCATCCTCCATTTGTTCATCCTGAAATAAATTGGAGTTAGATACAAGTACTAAGCTGTCAAACTTAGTTTTATTACCATAAACATTAACTACCTGCTGAGCAGGGAGTGTTGGTTCTGGTGCAGAGGCTTCAGCAACCATCTGACTTGCATCTTGAGAAGTCTGTAGAGATAACATAATATTAGCAAAAGAATAGGTTTCAGAAATTGAAGTTTTACTGATGGTTGAATTAACTACCTGCTGAAGAAGGAGAGGTTGTGGCTCAGTCCTCTCAGCATTAAAAGTTTCTTCAGCTTCTTGGACTGTTTCTTCAGCAGACTTCTTGTCTTGCTCTATTTGAGAAAGTTGTGCGGTTTCAGCAATCTCCCTTGTCTCTGAAATGACAAGTTGAGCAGAAGCATCTTGACCCTTGAGCTCACTGCTTGTCATGAAGACATCAATGGATTTGTTGGATGATTCTTCAATCTCCAACTCCATTTGTTGGCTTATAGCTTCCAGTACAAGCTGGACTTTGTCGATTGATGTCTTGGGTGAACTTGGGCCAGTATTCTCAGCATCACGAGATGCGTCGTTGAATAGTGCTTCTTGTGTTTCAGCAACTTCTGGAACTGGAACCATTGTTGTCTCAACAACTTGTCCTTCAGCAAGCGGGGTTTCAACAACTTGATGAGTTGCTTGTTCAGCAACCATCTTTTCAGAAGCATCAGCAAGTGCCGCTTTTTGCAGATCAGCAGCAATGTCACTTGCTGGTTCCATAGTTTGATCATCTAAATTATCTACAATGTAGATGTATGGGACTTGGGCAGGAATTTCATTTCCACTGCCTTGTGGTCTATTCTCAGTAGAGGTATCAACGTTAAGTTGATCATTGAAGGCTTCCGCAAACACTTCAATGTTGCTGACATAGGCTTCAGTAACCACATTGTCAACTTCTACTGGCAAATGCGTTTCAGCATTTGTCTGGGAATTGTCTGAGAGGTCTTGGACAACAGGAACTGACTTGCGAGCCAGTGTTTTCTTCCTTGTGTTTCCGGTCCTTTTCCTCTTAGGTACGAGGTTTGCTGATGACGCTGCAGTCTGAGTGTCATCATCAGCTTTCCTCTTTTTCTTGTTAGATTTCTCCAGTTTCCCAGAGGCATCTGTAGTTGCATTTTCAGCAACGGCTGTTGTACACGTACCTTGTTGATTTTCTACAGCAGTTTCATTTGTGTTACCACCACCAACAGCAGTTTCATCTCTAAGTTGTTGAGTGGTAACATCTGCAGCTGTTGTATACCTTTCTTGCTGGCTTGTGCTGACAACATTTGCAGCTGTTGTCTTCTTTGATTTTCTAGTTTCTTACCAGCAATCTTAGGTACATTCTGCTTGTAGAATGATCTTCGCACATTGCATACAGACTTTTTGATTGGCAATGGGTTTCTCAGCTGAATCCTGAAATGTTCAAGGATATATCATATCTTGATTCCATACATAACTGGAAAGGAAGGTGAGACCTTGTTGTCTTCTACCTTTACCTTAAACTTAGTAACACAATCAACAAGCCTGTTGAAAATGTACTTAGCCCAGTTAAGTTCTGTCTTATTTTCATGGATATGCATCAGCAATGCCATCTTCTCAGGCCTACTTGGTCAATTCCTCCACCTTGGGAGTCAAGAACTTTTATTAGTAGCAAAGCTACTAGACCAAGTGAGTGGCAGAGATGCTTTCTCTTAACGTGCTTTGTCCAAGTCAAGGGAGCAATATCGCCTTTCTTCATTTTCTCATTTCTGACGTCACTGTAGAAAGCTTCAATTTCTTCGTCAGTGGCAGTGACGTCATCTTCAGTTCCAGTGGTTGGAATCTGAAATATCTCCGCTAAATCAGTCCATTTCAGGACGATTTGCGTGTTCTAAACTTTAGTAAAGATCACTTTTTCAGTGACTCCTTTACTATCAGTAAGGGACTGGATTTCTGCATTGTTGTAGAATTCCATTGTATCTATCATGCTCACTTGCTTAGTGCGAGCAGATATGAAGTTCATGAGGCCTTACTGCTTGATAAACTCAAGCGCCTCTTCATTCTCGTCATCGAGTTCTTGTTCATAAAAGTACCTAATGTACTTTTCTTTTGCAAAACCTCCCCATTGCATCAACATCTCACACTTTGCAGTGTCAAGATATGACGGAGGCATAGGTTTTTCTGAAATTCAGTCGTTTTTCAACACAACTTTCGTTGTGTTTGTAGCCGGAGTAGTTACCGGAGCAGTGTGTGTTTCAGCAGTGTCAACCTTTGATGACTTTGAGGACTTAGAAGACTGTCTCTTGGGAGCCATTTCTTTTATAGAGCAGAAAATGTGTACGAAAAGAGATAGTTTGCTTTTTGACCGGAGGTACAGTAGATTCAGGCTAAAATTTGCAGAGAAAGGAAATGTGAGTTAAAGAATTTTGTCATTTCTCTAACTCCTTCTTTATATAGTGTCTCTGGTGTGTGAGAAACTCAATCGATTTGAGCTCTCAGCAAGGGTAAAACAGAGAAACATATGCGTTAGTGGAGCCTTTGCATTAAATGCGTAGTGGCCCACTAACTTGAAACCGTCAGAGCACTCTCTCTTTGTTGTATTAACCGTTAGATTAGTAACTCCTTTTAATCAATGGCCACGATTGAATTTCATGTCATGATTATTACGAGTTTATCTGTGCCCGATTAACGTCACAAATTGATTTTACCGAGTTTTAAGGGAATAGATTGCTTGCTGAAATAGACAAGAATCTTTTCAGCGAGTTTGAATTATCAACCTAGATACTTGCTGAAAGTTCCCCCTTACTTAGATATCTCATATTTTCTTAAGTTTAAAAGATATTACTGATTTCCGGTATTAGTAAATTCTTTTGTACTTGAGATATCCTTTGGTAAAATCTGAGAGATGAGCTTTAGCTCTTTTTCTGAGTTCCCGTCTCAGAATATTCACTTGATACTTGAATACCTGTTTCAGTATCTTTGATTGTCTGAATGCCTGTTTCAGCAATCCTTAGGTCTTTCTCTTACTGAGTGCCTGTCTCAGCAAGTGATCAAGTTTCCTAACAAATACCCGTTTTGAAGGAATTACTTGTTGAATGCCTGTTTCAGCAATCATGTAGTGACTTATCATTTCTTAGGAGAAATTAGTAGATGGAGCTTTAAGTAAGAATACTTTGGCTTGCTGAATACCTGTTTCAGCATTCTGCCAAGTGTATCCTTTATTGAGGTAGTTCAATCAATCCAA
>CM051457.1:81400385-81457169 GCA_028274465.1 Plantago ovata
TGAGCTTCGCTCTTTTTCTGAGTTGCCCTTCCAGCTCCGCATCGTTCCCTTCGATACTTCAATACCTGTTTCCTCCTTCCGTATCTTTGCATTGTCTGAGTGCCCTGTTCATACCCCACCCATCCTTAGGCTTTCTCTTACTGAGTGCCTGTCTCAGCAAATGATCAAGTTTCCTAACAATACCCGTTTTGAAGGAATTACTTGTTGAATGCCTGTCCAGCAATCATGTTGTGACTTATCATTTCTTAGAAGAAATTAGTGACTGGGGGCTTTTAAGGAAGAATACTTGGCTTGCTGAATACCTGTTTCAGCATTCTGCCAAGTGTATCCTTTATTGAGGTAGTTCAATCAATCCAAGGTTATACCTTAGCATTGCGAACCTATTATCCGGTAGGGGCTTGGTAAAGATGTCAGCAAGCTGATCTTCAGTACCTACTTTCACAACCTCAATATCTCCTTTTTCCACATGATCTCTAATGAAATGATGTCTAATATCAATGTGCTTAGTCCTAGAGTGAAACTTAGGATTTTGCGTAATTGCAATAGCACTTGTATTATCACAAAAGATTGGTGTTTTCTTTGCAGAAATACCATAATCTCTTAATTGTTGCTGAATCCATAGGATTTGAGCTGTGCAACAACCAGCTGCAATGTATTCAGATTCAGTAGATGAATTGGCGACACAGGTTTGCTTCTTGCTGAACCATGATATTAATCTAGTACCCAAAAACTGACAAGTTCAGAGGTACTTTTTCTATCAAGAGTTGATCCACCATGATCAGCATCAGAATAGCCAACCAATTCAAGTCCAGAATCTTTGGATACCATAATCCAACATTGACTGTACCTTTGACATATTTCAGTATTTGATTGCCTTTTTGTAGTGTGATTCTCTTGGATCAGATTGGAATCTTGCACCACACACAAACAGCATACTGAATGTCAGGTCTACTTGCTGTAAATACAACAAGGAACCAATGAGCTTCCTATACTTGTGTTCTTCAACACTTTTATCTTCTTTAGTATAGCCCAATTTGGTACCAACACTCATAGGGATCTTTTCAGGTTTCTCATCCTCTTTGATCCTAAACTTTATGAGCATTTCTTTCGCATACTTTGCTTGATTTATGAATATTCCATCTTTGAGTTGCTTGACTTGCAATCCTAGGAAATAATTCAATTTTCCCATCATACTCATTTCAAACTTATTTGTCATGAGTTTGGCAAAATCATCACAAAGTTGCTTGTCCTTAAATCCAAAAATTATGTCATCCACATAAATTTGAACTAAGAGTATTTTACCATCATGTTCATGGTAAATAAAGTTTTGTCAACTTCACCTTTCTTGAAACCATTTTCCAGCAAGAACTTAGCCAAGGTATCATACCATGCTCTTGGTGCTTGCTTTAGACCATATACAGCTTTCTGAAGCTTGTATACCATCTTGATTTCTAAGGGAAGTTCAAAGCCAGGGGGTTGTTCTAGGTAGACTTCTTCAGCAAGTTCACCATTCAAGAATGCACTTTTAACATCCATTTGGTAAACGATGAAGTCATTGTGAGCAGCAAAGGCCAAGAAAAGCCTAATTGCATCCAATCTTGCAACTGGTGCATAAGACTCATCATAGTCCAATCCTTCAGTCTGACAGTAACCTTGAGCAACTAAACGTGCTTTATTTCTTGTTACTTCACCAGACTAACTCAGCTTGTTTCTGAACACCCACTTTGTACCAATAGCTTTCTTGTCTTCAGCAAGTGGCACAAGTTTCTAGACTTTGTTTCTTTCAAATTGATCCAGTTCTTCTTGCATTGCCTTTATCCATTCAGAATGTTTTAAAGCTTCTTCTATGGTTTTAGGTTCAATTTCTGAAACAAAGCAAGAGAACAATGATTCTACTTCTACGACAATTGCTTCTTCAGCAAGTCCTTGAGTAGCTTTGGATCTAGTCACTTGGCGTTTATTAATATCGCCAATCATATCCGTAGAGGGATGATCTCTAATCCATTTATTAATAGGTTTTCTGCTTGTTGGATCAGGATATGTTTGCTCATCAGCATGTGACTCTTCAGTATGTACTTGTTCAGTACTACTGGGAATTTGTGTCTCTGCTGAGATTTGTTCATCAGCAACTGCTTGTTCAGCATTGCTTGATTGAGGTAGTTCATCAGCAGGCACTGGAGATTGCGTAATTTCAGCAATTTCCGGAGCAACCACGTCTTTTGCTGGAAATTCTTTGTCGTGAACTATATTTATCTTGTCATGACTAGGGGGAGTTGAGTCATTGTCAGAATCATCATTTAGTTCAATTGACTTGATTTTCCTAGCATTAGATTCAGTTCTTTGCTCATGTATGATTAACTTTTTCATACATTCTGATATTTCTTCTTCAGCAGGCACTCCTTGTGACTTTTCGTAGAATACAACATGCACTGATTCTTCAATCTTTTGTGCCTTTTTGTTGTAAACTCTATAAGCTTTACTATGCAAGGAGTAGCCGAGAAATATCGCTTCGTCTGCCTTTGGTTGAAATGTTATTAGGTATTCTCTACCATTGTTAAGAACGAAACACTTGCAACCAAATACTCTTAGATGAGTGATGTTAGGAGGTCTTCCAACAAACAATTCATAAGGGGTTTTGTTGTATTCCTTAGTAATCAAACATCTGTTTTGAGTATAACAGGCGGTATTAATCGTTTCAACCCAATAAGCCTCACTTATTTCAGTGTCAGCAAGCATTGTTCTTGCGGCTTCTTTTAGGGTACGATTCTTCCGTTCAGCAACACCGTTTTGCTGTGGTGTTCTTACTGAGGATAACTGATGTTATATTCCTTTTGAGGTACAATATTCAGTTATGTACTGGATTATAAACTCAGTACCATGGTCTGTCCTTATGACTTTTACCTTGTCATTTTTCATGATTCAAACTTAATCAGCAAGTTAGGTATTTCAGTCTTGGTTTCAGATTTGTGTTTGATGAATACTACCCAAGTGAATCTTGAATAGTCATCTACCACGACTAGACCATACTTCTTACCAGCATAGCTTGTTGAAGAAGATTCAAACAAGTCCATGTGCAAGAGTTGTAAAGGGTTTGTAGTTGACGGTACTGCCTTGTTCTTGAAAGAAGATTTGGTTTGCTTTCCTTGCTGACATGCATTGCAAACACCATCCTTCTTAAAAGTAACCATAGGTAATCCAACTACAAGTGCCTTTTTAGACAACTTATTCAGTGTCTTGAGGTTTAGATGACTTGTTCGTTTATGCCATAACCATGCTTTTTCAGCAAGGCAATCATGATCTGAGACAAGGCATTTTTCAACAATTGCTGAAGACCAATCAACGGTGTACAAGCCTCCTGATCTTCTTGCAATCATTATTACCTTTTTAGTCTCGAAATCTATAAGTTTACATTCATCACTTTTGATTTTGATGAAGTATCCTTTGTCAGCAAACTGACTCATGCTGAAAAGGTTAAACTTAAGATTTTTGACATAAAGAACTCCAGTAATAGTTATGCATCCTAACTTCACGTCACCATAGCCTTTTGTAGAACCGGAGCCTCCACCAACAAACCTTATTGTTGGACCTTTAGACCACCGTCTATAGTTTATAAGGTTATTCTTGTTGCCCGTCATGTGCTTTCCACAACCACTATCAAAGTGCCAGATTGTATCGTTTGTCTCCGTGGCTGAAGTCTGCACAATCAAGAGCAAACAAGTTAATTATCCAATAATGGATGTCCATTAACATGTTCAAGAATGCGTCCAGTGGAAACCCAAGTCTTAAGTTTTTCAACTTTGACTTGTTTTCTACTTGCTGAGGAACTAGGAGGTTTTGAGCTGAAAGACTTTTGACTCGTGCTGGTCAAATCCACTTTCTGATGTGGTGTCTTGCTCGGTTGACCTTTTTGCTGAACATACTTTTCAGTAAGTTCTTTCCTAGCAAGGTTCCTTCTAGCCCTAGCATTAAGAGTCTTTTCAGAACTCTTAGGCTTGATTTTCTTCATCTCTTTGAAGTATCTTTGCTGACTTTGCTTATACTCATGAAAAAGTTGACTTTGCTTGGTTTTGAAACCGAGTCCACTTTTCGGAGAATGCTGAGCTTTTGCGTCAGCAACCTTACTTGATTCAGGTTTGTCAGCAAAGGTCTTCTGATTACTTTTAGTAATCTTGCCTTTAGACTTAACAACTTGCTTTTCAGCAACTTGTTTGGCGGGATGCTTCACAACATCCTTTTTCTTTCCAGTTTGCTTCTCAACAACCTGTTTTCCTTTTAAAGTCTTGTTACTTTGAGTAGCAACAACGGGCTTTATGGTCATAGGTACTTGATTGCATGTTTCAGCAACCTTAGATTGACCAAACTGATAGAGTTCTGGTAGACCACTATCAGTAGCACGTACAAAGGAGATCGGTGATTTATCTTTACTCAAGATTTCTACATCATCACCTTCATACGTTGCACCTAAACCTTCTTTCTGAGATGGATCTCTCAAATAAGAGTTTAGTTCAGTCAGCGTATTACTTGCGTCCACATAAGATTTGAAATTACTTTTCATCTTTTTCATCTCTTGGATTTCAGCAAGTAACTTTAGCATTGAGGACATATATTCTTCCAATTCTAATGCCATTTGAGAATTCTTCTCTGTAGCTTCAGCAATCAACTTCTTAAGACGCCTTATTTCAGCATCCTTCTCTTCTGTCTCTTCCTTCAGCAAGACGTACTTTTCAGTAGTCTGCTTGGTCAGAGTTTCAGCAATTTGTAGTTTCTCTTGCTGTCTGCTCAGAGTTTTCTCAAATCTTTCGATTTCTCCTTGAATCTTGTCAAGGTCAATCTCGTCTTCACTTTCTGAGTCTGAGCCAGAGGTAGGGTTGTTTACCTGACCGGCCATGAGGCAGAATTCGTAGTTTGACACATCTGGATAAGCTTCCATAGCTATTCCACAAACTTCTTTGCCAATCTCTACGTCTAGAATGGCTTCTTCATCGTCAGTGTCTGAACTTTCATCCTCACTGTCTTCGGAGCTAGTATCAATACTTAATGCATCGATTTTTGCTTGAAGCTTCTTCTTTTCTTCAGCAATAAAAGCTCTTTTGAACTTCTTCTTCTTTTAAGCACATTTGCCTTTCAGCAAAGGGCAATTAGCTTTGAAGTGTCCAGGCTTTTTGCAGTAAAAGCATAAATCATTTCCAACTGCTGGTTCTTCAGATGAAGTAGCTTTCTGAGCTTGCTTGTTCAGCGAGCTAGTCTCATTCTTGTACTTATGGTAGTTGTTACCAAGATGCTTTTTCAGCTTCTCTTTTGCTTTTCGCCTTTCAAGTTCCTTGCTGATAAATTTCTTCATGTTTTTTACAACCAAAGAATTTTCATCAGTAGGCTCTTTTTCATTCTTCTTTTCAGAAGATGACGGCTTTGCAACAAAAGCAATGTTTTGCAATTTTTCAGCAAACACATTTTCTCTTTGCTTTGTCTCATAGTTGACAGTAGCAAGATGAGAGAACAACTCTGTTGGTGTAATGTCTGGCATACCTTGATTGTAATAGAAATTCTGAGTGTGGATCCATTCTTGATTCAGACTTCTAATGATAGTTTTCACTTTCTCAGAATCTGAGTAAAGGTTTCCAACACCCAAGGCTGCCATTTCAATAACAAGAGTTGTGAATCTGAAATCCAAGTCTTCCAGTGACTCGTTTGTACCTTGCTTAAAGTTTTGAAACATTAATTTAAGTACTTCAAGTTTTTTTTCCTTGGTTTTGTCATATCCAGCACAAAGATCTTGAACCATTTTCCAAGCTTCCTTTGCAGTCTTAGCACCCCACAGTTTGCACTGTATGGTATCCGGAGTTGATCGAATGATGATATTTCTTGCTTGGCCATCAAGACGGAATCTCTTAGCTTCGTCAGAAGTCCATTCCTCTCTTGGTTTTGGTACAACCGTATCTGATGGTTCGTCTAAGATAGTTTCCTTTCCAGCTTCAGTGGTCTTGTGAGGGAAACTCCTTTCAACCTTAGTGATCTTGATAGGTCCATCATTAATGACGGTGACCATCTCATCACTAATGGCCTCAAGATGTAGCATCATGTTGTTTCACCATTTTTCGTAATTTTCCAGCTTCAGCAAGGGAGCATCTCCTAAAGACATCCTGTCAGCAAAGCACTACCAAACTGATCAAGTGAGAGTGATTTACGGAAAGCACCTAAGGGGATCTAGGTTCAGTGCTGAAGGTTAAAGAACCTCCAGCTCTGATACCACTTGTTGGTCCCTTTAAACAACAAGAAAAGACTAGAGGGAGGGGGGGTGAATAGTCTTTTCAAACTTTCGTCGTTTAAAACTTTCTCAGCAAGTGCTTATTACTTTTCAGTAATGAGTTTGCTGATACTTAACTTTCTCAGCAAGCGTAAGTTACTTTTCAGTAGCTAGGTTTGCTGATACTTTAAATCAGAGAGCGGAAGTCTTTGATACAATAAGTGCTCTTTCAGTAGATGAAGGTTTCAGCAAGTGATGTGAGTGACTCTGTACAAACAGATATGATTTACTGAAAACTAAGTACAGTAAGTAAATCACACAAACACTTTTATAGTGGTATCTGAGAGTGGCGTAATCTCTCAACTAATCCACTTTGTCCTTTTTAGGACTGAATCCACTAAGATATGATTGAGGTTCCTTACAACTTCTATCTAAAGCGATTCAAACAGAAACCAAAGCACACTTGCTTCGTTTCCAACCTAATCTAGAGAACGCAACCTTGTTCTCCACCAAACTTGGTAATTTTAATCAACAAAACTATGCTCGATTAAGTTCCCCCTGAATATCACGCCTGAAAGGGTGTATTTTCAGTTAGAGAGTTTTGGGGTGAGATAACTTAATTATAACTTATTCAGTTACAACAAGTAATCTAAGAAACACAACTTTGAATACTTTTCAGTAAACAAGTTTGATTGTTTCTGGTGTCAAGACTTGTTCTTGTTCGAAAGAAAGAACACTTAACTAATTTCTTAGCTGAGTATATTCTACTTTTTCACAAGTAGCTTTCTCAAGCTTTAAGTCTTGGAACGGATCAATGGCAGTATAGAGAGTTTGAAGGTATGTGAGTTTAAGCACAAGTGAGAGTTTGATCACGTTGTTGACACACTTCAACTCTTCGCCGGATGACCTCTATTTATAGTGAAAGTAAGGAGCCGTTTGAATTTTAAATTCCAAGGCTTTTGATCCTTAAGATGTCACTATCTTGCTTTTGTACTTTCAGTAGCGTCCTTGTTTGTCTTCTAGTCTTCATATCCTTCGCGTGCAAGCTTTGCATTTAATGCTTATTTGAATAGAATTCAAACAGTAACAGTGGAGCGCAAATATAAGTACTTTCAGCAAGAGGTCACATATGTTCCATCAGCAAGTGGTCAGTCTCAATTTCAGCAAGCACAACCTACTCTGTCTTTCAGATTTTCACTTATGCAATGTTGTTGCTGATGTTTCCACTTTCTGAGCAACATGTGCCTTTGTAGATACCAGTCTTCAGAAATCTTCTAGTCTTCAGATCTTCGAATTCTTCAAGTCTTCAGATCTTCAATAATCTTCAAGATTTTGAGCGGTTTCTAAATGCTTCAATAGTTTGTTTGTAAAAACAAAGTACATTGTCAGCAAATGCTTCAATAGGTTATTTTCTTTCCAGAAAACAAGATACATCATAAGCGGTAAAAACCAACCTATCTAGCACCTAATCTAAGTCTTCAGCAAACGTTCCTCTTTTACAATGTCCTTAAAATTCTAAATTCCTATGGACCTTAAGAGTACTAGTTACTGGACTTTCCTTAATTTAGCATGGTTAATTGCTCATCAAAATTACAAGTTTCCTAACAAAATCAATGGCATCATTAAAAAAGTAGGAACGTGTCAAGGTAAACAAAAAACATCAAACGTCAACAGCAAAAGGTCCATAAATAAAAGGGATTTTAATTCTAGATCTCCTGTTATGGGTATCAATTACGTCCGAGTGACCACTTTTTCATCAATTCCATCTACAACCCACGTTAGATAACTTTAACTACATTTAGGTCCACGAGTTTCACTTTCGGCGAATTAAGACTTGGATATTACGTTTTTACCCCTGCCCAATTAACTCAAACAACCAACTTGAGTTTTCGTTTATTGCACATTTGACCCTATATTTTTTATTTTACAAAATCAACACCACATAACTTATTAAAATTGCGAATTGACCTAAAAAAATATTGTAAATCAATCCCTAACAAAATTTGTATTTCAAGATATGGCCGAACACATTATTTTTCTTTTCTCTTTTTATTTTTTTCTTTTATATTTTGTTTCTTTTCCATTTTTACTTATCTTTCTTCTTTCTTTTCTTTTCTTTCTTTTCATGGTGTCACATGTATAGCCCGCACGATCTAAATTTAGCTATCAACAAATTCATTTAGTTTCTGTTAATTTTGACAGGTAAGTTCGTTGGCAAGCTAATAAAGCAAGAACCTGATTTAATCAAACCAATTGATATTGCTTACTATACTGATCCTTTAACCAAGAAGTCAAAGAAGAAATATGGCTTGATTCCTTATGAGTATTTTTATCTCACTGCCAAGGATCAAGAAGAAGATCTTCTCTAGTTAAGAAAGATTCATGCTAACAAGGAAATTTCAGATACACAACTTCTCCATGCCAGCAATTGGGGCATGCACTTGTAGGTGTTGCACTACAAAGAAATGAATGGTGAAAACCATCATTATACTGTCTGCAAGAATGCAAGGATCATTCAGCTTGAAGTCCGTAAGCTACTTGAAGATTACGAAAAGGACTATGTTGAATTTTTTTGCGCTTGCTGAGAAAAGTGTAATCTCTTGCTGAAGATCTTGAGTCAGAAGAGAAATGTTTTGAGTGGCCAGACGGAGTAAGGGCTGTGATTGGTCTAGCTCTTATAGCTTGAGCTATTGTTTGATTGTCATCATGATCATCATCTTCATTCAGATCTTGATGACTCTCAGTATGACAGTATTCATGAGTTTCAGCAGATGTTTTTCTCCTTTTCGGATTTGCTGAATTCAACTCAGAATCTGTTTCAGCTTGTCTTTTAGAACTTTGCTCTCTTTCAGCAAGGGGTTCTATTGTCAATGGCGCTTCAGCAGGGGTTTTCTTTCTTGAAGAATTTCTTTGTTTATCTTCCCCCTTAGACATGAATTGCATCATTGGAGTAATGTGCAGAGAGAAAAACTCATTGCAATTTTCAGCAAGATTGCTTAGGCTATTGTACTTAAGAATAATTGCATGCTGATCAGCGGTCAGCTTGGACAATTCTTGTTTTATACTCACCAAATTTTCCTCATGTCTGCGCTCATTTTCGACTTTTTCTTCAATGAAAGTCTGAGCCTTTTTCAATGCAGGTTTTGCCAGTTTGAGTGCTTGACTGACATCATCTTCATAGCTTTTATGATGTAGACTTATGTCTTTTTGAGCTATGGTAAGAGAAGTAGTGCGTTTTAGCACAGTAGCCAGTATTTTGCCTATGTCAAGCGGACTCTCAGCAAGAAGTGCATCGTCCTCTTCTTTGCAGGCTTTGTGGACTTCCATCAGTGCCTTAATTATTGGAGTAAAATCCTCCACACTAGGAAACGACACTAAAGAAGGAGTTACGGAATAAACTTTAAGCTCAGTAGCGAATTGATCATCTTTGGTCAGCAAATGGCATCTTATGTCATCTCCTACATCATTTTCATCATCAAGAGGAGGAATTATAACCACTGTGGGTTTTGCTTTCTTTGTTAGATCTTCTTCATTTGCTGAGAGATCTTCTTCGTCATTAGATTCATCAAGGCCAGCAACCTTGGTTCCTAAATCTGTAGCTTCATTCCCTTTCGGTTGAGTGGTTGCTGACGGCAACGCTTGAGACTCAACAACTGGAGTTTCACCAGTAGTAACTTTTGGTTGAGTAATTGCTGAGGGCAACTCTTGAGACTCAACAACTGGAGTTTCACCAGTAGTAAGTGGAAGGGAGGGGACTTCCGTATGCTTCACTCCTGAAGATTGAGCAATGTCTAGATTCTGCGTATGTCTTGCATGAATCTGTAGACTATTTTGAAGTGCTCTTTGATAATCTTCATCCATTTCTTCTTCATCAAGGTTTGGTTCAGTGACCTTGGCATCGAGTAAAGATAACTCGGCATCAGAAAGCTTATTCTTGCCTAAATTCATTTCAGCACGCTTTCTGGCGTACTCTTCTTCAGTTTCAGCAACTCGTTCAGTTGCTGGAGTACTTGTCTCAGTAGGAGCAGGATTGGATTCTTGTTGCTGACTTGGTGTGTGATCAGGTTGCTGATTTTCAGTATCATGACGTTCAGTCTCAGCAACTGTCAGTTTAAGTCCACCAGCATCAGGACTAGGACCTTGATTATCATCATCGTCATCCTTTTGTCCTTAGAATCTTTTCCTTCATCGTCACTTGGATCTTTGGGAATGTTCTCATGCTCTTTTCATCATCGTCCGTCAGTATGACCAACTCAAGATGTTTGTATAGTGCGACACTTGTAACTTCCTCTTCTTCATTGATTTTGTGGGGATCAGCCACCACGGGTACAAAGGAACCCTTGAGCATCACAGCTTGTTCAGCTGGAGAGGCACTCTTGAATTTAGCTTTCATATTCTCTCTGATTAGAGCAATCAGACTTGAGCTCATGAGCTGAGAATATGTCAACTCTTCTGGAAGTATGGAGTGCACAAACGTCTCGAGTTTCAACAGAGAAAGTCGCTTTTTCTCGTTGGACAGATGAAGGTGAAAGATCAGAAAAGTCCATCCTTCTGTACCTTTGCCAGTTGCTGACAGATTTAGCAACTCTGGTCAAGGTAGTTTTCTTGAAGTCCGAGTAAAGTTCCTCTAAACTTACTTTCAGATCTTCAGTGATGTGAACCACTTCAGTGGTCTCCTTTTGAGCCTGAAAAAGAATAAAATTAAGTTCAGGAAAGTTTTGGAGAATAGTTTTAGATTCAAAAGCTGGAACATGATTTACCTGCTGAGATTCAGCAAGCTCATGTTGCACACTTGTTTGTGCTGGTACTATTTCCATTGCTTCAGGAGCTTGAGAAGCATCCTTGAATTGTTCATCCCGAAATAATTTTATGTTAGATACAAGCACTAAGTTTTCAAACTTAGTTGAATTACCAAAAACTTCATCTACGTGCTGAACAGGAGTTGTGGATTCTGGTGCAGAAGTTTCAGCAACCTTCTGACTTGTATCTTGAGAAGTCTGTAAAGAAATCATTATATTAGTAAAAGAATGAGTTTCAGATATTGAAGTTTTGCTTATGGTTGAGTTAACTACCTGCTGAAGAAGGCTAGGTGGTGAATCAGTCCTTTCAGCAACGACAGCTTCTTCAATATCTGGGACTTGTTCTTCAGCAGACTTCTTTTCTTGCTCTATTTGAGAAGGCTATGCAGATTCAGTAATCTCCCTTGTCTCTGAAATGACAAGTTGAGCAGAGACATCTTGACCTTTGAGTTCACTGCTGGTCATGAAAACATCTACTGATTTGTTGGAGGTGTCTTCAATCTCCAACTCCATTTGCTGGCTCAATTTTGTTAGCACCAGCTGAACTTTGTCAATGGATGTTTTCGGTGAACTAGGTCCAGTATTCTCAGCATCACGAGATGCGTCGTCGAATAATGTCTCTTGTGGTGTTTCAGCAATTTCTGGGACTTGAACCATTACAGTCTCAGCAACTGGTTCTTCAGCAATCACAATCTCAGTAACTGCAGTTTCAGCAACTTGATGAATTGCTTGTTCAGAAACCATCTTTTCAGTATCTAGATTATCTACAATGTAGATATATGGCATTGCGGCAGGAATTTCATTTCCACTGCCTTGTGGTCTTATCTCAGCAGATGTATCAACATTAAGTTGATTGTTGAAGGCTTCTGCAAACACTTCAACATTGCTGAAGTAGGCTTCCGTAAGCATTTCATCAACATCTACTGGAGCTTGTGTTTCAGCAACTACTGGAGTATCATCCGAAAGATCATGGACAACTGGAACTGACTTGTGAGCCAGTGTTTTCTTTCTTGGGTTATTTGTCCGTTTCCTCTTAGGGACGGGGTTAGCTGATGACGCTGCAGTTTGAGTGTCATCATCAGCTTTCCTCTTTTTCTTCTTAGATTTTTCAAGTTTCTCTCCAACAGCAACATCTGCAGTAGTTGCATTTTCAGCAACGGCTGTTGTACACTTATCTTGTTGATCACCATCTACAGCAGTTTCATCAACAACTTTTTCAGCTGTTGGAGTCTTGTCTTGCTGACTAATGGTGACAACATCTGCAGCTGTTGTATACCTTTCTTGCTGCCTTGTGCTGACAACATTTGCAGTTGTTGTCTTCTTTGATTTCTTATCAGCAAGCTTAGGTCCATTTTGCTTGTAGAAGGCTTCGATTTCTTCATCAGTGGCAGTGATGTCATCTTCAGTTCCAGTAGTTGGAATCTGAAAGATGTTGGCTAAATCAATCCATTTCAGAAAGATTTGCACACCTTGAACTGTGGTGGAAATCACTTTTTGAGTGACTCCCTGTCCATCAGTCAGAGTTTGGATTTCTGCATTGTTGTAGAATTCCATGGTGTCTAACATACTCAATTTTTTAGGGAGAGCAGTTATGAAGAAAGTAAGGCCTTGTTGTTTTATCAACTCAAGCGCCTCTTCATTTTCTCCATCTAGTTCTTGTTCATAGAAGTATCTTATATACTTCTCTTTAGCAAATCCGCCCCATTGCATCATCATTTCACACTTTGCAGTGTCAAGATATGCAGGCCGCATGGGTCTCTCCGTTACACGGTCGTTCTTCAACACAATTTTCACTGTGTTGGTTGCTGGAGTTATAACCGGAGCAGTGCTTTTTCCAGCACTATCAACTTTCGATGACTTTGAGGTCTTGGAGGACTGTCTCTTTGGGGCCATTTCTTATATAGTGTGAGAAATGTACGAAAAGATTACTTTGCTTTTTCACCGGAGGTACAGTGAATTCAGGCACAGGCTATAAAAATTTGCAGAGAAAGGAAATGTGAGTTAAAGAATTTTTTCTTTCTCTAACTCTTTGTTTATATAGTATCTGTGATGTGCAAGAAGCTCAATCGTTTTTGAGTTCTCAGCAAGGGTAAATTAGAGATTCAACAGCGTTAGTGGAGCCTTTGCATTAAATGCATAGTGGTCCACTAACAAAAACCGTCAGAGCACTCTTTCTCTTTGCAATATTAACCGTCAGATCAAAAACTACTTTAAATCAATGGCCACGATTATATTTCATGTCATGATTATTAGCGAGTTTATCTGTGCCCGATTAACGTCACAAATTGATTTTACCTAGATTTATGGGAGTTGATTGCTTGCTGAAGTAAACAAGAATCTTTTCAGCGAATTTGTGTAACCAGCTTTGTTATTTGCTGAAAGTTCCCCCTTAATCAAATATCTCATATTTCCTTAAAATAAAAGACATTTTTGAGTTCCCGTCTCAGTAAATTCTTTATGTCTTGAGATATCTTTTGGTAAAATCTGAGAAGTGAGTTTGCTCTTTGCTGAGTTCCCGTCTCAGAATTTTCCTTTGATACTTGAATACCTGTTTCAGTATCTTTGATTGTCTGAATGCCCGTTTCAGCAATCCTTAAGGTTTTTCTCTTACTGAGTGCTCGTCTCAGCAAGTGAACAAGTTTCCTAACAAATACCCGTTTTGAAGGAATTACTTGCTGAATGCCTGTTTCAGCAATCATGTAGTGACCTATCATTTCTTTTTAGAAGAAATCAGTGGAAGGAGCTTTTATTCAAGTAAGCATACTTTGGCTTGCTGAATGCCTGTTTCAGCAATCTGCCAATTGTATCCCTTATTGGGGTAATTCAATCAATCAAAGGTTATACCTTAGCATTGCGAATCTGTTATCTGGTAGGGGCTTGGTAAAGATGTCAGCAAGTTGATCATCAGTACCTACTTTCACAACCTCAATGTCTCCCTTTTCCACATGATCTCTAATGAAATGATGTCTAATATCAATGTGCTTTGTCCTTGAGTGGAACTTAGGATTTTGCGTGATAGCAATAGCACTTGTATTATCACAAAAGATTGGCGTTTTCTTTGCAGAAATACCATAATCTCTTTATTGTTGCTGAATCCATAGGATTTCGGCTATGCAACAACCAGCCGCAATGAATTGGCAACACAGGTTTGCTTCTTGCTGAACCATGATATTAATCTAGTACCTAGAAACTGACAAGTTCCAGATGTACTTTTTCTATCAAGAGTTGATCCTCCATGATCAGCATCAGAATAATCAACCAATTCAAGTCCAGAATCTTTAGGATACCATAATCCAACATTGACTGTACCTTTGACATATTTCAGTATCTTAAGTGCCTTTTTGTAGTGTGATTCTCTTGGATCAGAATGGAAATCTTGCACACACACATACATCATATTGAATGTCAGGTCTACTTGTTGTTAAATACAACAAGGAACCAATGAGCTTCCTATACTTGTGTTCTTCAACACTTTGAACTTCTTTAGTATAGCCCAATTTGGTACCAACACTCATAGGGATCTTTTCAGGTTTTTCTTCCTCTTTGATCCTAAACTTTATGAACATTTCTTTCGCATACTTTGCTTGATTTATGAATATTCCATCTTTGAGTTGCTTGACTTGCAATCCTAGGAAATAAATCAATTTTCCCATCATACTCATTTCAAATTTGTTTGTCATGAGTTTGGCAAAATCATCACAAAGTTGCTTGTCCTTAGATCCAAATATTATGTCATCCACATAAATCTGAACTAAGAGTATTTTACCATCATGGTTCATCGTAAACAAAGTTTTGTCAACTTCACCTTTCTTGAAACCATTATCCAGCAAGAACTTATCTAAGGTATCACACCAGGCTCTAGGTTCTTGCTTTAGACCATATACAGCTTTCTGAAGCTTGTATACCATCTTGGTTTATGAGGGAAGTTCAAAGCCAGGGGGTTGTTCCAAGTAGACTTCTTCAGCAAGTTCACCATTCAAGAAAGCACTTTTAACATCCATTTCATAAACAATGAAGTCATTGTGAGCAGCAAAGGCCAAGAAAAGTCTAATTGCATCCAATCTTGCAACTGGTGCATAAGACTCATCATAGTCCAATCCTTCAGTCTGACAGTAACCTTGAGAAACCAAACGTGCTTTGTTCCTTGTTACTTCACCAGACTCACTCAGCTTGTTTCTGAACACCCACTTTGTACCAATAGCTTTCGTGCCTTCAGCAAGAGGTACAAGTTTCCAGACTTTGTTCCTTTCAAATTGATCCAGTTCCTCTTGCATTGCCTTGATCCATTCAAAATGCTTTAGAGCTTCTTCTATGGTCTTGGGTTCAATTTCTGAAACAAAGCAAGAGAACAAAGTTTCTACTTCTACGACATTTGCTTCTTCAGCAAGTCCATGAGTAACAGATACTTTGGATCTAGTCACTTGGCGTTTGTCAATATCACCAATCATATCCGTAGATGGATGATCTCTAATCCATTTGTTAACAGGTTTCCTACTCTTTGGATCTGGATAAGTTTGCTCATCAGCATGTGACTCTTCAGCATGTACTTCTTCAGTACTACTGGCATTTTGTTGTGTCTCTGCTGAGATCGGTTCATCAGCAACTGCTTGTTCAGCATTGCTAGATTGTGGTAACTCATCAGCAGGCACATGAACTTGCATAGTTTCAGCAACATCCAGAGCAACTGCGTCTTTTGCTGGAAATTCTTTGTCATGAACTACAATTATCTTGTCATGACTTGGGGAGGAGAGTCATTGTCAGAATCATCATTTAGTTCAGTTGACTTGATTTGCCTAGCATCAGATTCAGTTCTTTGCTCATGTATGAGTAGCTTCTTCATACATTCTGATATTTCTTTTTCAGCAGGCACTCCTTGTGACTTTTCGTAGAATACAACATGCACTGATTCTTCGATATTTTGTGACTTTTTGTTGTAAACTCTATAAGCTTTACTATGCAAGGAGTAACCAAGAAATATCGCTTCGTCTGCTTTTGGTTGAAATATTCTTAGGTATTCTCTACCGTTGTTAAGAACGAAACACTTACAACCAAATACTCTTAGATGGGTGATTGTTGAACCGGAATTTGTCGGGTCCCGATTCAATCAAATAAAATTTGTAATTAAGCCAAAGGCAATCCACAACTACAACGAAAACCGTAGTGTAGCAGCAGAATGACTCGAGTGTCGTTCTCTCAGGACTATAACTAGCTTTATCAAATCTAATTTAGAATATAAAAACAGCAGACAGATAGCAAAGGGGGTTTTTCTAACACATAATGGAGATTGGTGATAGTATGATCCTTCTTAGCATAACGAGTCGATAATCATGCATAAATTCCTCGGTCTTGCATAGAGATCTTTGAATCAATCTAGTGTCCTGTTGCAAATATTAAGCACTACGAAGATAATTGGTCTGACAAGTCAATCACTATTGTCCTAATATGTTCCGTAATTATTCAACACTACGAAGATAAACTCGCACACAGGTCGACAAGTGTCCAATTGTGCATAATAATTAATACAACATACCAGAATCTAGGCTGTGCCTGATCAACGAAATAAAGCAATGACACGGAGTATAATGCGCGATATAGCCATTAGCATGATTATCTTCCCTTCGCTAAGAATTCACATACTACCACCAACGATAAGTTTAGCTACTCATAATAGGCATGCAATCAACAGAAATCATAGAAGAAAACATATTGAAAGATATATAAAATAAGTAGATTAAACTATAAGATACAAGTTACCGAAGGTTGTCAATCTCCGATGAATTGCGATCCTACAAGCTCCAATCCGCTATGAAAAAGTATCCCCTAAGCTACGGAACTCCCAGGACAGGCCCCGGGAAGTTCCTACCTAAAACTATAGAGAGAGGTGAGAAAGTAGGTCTGGAAACATATGACTTTCGGAGAAAACTGAGCAACTATATATAGGCCCCGAAATACTGTGGGGCGGTTCGCCCCGGAGAGTTTTTCGCGGAATTCCGCGTTTTTGGATTTCTTCCCCTATTCGGACTCGGTTTCTGACTTCCAGTAGCCTTCTAACCTCCAGATTCGGCCCCTAGACTCCAAATCCCATCCGGAAACCTTCAGATACTCAAAATAGTCTTCTGGAACACCAATTCCTTGTCAACTTCAATATAATTACCCTGAAATCTTCGAATTTCAACCAAAACGTGTAAAATAAAATCTAAAGGGAAACGTGACACTATTCTAATAAAATGCATTAAAATATAGCTACATTAACATAGAGGATAGCTAAAATAGGTGAAAAAGACTCGAATGAAAGTGTAAAATACACATTCATCAAACTCCCCAAACCGAACCTTTGCTTGTCCTCAAGCAACTAAGCTAAACTCTAATACAAAAAACATGCAAGACACAAAATGGAGTCTCATGCCAAATAAAATGAACTAATCTACTGAATCAATCAAATAACATGTGAACAAAAACCATATAAATCAAAGCATGAATATAGGTTGAAGAATACCTCGATTGACTTATACACATCCACATAAGCACTTATGTCAAGACAAGATAGTCTCTCGTAACATTCTCTACCTGGACCTAGTCAGTGACGACGTAATGAAGCATGCTAAGATACGAATGGTTGCCCCGTGCCTATGAAACTGAGGACTTACTGCTGTTCCACCATGTTAAGACTTTTCCTCAAAAGAGGTCGAACCAGTACTGGCTCTCATCAAACGAAGGAGGGTTCCCTATAAAAGATAACTCTCCCCTATTCTACCCATCTCTCAAGTAAAGTCTTAAACTATTCACCACTTCCTGAATGGCAGGACGAGGGTGGTCTAGAACAGATGACACTCAAGACAAAAAAGATAAAAACACAATTACGAACATTACAAAAAATGGAAAATAAGACTCAACACTTTGCTAAACTGCTATTTGGCTTCCTTTTTGGACCCTTCTTTGCTTTTTTGGGGTCTTTTCTTTTTTTTCTTTTTTTCTTTCCAGATTCTTTTTCTTTTTCTCTTTTTTTTCTGGAATTTTTCTTTCTTTTTTTCGATTTTTTTTTAGCCAGCAGTAGCATAACAAAAAGAGAAATAAAATGACTCACACGACTTCCCCAAACCTATTCGAAAGAATAGGTTGGAGTACAAAATTCACGGAAAAGGAAAAATAAACTCACGATACGAAAATGAAAAATAGAAACAAGTCTATGATGGTGTAACCCCTTCCCCAAACCTATTCGGAAGAATAGGTCATAAACAAAGGATCACACAACCTCACACTACCTCCTTCCTAGGCATTTAGCAATCTCAAAGCATGGTGAAGACTTGTTGCCTCTTAGGTACATAATTACTCGGGAAAACAACCATAAGACCCTAACATGCATCATCCTATTATAAAGGCCTTCGTGAACCACAGTAGAGAAAACACCACTAAGTGATGTCGAGACTACCAAGATTAACTAAGTGCAATACATAAATGTGACAAGCCAAGCGAGAAAAACCTCAAACGAATTCATAGAGATGAAGCATACGATTAATGGCATAGTTAGTTGATCTACCCAATAAAAAAGTTCAAAAAATTCGGCAATAAACTCCATATAAAACATGCAAGACTATCCTAGGAAAGCAGTAAACTTGCAAATGCAATTAAAAAACAAGATCCCATACTCAACATCACAAAGCCAAACAATACTTAACATCATGGTTCACATCCCATCCCCCTCATGAAACTTAAGCTAGTCCCTAGCAAAAGAGAATGAGTAAATAAAAAGTGATACTAGATGTTACCTAACGGTTTGGCCTCGGTCGGCTGAGTATTCAAGAATGAACTCAAGAGTTCCTCCCCACGGTGGCCGCCATTCTCTTGGTCCGATGTAGCAAAGAGACCTAGGAAGCGTCAAAGATCTCACCATGGTGAATGGACTGAGTTGCTTTGCAGGCATATCCAATAAGGACTTCATCAATAGGAGGACGTTCACTTTGACTTCATCGAGGTGCTTGTTTAGTTGTGGCTCCTGTGTATCTTGCTTGTCAAGCTTTCCACCTTGGAGGAGTAGATTCACCTCTTTGTACTTAAGAACCTCAGTAGTAACGGAAGGAAGTGGCTTTGGATTGCTACGAATGTCTGCGAGTAAAGGAACAGGGGAGCTGGGGTCATCCAGCTCACTGTTCATGGGAGGCGGTTCTCCCCCCATGCTGGGCGACTCGCCCCCCACCTCCAGGGGGGCGTCGCCTTCCAATCCTTTCTCCTCCTCAAGTTCTCGAACCTCTTCTACTCCAGCACAATTCAACAAGCTAAACTCTTCCGTAAGATGCTCAGTTACTTTAACTTCTTCAACAACTTTTGCTTTACGAAGGTCATCTTCAACTTGCTCGGCATGTGCAATTTCATCTTCCTTACTGATTTCTTCGGCTTCAAAATACTCCTCGGATGAGCTTCCTGCTTCACCTCGATCTACTTCCTTTGCGGTGATGTGAATTGTTATGACCTCATCGGATTGTGTTTAACCTCTGGCGTACTTACGGAGGACTTCTTCTGCCTCGTCGACCGTACATTCTCCCAGACCGCCGCTCAACCGATCCACTCTAAGTCGTTCCTCTTCACGAAGTCCACCAACGAAGCACAAAATCAACTCCCCATCTTCGAAACGGTGATGGGGGCACTCACGTTTATACATCTCAAAACGTTCGTAGGCGTCACAAAACTGCTCATACTCTACTTGCTCGAAATATTGGATCCTATCACGTAAGGCAATCGTCTCATGATAAGGCATGAACCGCGCCAAGAACTCCTCTACTAGTTGGCCCCAAGTTTTCAGCGATCCTGGTTCAAACCTTGCAATCCAACGCCTCGGCTCATACCCAAGAGCAAAAGAAAATAGTTTCCTGCATAATTGGTCCTTAGTAAACCCTTCTGCTGGAATTCTTTCTATTTCCTCCTCATAGGATCGAATGAAACTCCATGGGTCCATCCCTACTCCATCTTCGTACCTCGGTAAGTACCTCACCATGGACTCCATCACCTCATACCTCCTTAAATCGTCTTCCAGGTATATGGATGATCCTCTCCTCACCTGCGAGAATTTGGTTGTCATGCGAGCGCGCATGGACATCATACCTGTATGTCTGTAGTAAGAGTAACTCAAAACTAAAAGTTAGTTCTATTAGCGTAATCAAACACAATATAACCAAAAATTTCGAGAGCACAAACACGCAAGATCAGATTAGATGAATTTACTGAAGAAGATAGGAGGAAAGAAATATGGTAAGAAAGTGAAATTTTTTAGAGACAATCTAAGAGCTGTTCTGGGGGTTGAATGCTGAAAATATAAACAAATTAAACAGAAAAAAGGAGTATAGTCCCCGGCAACGGCGCCAATTTGATGAACCGGAATTTGTCGGGTCCCGATTCAATCAAATAAAATTTGTAATTAAGCCAAAGGCAATCCACAACTACAACGAAAACCATAGTGTAGCAGCAGAATGACTCGAGTGTCGTTCTCTCAGGACTATAACTAGCTTTATCAAATCTAATTTAGAATATAAAAACAGCAGACAGATAGCAAAGGGGGTTTTTCTAACAGATAATGGAGATTGGTGATAGTATGATCCTTCTTAGCATAACGGGTCGATAATCATGCATAAATTACTCGGTCTTGCATAGAGATCTTTGAATCAATCTAGTGTCCTGTTGCAAATATTAAGCACTACGAAGATAATTGGTCTGACAAGTCAATCACTATTGTCCTAATGTGTTCCGTAATTATTCAACACTACGAAGATAAACTCGCAAACAGGTCGACAAGTGTCCAATTGTGCATAATAATTAATACAACATACGAGAATTTAGGCTGTGCCTGATCAACGAAATAAAGCAATGACACGGAGTATAATGCGCGATATAGCCATTAGCATGATTATCTTCCCTTCGCTAAGAATTCACATACTACCACCAACGATAAGTTTAGCTACTCATATTAGGCATGCAATCAACAGAAATCATAGAAGAAAACATATTGAAAGATATATAAAATAAGTAGATTAAACTGTAAGATACAAGTTACTGAAGGTTGTCAATCTCCGAAGAATTGCGATCCTACAAGCTCCAATCCGCTATGAAAAAGTATCCCCTAAGCTACGGAACTCCCAGGACAGGCCCCGGGAAGTTCCTACCTAAAACTATAGAGAGAGGTGAGAAAGTAGGTCTAGAAAGATATGATTTTCGGAGAAAACTGAGCAACTATATATAGGCTCCGAAATACTGTGGGGCGGTTCGCCCCACACACCGGGCGGTTCGCCCCGGAGAGTTTTTCGCGGAATTCCACGTTTTCGACACGTTTTTGGATTTCTTCCCCTTTTCGGACTCGGTTTCTGACTTCTAGTAGCCTTCTAACCTCCAGATTCGGCCCCTAGACTCCAAATCCCATCCGGAAACCTTCAGATACTCCAAATAGGCTTCTGGAACACCAATTCCTTGTCAACTTCAATATAATTGCCCGGAAATCTTCGAATTTCAACCAAAACCTGTAAAATAAAATCTAAAGGGAAACGTGACACTATTCTAATAAAATGCATTAAAATATAGCTAAATTAACATAGAGGATAGCTAAAATAGGTGAAAAAGACTCGAATGAAAGTGTAAAATACACATTCATCAGTGATGTTAGGAGGTCTTCCAACAAATAACTCATAAGGAGTTTTGTTGTATTCCTTAGTTATCAGACATCTGTTTTGAGTGTAACAGGCGGTATTAATCGCTTCAACCCAGTAAGCCTCACTTATTTCAGTGTCTTCAAGCATTGTTCTTGCAGCTTCTTTTAGGGTGCGATTCTTCCTTTCAGCAACACCGTTTTGTTGTGGTGTCCTTACTGAGGATAACTGATGTTGTATGCCTTTTGAAGTGCAATACTCAGTTATGTACTGGTTTACAAACTCAGTACCATGGCCTGTCCTTATGACCTTTACCTTGTCATTTTTCATGACTTCAAGCTTATTCAGCAAGTTAGGTATTTCAGTCCTTGTTTCATATTTTTGTTTGATATATATTACCCAAGTGAATCTTGAATAGTCATCTACCACCACCAGACCATACTTCTTACCAACATAGCTTGTCGAAGAAGATTCAAACTAGTCCATGTGCAAGAGTTGTAAAGGTTTTGTCGTTGACGGTACTGCCTTGTTCTTAAAAGAAGATTTGGTTTGCTTTCCTTGCTGACATGCATTGCAAACACCATCCTTCTTGAAAGTAACCTTAGGTAATCCAACTACAAGTTCCTTTTTAGATAGCTTATTCAGCGTCTTGAAGTTTAGGTGACTTGTTCGTTTATGCCATAACCATGTTTTTTCAGCAAGGCAATTGTGATCTGAGACAAGGCATTTTTCAACGATTCTTGAAGACCAATCTACAGTGGACAAGCCTCCTGATCTTCTAGCAACCATAATAACCTTCTTTGTCTCAAATTCTATAAGTTTACATTCATCACTTTTGATTCTGATGAAGTATCCTTTGTGAGCAAACTGACTCATGCTGAAAAGGTTAAACTTAAGATTTTTGACATAAAGAACTCCAGTAATGGTTATGCATCCTAACTTCACGTCACCATAGCCTTTTGTAGAACCGGAGCCTCCACCAGCAAACCTTATTGTTGGACCTTTAGACCACCGTCTATAGTTTATAAGGTTATTCTTGTTGCCCGTCATGTGCTTTCCACAACCACTGTCAAAGTGCCAGATTGCATCGTTTGTCTCCGTGGCTGAAGTCTGCACAATCAAGAGCAAACAAGTTAATTATCCAATATTGGATGTCTATTAACATGTTCAAGAATGAGTTTTGTCAGAACTCTTAGGCTTGGTTTTATTCATCTCTTTGAAGTATCTTTCCTGACTTTGCTTATACTCATGAAAAAGTTGACTTTGCTTGGTTTTGAAACCGAGTCCACTTTTTGGAGAATGCTGAGCTTTTGTCTCAGCAACCTTACTTGATTTAGGTTTGTCAGCCAAGGTCTTCTGATTACTTTTAGTAATCTTGCCTTTTGACTTAACAAATTGCTTTTCAGCAACTTGTTTGGCGGAATGCTTTACAACATCCTTTTTCTTTACAGTTTGCTTTTCAGCTACCTGTTTTCCTTTTAAAGTCTTGTTACTTTGAGTAGCAATAGCGGGCTTTACGGTCGTAGGTACTTGATTGCATTTTTCAGAAACCTTAGATTGACCAATCTGATAGAGTTATGGTTGACCACTATCAGTTGCACGTACAAAGGTAATTGGTGATTTGTCTTTACTCAGGATTATTACGTCATCACCTTCATACGTTACACCTAAACCTTCTTTCTGAGATGGATCTCTCAGATAAGAGTTTAGTTCAGTCAGCGTATTACTTGCATCAGCATAAGATTTGAAATTGATTTTCATCTTTTTCATTTCTTGTATTTCAGCAAGTAACTTTAGAATTGAAGACTGATATTCTTCCAATTCTATTGCCATCTGAGAATTGTTCTCTGTAGCTTCAACAATCAACTTCTTAAGATGCAATATTTCAGCATCTCCTTCAGCAATACGTACTTTTCAGTAGTCTGCTTGGTTAGAGTTTCAGCATTCTGTAGTTTCTCTTGCTGTTTGCTTAGAGTTTTCTCAAATCTTTCGATTTCTCCTTGAATCTTGTCAAGGTCAATCTCATCTTCACTTTCTGAGTCAGAGTCAGAGGTAGGAGTGTTTACCTGACCGTCCATGAGGCAGAATTCGTAGTTTGACACATCTGGATAACCTTCCATGGCTATTTCACAAACTTCGTTGCCAATCTCTACGTCAAGAGTGGCTTCTTCATCTTCAGTGTCTGAGCTTTCTTCCTCACTGTCTTCGGAGCTAGTATCAATGCATAACGCATCGATTTTTGCTTGAAGCTTCTTCTTTTCTTCAGCAATAAAAGCTCTTTTGAACTTCTTCTTCTTTTCAACATATTTACCTTTTAGCAAGGGACAATTTGCTTTGAAGTGTCCAGGCTTTTTGCAGTAAAAGCAGAGATCATTTCCAACTGCTGGTTCTTCTGATGAGTTTGCTTGCTGAGCTTGCTTGTTCAGCGAGCTAGCCTCATTCTTGTATTTATGGTAGTTGTTACCAAGATGCTTTTTCAGCTTCTCTTTTGCTTTTCGCCTTTCAAGTTCCTTACTGATGAATTTCTTCATGTTTTTAACAAGTAAAGCATTTTCATCAGCGGGCTCTTTATCATTCTTCTTTTCAGAAGCTGACGGCTTTGCAGCAAGAGCAATGTTTTGCGATTTTTCAGCAAACACATTTTCTCTTTACTTTGTCTCGTAGTTGACAGTAGCAAGATGAGAGGACAACTCTGTAGGTGTGATGTTTGGCAATCATTGATTGTAGTAGAAATTCTGAGTGTGGATCCATTCTTGGTTCAAACTTCTGATGATGGTTTTCACCTTCTCAGAATCTGAGTAAAGATTTCCAACTCCCAAGGCAACCATCTCACTAACTAGAGTTGTGAATCTGAAGTCCAAGTCTTCCAGTGACTCATTTGTACCTTGTTTAAAGTTCTGGAACTTTAACTTCAGCACTTCGAGTTTGTTCTCCTTGGTTTTGTCAGATCCAGCACAAAGATCTTGAATCATTTTCCAAGCTTCCTTAGCAGTTTTGGCACCCCACAGTTTGCACTGTATAGTATCCGGAGTTGATCGAATGATGATGTTTCTTGCTTGGCCATCAAGACGGAATCTCTTAGATTCGTCGGAAGTCCATTCCTCTCTTGGTGTTGGAACGACGGTATCAACCGGATCTCCTAAGATGGTTTGCTTACCAGTAGGATCCGTGGTTTTGTGAGGGAAGCTTTTCTCAATCTTAGTGATCTTGATAGGTCCATCATTAATGACAGTAACCATCTCATCACTAATGGCCTCAAGATGTAGCATCATGTTGTTTCGCCATTTTTCATAGGTTTCCAGCTTCAGCAAGGGAGCGTCTCCTAAAGACATCCTGTCAGCAAAAGACTACCAAACTGATCAAGTGAGAGTGATTTACGGAAAGCACCTAAGGGGATCTAGGTTCAGTGCTGAAGGTTAAAGAACCTCCAACTCTGATACCACTTGTTGGTCCCTTTAAACAACAAGAAAAGACTAGAGGGGGGGGGGTGAATAGTCTTCCAACTTTCGTCGTTTCAAAACTTTCTCAGCAAGGGCTTATTACTTTTCAGTAATGAGTTTGTTGATACTTAACTTTCTCAGCAAGCACTAATTACTTTTCAGTAACAAGTTTTTCTGATACTTAAAATCAGAGAGCGGAAGTCTTTGTACAATAAGTGCTTTGTCAGTAAGTGATAGTTTCAACAAGTGAACAGAGTGACAGTGTACAGATAGATATGCTTTGCTGAAAACTAAATGTAGTAAGTAAATTACACAAACACTTTTATAGTGGTATCTCAGAGTGGCGTAATCTCCCAACTAATCCACTTTATCCTTTCTAGGACTGAATCCACTAAGATAACTTTGAGGTTCCTTACAACACCTATCTAGAGCGATTCAACAGAAACCAAAGCAAACTTGCTTCGTTTCGAACCTAACTAGAGAACGAAACCTTGTTCTCCACCAAACTTGGGACTTATAATCAGCAACACTATGCTCGATTAAGTTCCCCTTGAATTTCACGCCTGAAAGGGTGTATGTTCAGTTAGAGAGGTTTGGGATGAGATATCTTGATTATAACTTATTCAGCTGCAACAAGTAATCTAAGAAACAAAACTTTGAATACTTTGCAGTAAACAAGTTTGATTGTTTCTGGTGTCAAGACTTGTTCTTGTTCGAAAGAAAGAACACTTAACTAATTTCTTAGCCGTGTATGTTCTACTTCTTCACAAGTAGCTTTTTCAAGCTTTAAGTCTTGGAACGGATCAATGGCAGTAACAGGATTGAAGGGTATGTGTGTAACGACCCGACCAATATGGCCGGCGTGGTTACTCATGGGCGCTCTCCGGGGTGATATGCTGGCCCCACAAACCAACAAGGGTTCTAATCCGCGCACTTTGTCCTCACTCGTGCGCGCACCGGGAACTTCCCAGTGGGTCACCCATCCTGGAATTGCTCCAGAGCAAGCACGCTTAACTCTGAAGTTCTTCTAGGTGGATTCGCGAAAAGAAAGGTGCACCTTGATGGTATGAGTAGCGTTCTCAACTCTTTTAAGCTTCTGAAATCTGGGGCGTTACAATCTACCACCCTTAAAACCTCGACGTCCTCGTCGAGCGCCTTAAGTGGTGGGGGTGACAAACTGACAATAACCTTTACCAACCGTCCACCCGATGCGGGCTTTGGGTTGATCTAGGCTCTGATACCATTTGTAACGACCCGACCAATACGGCCGGCGTGGTTACTCATGGGCGCTCTCCGGGGTGATATGCTGGCCCCACAAACCAACACGGGTTCTAATCCGCGCACTTTGTCCTCACTCGTGCGCGCACCGGGAACTTCCCAGTGGGTCACCCATCCTAGAATTGCTCCAGAGCAAGCACGCTTAACTCTGAAGTTCTTCTAGGTGGATTCGCGAAAAGAAAGGTGCACCTTGATGGTATGAGTAGCGTTCTCAACTCTTTTAAGCTTCTGAAATCTGGGGCGTTACAATGTGAGATTAAGCACAAGTGAGAGTTTGATCACGTTGTTGACACCCTTCAACTCTTTGCCGGATGACCTCTATTTATAGTGAATCAAGGGAGCCGTTTGAATTTCGAATTCAAAGGCTTTGTTCCTTAAGATGTCACTGTCTTGCTTTTGTACTTTCAACAGCGTCCTTTATTTGTCTTCTAGTCTTCATGTTCTTCGCGTGCTTACTTTGCATGTAATGTTCATTGAATGAAATTCAAATATGAACGTTGGAGCGCAAATGCAAGTACTTTCAGAAAGGAGGTCACATATGTTTTTCAGCAAGCGGTCAGTCTCAGTTTCAGCAAGCACAACCTACTCTGTCGTTTAGATTTTCACTTATGCAAGCTGTTGCTGAAGTTTCCACTTTCTGAGCAACATGTGCCTTTGTAGATACCATCTTCAGAAATCTTCTTTAGTCTTCAGTCTTCGAATACTTCAAGTTTCTGAACGGTTCTAATGCTTCAATAGTTTGTTTGTGTAAACAAAGTACATCATCAGCAAATGCTTCAAAAGGTTGTTTTTCTTTTCAGAAAACAAGATACATCATAAGCGGTTAAAACACCTATCTAGCACCTACTCTAAGCCTTCAGCAAACGTTCCTCTTTTACAATGTCCTTTAAAATTCTAAATTCCTATGGACCTTAAGAGTACTAGTTACTGGACTTTCCTTAATTTAACATGGTTAATTGCTCATCAAAATTACAAGTTTCCTAACACTTGGAAGTTCTCCCTTAGTAAGGTATCTTCTTATATCTTGCATCCAATTCTCATCTTCTTCGATACTCAAGACACTTCGCTCTTCAACCGTGAAGGATAGCTTAGCTTGCTCCATCAACATTATCCTCCTTGTGTCTATTGCTCCTGCTGAAGTTGACGCATATTTTCCCAGTACATCGCTCTATCATTTTCCTTTCTTGGTATCAAGCTTAAATGGAACTCTTTGAACTCTTCAGCTTCTTCTTTCAATATGGCCAGGTAACTCCTCATGCTTGGGTGTGTGGCTTCAAACTGTCCCCGGTATTGATACTCTACTAATTGTGAGTCCGTGTATGCTTCTAAGTATTCCACCCCCAATGATTTGGCTATTTTGATCCCATTTAGAAGGGCTTCATACTCTGCCTCATTGTTCGTTACTTTGAACGGTAGAGATATTGCGAACTCTAACTCCGCTCCTCTTGGTCCTTCCAAATACGCTCCTGCTCCCCCCATGGTTGATAGTGAAGAACCATCAACTTTCATTTCCCAATATTCCCTATCTCTTCTTTTCTCGTCGTCCCTCTCACCCACGGGGATTTCCTGTTTTCCTTCTTTAGGTTGTGGATCTTGAGCTTCTTTCAAAGTCATGACGGATTCTATTCTGCTCTCTTCCTCTTCCGTGGTGATGGGAGTAGATCTGCTTTCTTAGCTGACGCAGCTTGAAAGTCTATTTCATGTTCACTCAATTCAATTGCCCATTTTGCCAATCTTCCCGAATGTTCCGGCTTCCCTAACACTTGTTTTAGGGGCTCATGAGTCAACACAATTACTTTGTGAGATCTAAAGTAAGGCTTCAATTGTCTTGAGGTATGAAGTAAAACATATGCTAGCTTTTCCATGTCCAAGTACCTTGTTTCCGCCGGGGCTAAAGCTTTACTCACATAGTAAATTGGGAGGCAATCAGCTCCTTGAATTCTTACCAAAATAGAGCTTATTGCTTCATGTGCAAATGCCAAGTACAAGTAGAGTGGCTCTCCATCTACTAGTTTGGACAATAGAGGTGGAGATTGAAGGTAATTCTTCAAGTCTTCTAAGGCTTGTCTACACTCCTTGTTCCATACGAAACTTGCCTTGTCCTTCTTCTCTTTGTCTGTTTTTCTCAAAACTCTAAAGAATGGGAGGTTCTTTTCTGCGGATCGAGAGATGAAGCGACTCAAAACAATTACCTTTCCTACTAACTGTTGTACCTCATGATGTGTCGTAGGGTGCGGCAAATCTTGTCTTGCCTTGATCTTCTCTGGGTTTGCTTCTATTCCTCTTTCTGTGACCATATAACCCAAGAACATTCCCCCTTTTACCCCAAAAGTGCATTTTGCGGGGTTAAGTTTCATTCCATATTTTCTCAAGATAGCAAAACACTTGTTCAAATGGGCTATATGATCAACCTATGTCTTGCTCTTTACAAGCATGTCATCCACATAAACTTCCATCGTCTTCCCTAACTCTTCTTTGAACATTTGGTTCACAGGTCTTTGGTAACTAGCTCCCTCATTTTTCAACCCAAATGGCATGACCTTGAAGCAGTAAACACCTCCAGCTTCAAAGAAGGCTGTTTTTGGGATATCCTCCTTCGCCATTTTGATTTGGTAAAAGCCTTGATATGCATCCATAAAACTCAATAGAGCGCATCCTGCTGTTGAATCAACCAATTGATCTATCCTTGGCAGAGGGTAAGGATCTTTTGGGCAAAATTTGTTGAGTCGTGTAAAGTTATTACACATCCTCCACTTTCCTGTCCCTGGCTTCTTTACGAGCACCACATTGCAAACCCAATTTGAATATCGTACCTCCTCAATGTGTCCCTCTTTCAACAATCTCTCTACCTTCGCGACAATAATTGCCTCTTGCTTTGGTCCAAAGTTAGTTCTCTTCTGCCTTATGTGTGTGATCTTTGGGTCCATGTTCAACTTGTGTACAGCAACAGATGGATCAATCCCTATCAAGTCATTCGTGCTCCAAGCGAACACATCCGTGTTTTCCTTTAAACACGCTATCAGCTTACACTCAACTTCCCACCCCATCTCTCTCCCAATCCTTGTTGTTTTTTCGGGATCTCCATCTATGATTTGCACTTCCCTGGTTGTCTCTTTGGGTTGTATTTTGTTTTTCTATAAGAACCTCTTCTTAGGAATTGGAGCGACGGGCTCCTCAGGACTAACCTTATACTCCTATGGTTGAATTTCTCCCTTTGGGGGCTCCTCTATAGCCCTTCGAGCTACTTCTCTTCTTTGGCTCTTAGTAAGTGACGAACTTATCTTTCGCTTCTTGGTTGGTGCTTCTTTGATAACAAACATTTCCCTCTCATCTCTTGACTTGCGACCTATTATCTCCTCTTTTGGAAGTGAGTTCCTTCTTACCGAGAGAGTATAGCATTCCCAAGCTTGATTTATGTTTCCCACTTCTTGTCCTATTCTAGCCGGTGTAGGAAATTTCACTCTATTGCGTAGAGTTGATGCCAGTGCTTGGAAAACTCTAAGAGCTGGTCTGCCTAGTACCACTTGATAACAGAATTCAATATACACTATTAGGAATGGTATATGTCGTGTCACTCTCTGTGGCTTTGTACCCAAGGATACTTTTAGGTATACTCTCCCTAATGGATAAATTTGTTCGCCTCCAAAACCAACCAAGGCACTCCCCACCTTTCCCATCTCTCTCAGGTCAACTCTCATTCTCTTCAACGTTCTTAGCAATATAACATTGACTGAGCTCCCCGTATCAATAAGTACCTTCCTTACGGTATAGGATGCGATATCCGCCGAAATTACCAAAGGTACATCCGGTTCTTCTGTGTCCCCATCACAGGGGCTCTGATTTGGGATCTCGCTGTCGTCAAATATTATTTTATTTCCAGCTGAAGCTTTCACATATGGATCCCCATATGCATCAGCCAATTCTCTCAAGTACCCAGCTGTTTTTTCTCTTGCCTTCCTTGTATCTCCCCTTGCCGGTCCTCCTGATATGGTTATGACTCAAAATCTTGGCAAGTTGTCATCATCTTCCTCTTCATCCTTTTGTTTATCATTGTTCCTCCAATGATAATCTCGTTCTCTACTCTTCCTTTTCTCCTCGTATCTCCCTCCTCTTTCTTCTTCTTTTCTTTCTTTTCTTTGTCGATCTCTTCTGTCATGCCTTGATTGTTCCTCTTTGGCTTCGAACTTTCTTAGATAGCCATCTCTGACCAACCCCTCTATCTCAGTTTTTAGCCACATACAATCTTCAGTGTCATGACCGTTTTCTCTATGGAACTTGCAATAAAATCTGGAACTTTCAGACCTTTCTGACGGTTCTATGGGGTTTGGCCATTTGATATTCAACTTTTGCTCAACTATCGATGCCAAGATGTCGGATCTTGGTCGATTTAAAGCTGTGTAATATGTATATCTTCTTGAAGGGTTCTCTCTCTTGGGAAATGGTTTCTCCCATCCTTTCCACCTCTTTGACCTTGCTTTCTGACTTTTGGAACATTGTTTGCTTTGCCGGTTCCTTATCTTTTTGTATCCGGATCTGATTTGCGCATTTTCTCTAAAATCCTCAGAGTTCTTGAAGTTTGAGCACAACTCGTCAAATCTTCATCTGTCTCAAGATTTTGTCCATTTGTGGCTATCACATCTCGCAATCTTTGGTTAGTTGTGTTCTCATACAAGTATATTGCTCTTTGTTTGACGCTATGCGGTTCAACCTCCATAGCTATCTCATTGAATCTCACGAGAAAGTGATGTACATTCTCTTGAGGATCTTGAATGATCTTCTTGAGATCAGTGGCCGGCTTCTTGATTTTCCTCATCCTCTCGAACTTGTGAACAAACTCACTTTTTAGTTGTTCATAGCTCTTGATTGATCCATGTGCCAACCTTCCCCACGATTCCATTGCATCATCAAAGAGAGTAGTTGGGAATGTTAAGGCGCACATATTCTCATTATGTCCATAAGCCTCCATCCTACTTTCGAACCTTCTTATGAAACCATAGGGACAAGACTTTCCGTAATACTGCTCTAACGACGGTATAGTAGTGTCTGGTTTCTTTTGCTCCTTTATAATCTCCAAACTCAAAGGGTTCTTGATTTGGACTCTCTCCTTCTCTTTTGTTGAGATTTGCTTACTCAAGTCGTTCATCTTTTTAAGGAGCTCCCTTTGTTCTTTTGCTATTTCTTCTGGTGTCAATTGCTTTTCCTCCTCTTGCCTTGATTGACCACCTCTTGCTTGGGTATCCCTTCCTTGTTCCTTCGACCGATGTATAGTAGTAACTATTGCATCCTGAGCTGGGACTTGCCGAGTCGTGCTTATTCCTAATGTTGGAATTGCTCTTGTCCCTTCCGCGTGAACATCTGACCTCCTTTGTAACACTTGTCTTAAGTCCTCTGACCTTGTGGTACCTAGTGTCTGATCTTGAGTAGTCCTTGTCTCCCATTGAAAGGTGAGTCTATCCTGAATTGGTCTACTTGAGGTCCCATTAAATTCCAAATTCAACGGGCGTGTTGGAACGGGAGGATTAACATGTCGGATGTTATCCTAAGAATTCACGAGGTCATTGTTTGTTAGATCAACCACACTTCTCATGGGTTGCCAATGGCAAAGTAACATGTCGGATGTTTTCTATTGCTGTGGCTACTTGAGTATGTGTCGGTCCTAACAAGCTTGTTGGTATCTTCGTTGTACCTCCTAACTCAAATTGAAAGAGGTCGTGAAGACGACTTAGTTGCTCATTTGACAATCCAAAAAGTGCGCGATTGTCCAACACATGCCCATTTGGTAATATAAAATTTTCTCTTGAGCTTGTGTGTCTTGTATTGGGACAGCTGTCGTAACTAATCCCCCTGTTGAGCCGGGATAGAATGGGGGTGCTTGTGGTTTAATGGTTGTGATCCTTGAAGTGTTGTTTCATTAGATAAACTTGCTCCCACGGGTCTCGCATCCCTTACCAAATTCTCTTGCACAAGATTTCTCCTAGCCTCTTCGAGTTGACGTAACTCTTCTTCGGTTACTCTCCTTCGGTGTTCCAAATTATTCAGTTCTGCTCTTTGTACAGCCAATCTTCTCTCCCTTTCTTGTTCATTGACTACCGAGTTGGTTGCCGAGTAACTTGCGGTATCTCCATCTTGGTTTGAATTTCCTCTCCCTACATTTACATTTCTATTGACTCCACCGTTTCCTCTACCTCCTCCTCTTGACCTACCTCTGCCTCTTCCAGGTGGTCTTCCTCTTCCTCTTGCGGACAAATTATTAGAACTTCTATTTCTAGTTGAATAATTATGTGCCACCATCTCTTCTCAGTGGAGTCCTGGAAACCCTTTAGTAGCGGTTCCCACAGACGGCGCCAAAATGTAGAGGTAAAATTCTAGTAAAACGTAAGACGCTCTAGATGAAGTAAAGTTCGTTAGAATGCAGTACGAATTACAATGCTCTCTAAGTCACCATATTGTTAAGTACAATTCATGAATCAACCTTCTCCAAGTGCGCACCATAATCCTCGAATTCTCTCTATGTCAAATTGAGTACCTGAGATTGAAATGCACGTGTGGATGTGTGATTAACTCCGGCTTGCCTAAGTCAAACCGGTAAGAGACTTTACTTGAAGGAGGTTGCTAATTCTCCTTGTCTTAGTGTAATAAATGTACGTATTTAATACCAGTTACCTTTACTTTGGAACTGGAGCCTTTACATAGTTGTTGGCTAACCCTAGGTCGCACCAATCTCTCGCTTCCATCTGTCGCCTTCTCCTTCCTCCACATGTATTGAGTAGGCCCAACGTTGACCTTCATGTGCTTGGCCCAAACCCATTCAGATGTATCTTCTAGTGTCACCTAGAAGCTTCTACCCTTCTCCGTGCCCCTCTCTCTTCCTGTTCTTAGTGCGAATCTCGTCCTGATTCAACTATGCAACAAAATAGACCAAGTATTTAAGGTTCGTAAGAAACAAGCCTCGTACTGCCTAACCTGTTAAGGACTTGTGTGATGATCTTCTGTACTTATGTCAGTCGTTCCGGACCTCAAAATCTCCGCATCTCTCTAGTGGCTTATTTTAACAAACTGGACACATTTGTAAAAATGCCTCCGAGGTTCACATAATTCAAGGTGCGGAACCTTGTAAGCCGCGGACGGGCCTTAACACTTATAATTAGAAAGCTTCATAGTTCGTAGAGAGACGCACCGTACGAACTAGACATATTTTCATATCAACAGTGGGTGATCAGATTCCTTGGCACACTAGCTGTATGGCGTTTGGAAGAAGTTATATAGGTGTTGGTAACTCATTCGCGCGGTTCTTAAAGTCGATAAATAGTGAAGCCTACCGTGATTAAAGTTGATGAATTTCTCTTTATCGTTGTACATGCAAATATCGTTCAATGATAAAACAAACCGAATAACTTGTGCTATACGAATATCCATCACATAATCCATGCCAAGTTTTGTATAACAAAGTTTCTCCTAATCTATATAAGAATATGATGAATTTGATAGCTTAGACATTTAATCGAATGGTACTCCGTATATCTTCCATTCCAGGATAAGTTATCGTAGCCTCGGGCACTTTAATTTGATTCTAATGGTATCTAATGTTACAACTAAATGCCCAGACCACCGGACCGGAGAATGTTGTAGTGTCATGATCAAATATATTATACCGTAATACTAAGATGAAATGTATGGTACGTACAAGCAGGAGTGGGCCTAGAATTTAAGGTGAGGAATATATGATAGCGTAATACCATGAAATGTATGGTACGTACAAGCAGGAGTGGGCCTAGAATTTAAGGTGAGGGTGCGATTCGTGTGAAGTTATATATGAGGTTGTTTCGAACTTTCAGGGGGACGCCTCACTATGCACCCACGCCGTTTCCGCCCCTCGGTAACTACAATACAACACGACACAATAATAACATGTTGTAGTATAGAAAAAGAATTATTATAGTTTGGTTGTGAATTACTGGTGTTTTTCTAGTGAGGAAGGATCGAGCTCAGAGCCCACCTCCATAAACCTGACCTCTACTCACTCGTGTTCAGGTGAAGTTAGGATTCATGTGTTCCATTTAAATAAATATAAGAAAATGACATGACATTTATTAATAAAAAAAAAGTCAAAAAAGAAAGAAGAAATGGTATAGACGGTTTCGTTTACTACTCCCTCCAATTTTAAATAATTGGCGATTTGACAAATATTAATAATATATCATGAATTTAAACCTTTCATTTTTTGACATATCTATAAAATTACTTATTGTGTTATGGGATTTGCTCATATTCAAATTTAATTTTTTCACAATACTCTCATTAATCGTTCCCACCAAATTTTAATCTACTAATTAAGAGTCACAATTAGACAGTAGACACCATCATCACTCCACCATCATTCATATATTTCGAATGAACGAGAAGTTTTTTTTATATGTAATGATACATTGAAAGATATTTTTGATATGTCATTTTATCACATGATTACTAAATTGATATGAAAATTATATATAATTTAACCAATATACAAATATTTTATTATGCAAATAATGATTCATGGTTATATACTCAAAACAAAATAATAATGGTTTATTGGACTAGACTCGACAAGTTCATTGGACTTTGGAATTGCCCATGTACTAAATAGGCCATAAGAATTTGTAATATTGAAAAAAAAAAAATTCTTATCACAACTTGGGGTGAAGCTATGCTTAGCTTCACCCCTGCATGTCCGGTGTCCCCATCTTATATGGCCTGGGTTTATGAATAGGGGCACATTGAAGTCCCAATTAAGTCCCTGGATTCAAACAACCTAAGACATGCGTGCTCAAGCATATTGATCGACTGCATATCACAAAAGGTACGTAGGGAAGACCATATCCAATGGGCTCCTAAAGAAGTCTCTATAGGAAAGAAAGAGGAAGATGGACAAGAAGATGATCGAAATATCACCAAGCTAACACATTTGCTACTCTCAACTTCAAATTCATACAATTCGGTTTTGTTGATTTCTGCTTAGTTGTAGTTTATACTGCAATTAAATTCGGTTCTGTTTATTGGATACTATTCATTTATGTTCAGTTTTGTTGAGACGAAATAACAAAAGACCTTACTTACACAGGAAGACTACTCAATCCTGAATTTGAAATTTGTACATCGCACTTATCCAACAAAATGGAAAAACTGAAAAAGTCCTTTAAAAACCTAAACTTGGGGAGAGAATATGGAATATACCAAATTTCTAAAAATGTAATCCCACACTCAAACAAAAGCAAAAAGCACCTACGAAACGTACAGAGGGACTCAAAAATTTATAACATATAGTAGTAGGGCAAAAATTAACAAAACGGTCCGTTACACGTCGCACACTTGATGCCTCAAATCAATAAAGAGCATACTTTTTTGTTTATCTTTCAATGGGAAGCTAGTGTTACTTTAACGACAATAATTCCTTTATCTGCTCCATGAATCGGACTCCATTGCTTCAATAGGTGTACCCCAATGTCTTGCTAGCTAACATCAAAATATCTCACATATATAAATAACCATTAGTGACCACCATAAAATGCACATTCAAACAATCATTAATAACAATAATAAAATATTTTAAGTGTGACAAGGATTTGAAATGGACTCCAAATTGTTCAAAGATTTGAGGCCTTATTTTGCTGTCATTCTCATGCAGTTTGGCTATTCAGGCACTGTTCTTATTTCCAAAACCGCGCTAAATCAGGGCATGAACCACTACACGTTTTCGGTCTACAGGAACGTCTTTGCCACCGTTTGCTTTGCTCCGTTCGCCTTTGTGCTCGAGAGGAAAATTCGACCAAGAATGACGCTCCCTGTTCTTGCCAAGATAGCATTACTTGCATTTCTAGAGTAATTAATACTACACTCTTAAGAGTTTATCTTCATACGCATTATTGTCGAATATACACACGTACTCTTGTTCTTTCCTGATGAATTGTTCCTTTTTTGTTTTACAGGCCGGTTCTTGACCAGAACTTGTATTATTCTGGAATGAGATTTACCACAGCAACGTTTGCATCGGCTATGTGCAATGTTCTTCCTGCCATTACCTTTCTCCTGGCATGGACACTTAGGTAATTGACATCCTTCAGTAGCAGATCGACTAAATAAACGTAGTTGAACAGATTACAGAACAACGCTATTTTTTCACTCGTCATAATTAAACTATTGAATTCCATGATTAACTCTGTGAATTATTCAGGATTGAGAAGGTGAACCTGAAAAGATTACGTGACCACATAAAGATTGTGGGAACACTAGTGACAGTTAGTGGTGCCATGATTATCACACTCGTAACAGGGCCTGCCATTGGATTTCCATGGACCAAGAACATGCCAGCTTCAAAAACCTCCAGTGACATAATGGTGCAGCTACAACCTATCAAGGGAGCTATCATGATCGCAACAGGTTGCATTTGTTGGTCACTCTTTTACATTCTTCAGGTGTGTTCGGTTCGTTCTTCATCTTTGATCAACTTTTTTCTTTTTTTCTTTTTGTACTAATCTTTTGTTGTTTGCGGTAAAAACAGGTAAATGTACTGAAGTCTTATCCTGCTGGACTGACCTTAACAAGCCTAATTTGTATGGTTGGAGCACTGCAAGGTACTATCCTCACTCTCGTCGTTGAGAGGAGAAACCCAGAAATATGGTCACTGGGATGGAATGCTAAACTGTTAGCTTGCGCTTACGCTGTGAGATTCTCCTTTGATTCCATTTTTTATGATAATACAGAAACGTAGGGGTACATTCCTATGCATGAAACTGATAACAAATTCCGATAAGTGCAGGGTGTAGTCTCTTCTGGAATTGGTTACTATGTGTCAGGATTTGTGAGCAAGGAAAAAGGACCAGTCTTCTCGACGTCATTTAATCCTCTAAGCATGGTCATTGTCGCAATCATGAGTTCTTTCATATTTCGCGAGCAATTGAACGTTGGAAAGTAAGTAGTAACGTCTCTTCATTAATTACCAAAAACTCTAGTATTATGTTTCATATGTATCAGATAATCAAGAATACTTGACAATTTCCAGAGTAACAGGAGCTGCCGTGATTGTTACCGGTCTATACCTGGTCATATGGAGTCGAAGGAAGGATCATAAAGATAAGCTCAACAATACTATCTCAGATCCAATTGATCAAGAGTTGTCAGAAAGTGCCGAAACAAAGGTTGTTGCAAGTGATTCTAAAAAGGTTCCCCAGGCATTGCCAAGCGACAATAACGTTTGAGAATAACATATTTTCCAAGTATAGTGGTACTCGAAGAAGTTAACATGATGAGATTCCCATAAATGTACAGAGTTAGAAACTGGTCTGTTTCTAACTATTGATGAACATCTGTAAGCTAATTAGTTGGATGTTTGTATTGGGAAACATTTGGTAGGTCGGCATCAAACCGAACAATAAACCAGAAGAACTGAGTTTTGAAAAAAAAATAATCGAAATTATCTGCATTTATGGACTATGTTCATCCAGAAAACCTCATACTTCGAATGTAAACTTTGATTTTTTCATTGAATAATGACAGGTTACATAAGAGTTGTTGAAACACGAATACTCATTCTATTAAATTAAAAAGCGAAACTGTGCGAAACTACTAGCCCATAAATTGAAACTGATGGCGTAACCATTATGGGATTACTGGGTTTCGGGGAAACTTGGGTTTGGTGGATGTTGGAGTGTATTTCATGGACGTCGTTGTGATTTTGATTCACATATGTCTGGGTAAGGAGTTTGAGTTTAAAAGAGGATTGAGACAAGGTGACTCTCTCTAACCTTTTCTATTTGTATTGATGGCGAAAGGTATTAGTCGTATGATGAAAAAGGCATTTGAGTCGGGTGGCTTCCTTCCTTATAAGATTGGTAAAGACGGCATTGAAGTTTCTCATCTTCAATTTGTCGATAGGGGTCGAATATAGTCATGGTTAAGACTTAAGAGTATTCTCCGTTGTTTTCAAGGTGTTGGGTTAACATAAATTTGAGAATGTTTAATCTTTCTTTGTTGGGTAATCTTTTACAAAATTAGAATGATTTGCGGGTCCGGGTTCTTTTTTTTTACTATGGTAGCACTACAAGAAATCAGACATTTAGCGACGGATTAGTAGCTACGGAATCCATCTGTAGCAATTTAGCGACAGATCGCTAGAGTTAGCGATGGATAAGGACGAACTGCGCTCTAAGCTCAGTTCGTGCCTTTGAAGACCCAATTCGACTCACGTTTAGCGACGGATAAGTTTTATATGTATTTAAAATTGAGACGGATAAATTTATCCGTCGCTATATGTGTTGACCGGACTGGTTATTTCGTAAAAGAAAAAAAAATAAAAAATAAAAAAAATAAAAAATAAAAAATAAATATATAGCGACGGATAACCTATATACAGACGCGATCGTCTCCTTCTTCCCCATTTCTCCTCTTTCGCCATTTTCGCCTCTTCGAGCTTCTCTCTTCGCCATTTTCAATCCCAGCTCAAAACTCAACCATTCCAACCAAACTTAAGCTCAAATTGAAGCCAATCTAACAAGGAGTTCATTTTTAGGGGCTTTTCTCTGATTCTATTTTTTCCAAGGAAATCAGACTCTTTTCCAAAGTGAGATCCACATTTTTCTTCCTTTTTCTCTGTGATCTTCATTCAATTTTGAGGTTGTTTGGAGGTTTGTCAGATAATTCATTTGAACCCTAGATTTTGGGATTTTGTAAATTTTGCTCCAATTTGTTGCAATTAGCTTGTTTATTGATTGAATTTTGTTTGTGTGTTAATGAAAAAGCATCCCTCCACCAAAAACGTGCCGGACCACCGCCACCTCCACCTCGCCAGACCGCCGCCGCCTCCACCTACCTTCTTTTCCTCTACAATTCACTCTGAGTAACCTAAATCCTTTTTTTTTTCATTTCCAGTTATTTTTTTTACTCTCCATTTCCAGTTATTTTCTTCATCTCCATCTCCAGTTTCGTTTTTTTTTTCTTCATTTACTTAGTTTACTAAATTCTATATTTCTCGTTAATTTAGGGTTTAGGGTTTCTTGATTGAATGAGTTAATTTAGCAACTTGTTAATTTAGGGTTTATGTTTTCCTCTCCACTTCCTCTACTTCACTGTGATTAACCTAATTTAGGAAAAACAATGTGACTACAAAAAATGTGACTGGAGCTATATACACTGAAAACAAAGATAAGAAAGGTAGAAAATATAAAAATTTGAATTTTTATTAATAAAATAAATTACATAATAACTTCCAACAAGATCTAATTTCAGTCACTATTCTCGTCCTCGTCCTCGGAGCTTGCCTCCCCAGTCATCGACCAATCGATGACATCTTTAGCTTCCACAATTAACTCTTGACAAATCTTGCAGAAGACTTCTTGGTCTTCGAAATACTCAACCTCCTTGTGCTCACAGGGTGGAGGAGTAGGAGATTTGGGAGGAGGTGGAGGAAACGACTCTTGGAGAGCTTCCTCCATTTCAGCCCATATCTCCGGCTGAACAGTTTGTGGTGGGGGAGAAGGGGGTGTATCTTCAAATCTGAATTTGTTATTATTTTCCATAGTTGTGTGAATAATATGTTAACATTAGGTGCCTTATATAATTGGTGTTGGGAATTCTAAGGGACAATTATACTTTATTATGCATGTATTTATGTAGTCACATTCATATATAGGTAAAAATTTATGAGGCATGTACATGTATGGAAAAATTTATGAGGCATGTATATTTCCCATGCATGTATTTGTAATATGTTAATATTAATATATTAATATTAATATGTTTATTTTTAGATTATTTTGAGTTATTTTTCGGATGTAGACTTTGACGATTTTTGTTAATATGTAATCATTTATAAAGTGTGATGATGCTAGAATTATAGTTAGTTTCGATGTGTTGGTTTAGGCTTACCTTGGGTGAAAACTAATACTATACGTTTACTGTTTATCAGTAAGCGTTTTATTGGCTTTCACCCATTCGTAAGCCTCACCGACATTTAAACGAACTGATTGTAGTTAACTGAACACACCATAATAGTAATAACAGTGTGTTTGTACTTCGGTAATCATGTAAACCATACATATAGGTTGAATTTGATAAGTTATTTTGATAAGTTATCTAATAAGTTAGACTTTCTTTTTTGTTACTAATTATCATGGTTCATACTTAAATACAGACATAATGAACGAGGATGGTCAAGCACAGCCCCAGGGCGGCATCGCAATGCACAACGGCCTGCCAGTCTTGTCCGTCGTGCAGGGTTATCAGTAAGTTTTTAAGAAGTTGGTATTTAATTGTTTTTATATAGTTGTGGGTCTCCATTTTTAATCTTTTAAAATGTGTGACAGGTTTCACTCGCATTTAGCTTGAAGAAGGTTGGAAATGATCATGAGAAGAGAATGTTTTACGCCTCTTGGGCCAGGTGGTGGCGGTGTGAAAGGTGGAGTACGGTTCCTCTTTCCGTGAAGGAGCACTTCTTCGAGGCCTTCAAGGTACTTTATTTGGATTTACTAACTTTCGTGCTTGTCGTTAGAATGAAATGAAGTCCGCATTCATGATGGGTAGGCGGTGCCCAACATTAGACCATGATTTGTTTGTTTTTAACATTACGTCCGCATTCATGATGTTGGGTAGGCGGCGCCCATATTTTGTTAGACCGCAACCTTAGGTTATTGAGTAGGCGTCGCTCACTAAGTGTAACATTTAGGAATATGTTTGACTTATTTTAATTGAATATTGAAGAAATACTACTATATGCCTCCTGCCCATACGGAGGAGTTATGGAATGCGTTCATGGTCCAAGCAAGTCAGATCCACAGGCATTTGATTACACATGCCAAGCGGGAGCGCTATGGGAAGAATGAATGGGTTCACTACATTCATCCGGACCATCGGGCGCTGTGGGAGGAGTACTGGAACCGTCCGGACCAAATCCAGCCGGCGTTGATCCATGATGGAGCTTTGGGTGGGGTGGAGAACGCGCATGATTAGTACTTTATTAGTTCATTTTTTGTTTATATTCGTACATTTTAGGATTGTTCGTACATCTTCGTACATTTTGGGATTCTCATTTTTTTAATGTTTATCTTTGTACCTTTTAGTTTGTTTGTATGTAAACTTTTAGCTATTTTTTAATGAAATTTATATTTTTGTAATCAATCAATCGTATATATTTGTTGGGCGTACTCAATTTTGAGCTGGAAAAACAAACATATATTAAATAAAAAATTAAAATAAATGTTTATCTTTGTACCTTTTAGTTTGTTTGTATGTAAACTTTTAGCTATTTTTTAATGAAATTTATATTTTTGTAATCAATCAATCGTATATATTTGTTGGGCGTACTCAATTTTGAGCTGGAAAAACAAACATATATTAAATAAAAAATTAAAATAAAAAAAACTTAGCGACGGCTGATTTTATCCGTCGCTAAATTCCCCTCGCCAGGGAAGGCCACGTCTCATCATTTTAATGACGGATGATTTTATCTGTCGCTATATATAGATAAGGATAAAGTTATCCGTCTCTACGTTGGTCAACGACGAACATGGAGACAGTTAAGTTTATCCGTCGCTAAATATAGAGACGAATAATTCTTTTCGTCGCTTTTTGGATTAGCGACGCCACTTTCTACGACGTCCTATTTAGCGACGGACCATCCGTCGCTAGCGGGATATAGCGAGGGATCTGTCCGTATGGCGACGGATGACATCCGTCGCTAAATCTTGTTTTCCTTGTGGTGTAGTATTTGGGATTGTGGAATAATTTGATTTCTAAAGGCTTTGGCTCTGTTTATATAGCAAAACTAGCTGATAGCTGATAAGATGTTAGAAACATGATGAGATTCCCATAAATGTAGAACGTTAGAAACTGGTCTATTTCTAACTATTGTTGAACATCTGTAAGCTAATTAGCTGGATGTTTGTATTGGGAAACATTTGTTAGGTCGGCATCAAACCGAACAATAAACCAGATGAACTGGGCTCGAGTAAGAAAAAATTAGATCGATATGATATGCATTTATGGAGTATGTTCGTGCAGAAGACATCATACTTCGAATGTGAACGTTGGTTTTTTCATTCAAAAATGAAAGGTTACATAAGAGTTGTAGAAACCTGAATACTCATTATATATGTTTAAAAAGCGAAATTGTGCGAACCTACTAACCCATAAGTTGAAGCTGTGCGATTTTTCTTATCAGAATCCTCTGTGAAACTGTGGTGGAATATGATGGCGTACATGAGCAAGCAGAAAAGATCAAAGAGTGTTAGAAACTTGTAAATTTTGATGAGCAATTAACCATGCTAAATTAAGGAAAATCCAGTAACTAGTACTCTTAAGGTCCATAGGAATTTAGAATTTTAAGGACATTCTAAAAGAGGAACGTTTGCTGAAGACTTATTGTAGGTACTAGTTAGGTGCTTTAGTTTTGCTGATGATGTATGATGACAGTATTTTTTACACTATCATTCGAGTCTTTTTTCACCAATTTAGCTATCCTCTTGCATGCATTTTAGTGCATTTTGTTAGAATAGTGTCACGTTTCCATTTCTTTTGTGCTTTTCAGGTTTTAGGTGGAAAAAGTGTTTTTGGATGTAATTCATGGCGAAACAATGATGTTTTGGTGCAACGAGACCACCCGTGGTGTGTCAAGGAGTACCGGAACGAGTTTCAAGGCCAAGAGATCAAGTTTCGGAGCTCAAAACCGTGAAAGGGGCCGAATTCGAGGATCCAAATGAGGAATTCCGCACGGGCCGCGTTCTGCCCGTGCGGGGCGCACCACCGCGTGCGCGGCGGACCGTCGCGTACGGGGCGGTGCGCCGCGGAGCTTCCGACAGCTCTATATATATATCCCAAAATCTGCGAATTTTCATATCTTTTTTAATATTTTTCCAAACATAAACCCTAGAGCTTGTTCTGGGGATATTTTCTCTTAGAATCTTTGTAACTTAGCGATTTCGGAGCTAGAGGAGAGATTTGGACACCGTTTTATCTCACCTTGCTAGATCTTTGTGAGTTTTAGCCATTTATCGGAGATTGACAACCTTTGGTGGTAACCTTGTATCTCACAGTTCTGCTATTTATCTTTCCATTAAACATGTTTTCTTTCATTAGTTCTTCGATTATGATTGTTTATCGTGTTATTGATATGAGTAGCTTAGCATCTAGTTGGTGATAGTATGTGAATTCGTAGCTAGGGTTCGTATTATGCATGATTGAGTTTCTGAGTCTTTTACTTGTTTAATTATCTTAATTCGATTCTTTGATCCGACTAAGCCATATATCGTCGTAGAAAAGTGTTATAAACACTAGGACAATTCAAGATCATCTATTCGATTATATATAATTTGCAAGTACTGCTTTGTTAGAAAACTTGTAATTTTGATGAGCAACTAACCATGCTAAATTTAGGAAAGTCTAGTAACTAGTACTCTTAAGGTCCATAGGAATTTAGAATTTTAAGAACATTCTAAAAGAGGAACGTTTGCTAAAGACTTAGTGTAGGTACTAGTTAGGTGCTTTAGTTTTGCTGAATATGTATGATGACAGTGTTTTTTACACTATCATTCGAGTCTTTTTTCACCAATTTAGCTATCCTCTTGCATGCATTTTAGTGCATTTTGTTAGAATAGTGTCACGTTTCCATTTCTTTTGTTCTTTTCAGGTTTTAGGTGGAAAAAGCGTTTTTGGATGTAATTCATGGCGAAACAATGATGTTTTGGTGTAACGAGATCACCTGTGGTGTGTCAAGCAGTACCGGAACGAGTTTCAAGGCCAAGAGATCAAGTTTCGGAGCTCAAAACCGTGCAAGGGGCCGAATTCGAGGATCCAAAGGAGGTAAGAAAAAATTAGATCGATATGATATGCATTTATGGAGTATGTTCGTGCAGAAGACATCATACTTCGAATGTGAACGTTGGTTTTTTCGTTCAAAAATGAAAGGTTACATAAGAGTTGTAGAAACCTGAATACTCATTATATATGTTTAAAAAGCGAAATTGTGCGAACCTACTAACCCATAAGTTGAAGCTGTGCGATTTTTCTTATCAGAATCCTCTGTGAAACTGTGGTGGAATATGATGGCGTACATGAGCAAGCAGAAAAGATCCAAGAGTGTTAGGAAACTTGTAATTTTGATGAGCAATTAACCATGCTAAATTAAGGAAAGTCCAGTAACTAGTACTCTTAAGGTCCATATGAATTTAGAATTTTAAAGACATTGTAAAAGAGGAACGTTTGCTGAAGACTTGGTGTAGGTGCTAGATAGGTGTTTTATTAGCTTATGATGTATCTTGTTTTCTGAAAAGAAAAACAACCTATTGAAGCATTTGCTGATGATGTACTTTGTTTACACAAATAAACTATTGAAGCATTAGAAGCGTTTAGAAACTTGAAGAATTCGAAGACTGAAGACTAAAGAAGATTTCTGAAGATGGTATCTACAAAGGCCCATGTTGCTCAGAAAGTGGAAACTTCAGCAACAGCTTGCATGAGTGAAAATCTATATGACAGAGTAGGTTGTGCTTGCTCAAACTGAGACTGACCACTTGCTGAAATACATATGTGACCTCCTTGCTGAAAGTGCTTGCATTTGCGCTCCAACGTTCATATTTGAATTCATTCAAATGAACATTAAATGCAAAGTAAGCATACGAAGAACATGAAGACTAGAAGACAAATAAAGGACGCCCCTGAAAGTACAAAAGCAAGATAGTGATATCTTAAGGAACAAAGCCTTAGAATTTGAAATTCAAATGACTCCCTTGATTCACTATAAATAGAGGTCATGCGGCAAAGAGTTGAAGTGTGTCATCAACGTGATCAAACTCTCACTTTTGCTTAAACTCTCATACCCTTCTATACTCTTCACTGCCATTGATCCGTTCCAAGACTTTAAGCTTGAAAAAAAATACTTGTGAAGAAGTAGAACATACACGGCTAAGAAATTAGTTAAGTGTTCTTTCTTCCGAACAAGAACAAGTCTTGACACAAGAAACAATCAAACTTGTTTACTGCAATGTATTCAAAGTTTTGTTTCTTAGATTACTTGTTGTAGCTGAATAAGTTATAACCAAGTTATCTCATCCCAAACCTCTCTAACTGAAAAACACCCTTCCAGGCGTGAAATCCACGGGGAACTTAATCAAGCATAGTGTTGCTGATTATAAGTCCCAAGTTTGGTGGAGAACAAGGTTTAGTTCTCTAAGTTAGGTTGGAAACGAAGCAAGTGTGCTTTGGTTTCTGTCGAATCGCTCTAGATAGGTGTTGTAAGGAACTTCAAACTTATCTTAGTGGATTCAGTCCTAGAAATGACAAAGTGGATTAGTTGAGAGATTACGCCACTCTTAGATACCACTATAAAAGTGTTTGTGTGATTTACTTACTGCATTTAGTTTTCAGCAAAGCTTATATATCTGTACACTGTCACTCTACTCACTTGCTGAAACTATCACTCACTGAAAAAGCACTTATTGTACAAAGACTTCCGCTCTCTGATTTTAAGTATCAGTAAAACTCGTTACTGAAAAGTAACTAGTACTTGCTGAGAAAGTTAAGTATCAGCAAACTCATTACTGAAAAGTAATAAGCCCTTGCTGAGAAAGTTTTTAAACGACGAAAGTTTGAAAAGACTATTCAACCCCCCCTCCCACCCTCTAGTCTTTTCTTGTTGTTTAAAGGGACCAACAAGTGGTATCAGAGTTGGAGGTTCTTTAACCTTCAGCACTGAACCTAGATCCCCATAGGTGCTTTCCGTAAATCACTCTCACTTGATCAATTTGGTTGTCTTTTGCTGACAGGATGTCTTTAGGAGACGCTCCCTTGCTGAAGCTGGAAAACTATGAAAAATGGTGAAACAACATGATGTTACACCTTGAGGCCATTGGTGATGAAATGGTCACTGTCATTAATGATGGACCTATCAAGATCACTAAAATTGAGAAAATCTTTCCTCACAAAACCACGGATCCTACTGGTAAGCAAACTATCTTAGGAGACCCGGTTGACACCGCCGTTCCAAAACCAAGAGAGGAATGGACTTCCGACGAAGCCAAGAGATTCCGTCTTGATGGGCAAGCAAGAAACATCATCATTCGATCAACTCCGGATACTATACAGTGCAAACTGTGGGATGCCAAAACTGCTAAGGAAGCTTGGAAAATGGTTCAAGATCTTTGTGCTGGATCTGACAAAACCAAGGAAAACAAACTCGAAGTGCTGAAGTTAAAGTTCCAGAACTTTAAACAAGGTACAAATGAGTCACTCGAAGACTTGGACTTCAGATTCACAACTCTAGTTAGTGAGATGGCTGCCTTGGGAGTTGGAAATCTTTACTCAGATTCTGAGAAGGTGAAAATCATTATCAGAAGTCTGAACCAAGAATGGATCCACACTCAGAATTTCTACTACAATCAAGGAATACCAAACATCACACCTACAAAGTTGTTCTCTCATCTTGCTACTGTCAACTACGAGACAAAGCAAAGAGAAAATGTGTTTGCTGAAAAATCGCAAAACATTGCTCTTGCTGCAAAGCCGTCATCTTCTGAAAAGAAGAATGATAAAGAGCCCGCTGATGAAAATGCTTTAGTTGTCAAAAACATGAAGAAATTCATCAGTAAGGAACTTGAAAGGCGAAAAGCAAAAGAGAAGCTGAAAAAGCATCTTTGTAACAACTACCATAAATACAAGAATGAGGCTAGCTCGCTGAACAAGCAAGCTCAGCAAGCAAATTCCTCTGAAGAACCAGCAGTTGGAAATGATCTCTGCTTTTACTGCAAAAAGCCTGGACACTTCAAAGCAAATTGTCCTTTGCTGAAAGGCAAATCTATTGAAAAGAAGAAGAAGTTCAAAAGGGCTTTTATTGCTGAAGAAACGAAGAAGCTTCAAGCAAAAATCGATGCGTTGTGCATTGATACCAGCTCCGACGACAGTGAGGAAGAAAGCTCAGACACTGAAGTTGAAGAAGCCACTCTTGGCATAGAGATTGTCAAGGAAGTTTGTGGAATAGCTATGGAAGCTTATCCAGATGTGTCAAACTACGAATTCTGCCTCATGGCCGGTCAGGTAAACAGTCCTACCTCTGACTCTGACTCAGAAAGTGAAGATGAGATTGACCTTGACAAGATTCAAGGAGAAATCGAAAGATTTGAGAAAACTCTAAGCAAACAACAAGAGAAACTACAGAATGCTGAAACTCTAACCAAGCAGACTACTGAAAAGTACGTATTGCTGAAGGAAGAGACAGAAAAGAAAGATGTTGAAATAGTGCATCTCAAGAAGTTGATTGCTGAAGCTACAGAGAAGAATTCTCAGATGGCAATAGAATTGGAAGAATATCAGTCCTCAATTCTAAAGTTACTTGCTGAAATACAAGAAATGAAAAAGATGAAAATCAATTTCAAATCTTATGCTGATGCAAGTAATACGTTGACTGAACTAAACTCTTATCTGAGAGATCCATCTCAGAAAGAAGGCTTAGGTGCAACGTATGAAGGTGATGACGTAATAATCTTGAGTAAAGATAAATCACCAATTACCTTTGTACGTGCAACTGATAGTGGTCAACCAGAACTCTATCAGATTGGTCAATCTAAGGTTGCTGAAAAATGCAATCATGTACCTACGACCATAAAGCCCGATGTTGCTACTCAAAGTAAAAAGACTTTAAAAGGAAAACAGATTGCTGAAAAGCAAACTGTAAAGAAAAAGGATGTTGTAAGGCATTCCGCCAAACAAGTTGCTGAAAAGTAATTTGTTAAGTCAAAAGTCAAGATTACAAAAAGTAATCAGAAGACCTTTGCTGACAAACCTGAATCAAGTAAGGTTGCTGAGACAAAAGCTCAACATTCTCCAAAAAGTGGACTCGGTTTCAAAACCAAGCAAAGTCAACTTTTTCATGAGTATAAGCAAAGTCAGCAAAGATACTTCAAAGAGATGAACAAAACCAAGCCTATGAGTTTTGACAAGACTCAAAACGCTTGGGCTAGAAGGAACCTTGCTAGAAAAGAACTTACTGCAAAGTATGTTCAGCAAAAAGGTTAACCGAGCAAGACACCACATAAAAAAGTGGATTTTATCAGCACAAATCAAAAGTCTTTTGGTTCAAAACCTACTAGTTCCTCAGCAAGTAGAAAACAAGTCAAAGTTGAAAAACTTAAGACTTGGGTTTCCACTGGACGCATTCTTGAACATGTTAATGGACATCCAATATTGGATAATTAACTTGTTTGCTCTTGATTGTGCAGACTTCAGCCACGGAGACAAACGATGCAATCTGGCACTTTGACGGTGGTTGTGGAAAGCACATGAAGGACAACAAGAATAACTTTATAAACTATAGACGGTGGTCTAAAGGTCCAACAATAAGGTTTGTTGGTGGAGGCTCTGGTTCTACAAAAGGCTACGGTGACGTGAAGTTAGGATGCATTACCATTTCGGGAGTCCTTTATGTCAAAAATCTTAAGTTTAACCTTTTCAGCATGAGTCAATTTGTTGATAAAGGATACTTCATCAAAATCAAAAGTGATGAATGTAAATTTATAGACTTTGAGACAAAGAAGGTCATTATGGTTTCTAGAAGATCAGGAGGCATGTACACTGTAGATTGGTCTTCAGCAATCGTTGAAAAATGCCTTGTCTCAGATCACGATTGCCTTGCTGAAAAAGCATGGTTATGGCATAAACGAACAAGTCACCTAAACTTCAAGACGCTGAATAAGCTGTCTAAAAAGGCACTTGTAGTTGGATTACCTAAGGTTAATTTCAAGAAGGATGGTGTTTGCAATGCATGTCAACAAGGAAAGCAAACCAAATCTTCTTTTAAGAACAAGGCAGTACCGTCAACTACAAAACCTTTACAACTCTTGCACATGGAATTGTTTGAATCTTCTTCAATAAGATATGCTGGTAAGAAGTATGGTCTGGTGGTGGTAGATGACTATTCAAGATTCACTTAGGTAGTATTTATCAAATACAAGTCTGAAACAAGGACTGAAATACCTATCTTGCTGAATAAGCTTGAAGTCATGAAAAATGACAAGGTAAAATCATGTAGGGGGTTCTTTCAGGGTTACTAAGTCAAGATATAAGGACAGACCATGGTACTGAGTTTGTAAACCAGTACATAACTGAGTATTGCACTTCAAAAGGCATACTACATCAGTTATCCTCAGTAAGGACACCACAACAAAACGGTGTTGTGATGAATGTGTATTTTACACTTTCATTTGAGTCTTTTTCACCTATTTTAGCTATCCTCTATGTTAATTTAGCTATATTTTAGTGCATTTTATTAGAATAGTGTCACGTTTCCCTTTATTTTTTATTTTACAGGTTTTGGTTGAAAAACGAGGTTTTCCGGGAAATTATATTGAAGTAGACAAGGAATTGGTGTTCCAGAAGCCTAATTGGAGTATCTGAAAGATTTCAGATAGGATTTGAAGTCTAGGGGTCAAATCTGGAGGCTAGAAGGTCACTAGAAGTCAGAAACCGAGTCCGAAAAGGAGAAGAAATTCAAAAACGCGTCGAAAACGCGTTTTAGGCCGAAAAAACCTCCCGGGCGATGGGCGAATCGCCCTGCACCAGGAGAATCGCCCGGTGTGTGGGGCCCTTCGCCCCACACAATTCGTAGCCTATATATAGTTGCTCAGTTTTTCTCCGTATTTTTCATACTTTTCCAGACCTTTTCTCTCACCTTTCTCTGTAGTTTTAGGTAGGAATTTCCAGAGCCTGTTCTGGGGGTTCTTAGCTTAGGAGATACTTTTTCTTAGTAGATTGGAGCTTGTAAGATCGCGATTCTTCGGAGATTGACAACCTTCGGTAACATTGTATCTTACAGTTTTTCTACTAATTTTTATATATCTTTCATCATGTTTTCATTCATTCGTGGTATGATTTCTGTTGATTGCATGGCAACTATGAGTAGCTAAACTTCTCGTTGGTGATAGTATGTGATTTCTTAGCGAAGGGTTGATAATTATGCTAATGGCTATATCGCTCATTATACTCTGTGTTATTGCTTTATTTCTTTGATCTATCTAAATCTCTATCTTCGTATTGTTGAATAATTACTGAACACAATTGGACAATTCATTGATCTTTCGATCTATCTAAATCTATATCTTCGTAGTGTTGAGTAATTACAACTGGACAATTCATTGATCAAAGATCTCCATGCAAGACCGAGGAATTTATGCATGATTATTAACCCGGTATGCTTTGAATGACCATACTATCACCAATCTCCATTATCTGTTAAGAAAAACCTTTGCTAAGTCGTCCGCTGTTTTATATTCTCAAATTAGATTTGATAAAGCTAGTTATAGTCCTTAGAGATCGACACTCGAGGTTATTCTACTGCTACACAACAGTTTTCGTTGTAGTTGTGAATTGCCTTTGGCTAAAGACAAATTTATTTGATTAATTGGACCTGACAATTCCCGTTCCATCAAATTGGCGCCGTTACCGGGGACTATACTCCTTTTTTCTGTTTAATTTGTTTATATTTTCAGCATTCAATTCCTAGTTCTAGTAGTTTTAGTTTTCCTTTTTAATCTCTCTCTCTGATACTGCTTTCCTAGTTTGTTACAGATAGTGTATGCCACATACACGATCTAAAGGAACACCGCTTGCTGATTCAATTGATGAGATCGACAGAGTCTACCACCAAAGAAGGCGACTACTTCAAAGGCGTGAACTAGAGGAAATAGAGGATACTGTTAGGTAACTCGTAATTTTGATGAGCAATTAACCATGCTAAATTAAGAACAGTCCAGTAACTAGTACTCTTAAGGTCCATAGGATTTTAGAATTTTAAGGACATTGTAAAAGAGGAACGTCTGCTGATGACTTAGATAGGTGTTAGATAAGTTATTTCTTTTGTGTATGACGTATTTTATTTTCTGAGAAGAAAATAATTTATTGACACTTTAGCGTATGATATATTTTATTTTCTGAAAAGAAAATATCTTATTGATGCTTAGCTTTAATTAATCTTATTTTCTGAAAAGAAAATGACCTATTGAAGCATTTGCTGAAGATGTATTTTGTTTATTACAAACAAATTATTGAAGCAAATAAGAAACCGGTCAGAATATTGAAGACTTTTGAAGATCTGAAGACTTGAAGACTTGAAGACTTGAAGATTTCTGAAGACTGGTAAGGCACGTGTTGCTCAGAAAGTGAAATTTTCAGCAACAGCATTGCATAAGTGAAAATCTGAAAGACAGAGTAGGTTGTGCTTGCTGAAACTGAGAATGAACACTTGCTGATGAACATATGTGACCTCTTGCTGAATGTACGTGATTTTGCGCTCCAATGTTACTGTTTGAATTCTATTCAAATGTGCATTTAATGCAAAGCTTACACGCGAAGGACATGAAGACTAGAAGACAAACAAAGGTTGCTGCTGAAAGTAAAAAAGCAAGATAGTGACATGTTAAGGAACAAAAGCCTTAGGATTTGAAATTCAAACGGCTCCTTACTTGCACTATAAATAGAGGTCATCCGGCAAAGAGTTGAAGGGTGTCAACAACGTGATCAAACTCTCACTTGTGCTTAAAAACTCACAAACCTTCAAACACTCTTACTGCCATTGATCCGTTCCAAGACTTAAAGCTTGAAAAAGCTACTTGTGAAGAAGTAGAACAAACTCGGCTAAGAAATTAGTTAAGTGTTCTTTCTTTCGAACAAGAACAAGTCTTGACACCAGAAACAATCAAACTTGTTTACTGAAAAGTATTCAAAGTTGTGTTTCTTAGATTACTTGTTGTAACTGAATAAGTTATAATTAAGTTATCTCACCCCAAAACTCTCTAACTGAAAATAAACCCTTTCAGGCGTGATATTCAGGGGGAACTTAATCGAGCATAGTTTTGCTGATTAAAAGTACCAAGTTTGGTGGAGAACAAGGTTGCGTTCTCTAGATTAGGTTGGAAACGAAGCAAGTGTCCTTTGGTTTCTGTTTGAATCGCTTTAGATAGAAGTTGTAAGGAACCTCAATCATATCTTAGTGGATTCAGTCCTAAAAAGGACAAAGTGGATTAGTTGAGAGATTACGCCACTCTCAGATACCACTATAAAAGCGTTTGTGTGATTTACTTACTGCATTTAGCTTTCAGCAAATTATATCTGTTTGTACACAGTCACTCACTTCACTTGCTGAAACCCTTTACTTGCTGAAAGAGCACTTATTGTTTCAAAGACTTCCGCTCTCTGATTTAAGTACCAGCAAACCAAGTTACTGGAAAGTAACTTACGCTTGCTGAGAAAGTTAAGTATCAGCAACCTCTTTACTGAAAAGTAATAAGTACTTGCTGAGAAAGTTTTTAAACGACAAAAGTTTGAAAAGACTATTCATCCCCCCCCCCTAGTCTTTTCTTGTTGTTTAAAGGGACCAACAAGTGGTATCAGAGCAGGAGGTTCTTTAGCCTTCTGCACTGAACCTAGATCCCCTTAAGTGCTTTCCGTAAATCACTTTCACTTGATCAGTTTGGTAGTGCTTTGCTGACAGGATGTCTTTAGGAGATGCTCCCTTGCTGAAGCTGGAAAATTACGAGAAATGGCGAAACAACATGATGTTACATCTTGAGGCCATTAGTGATGAGATGGTCACCGTCATTAATGATGGACCTATCAAGATCACCAAGGTTGAAAGGAGTTTCCCTCATAGAACCACTGAAGCTGGAAAGGAAACTATCCAAGGCGAACCATCAGATACGGTTGTGCCAAAACCAAGGGAGGAATGGACTTCTGACGAAGCTAAGAGATTCCGTCTTGATGGCCAAGCAAGAAATATCATCATCAGATCAACTCCGGATACCATACAGTGCAAACTGTGGGGTGCTAAGACTGCTAAGGAGGCTTGGAAAATGGTTCAAGATCTTTGTGCTGGATCTGACAAAACCAAGGAAAACAAACTTGAAGTACTTAAGCTGAAGTTTCAAAACTTAAGCAAGGTGCTAATGAGTCACTGGAAGACTTGGACTTCAGATTCACAACTCTTGTTAGTGAAATGGCAGCGCTGGGTGTTGGAAATCTTTATTCAGATTCTGAGAAAGTGAAAACTATCATCAGAAGTTTGAATCAAGAATGGATCCATACTCAGAATTTCTATTATAATCAAGGAATGCCTGACATTACACCAACTGAGTTGTTCTCTCATCTTGCTACTGTCAATTATGAGACAAAGCAAAGAGAAAATGTGTTTGCTGAAAAATCGCAAAACATTGCTCTTGCTGCAAAGCCGTCATCTTCTGAAAAGAAGAATGATAAAGAGCCTGCTGATGAAAATGCTTTAGTTGTTAAAAACATGAAGAAATTCATCAGTAAGGAACTTGAAAGGCGAAAAGCAAAAGAGAAGCTGAAAAAGCATCTTGGTAATAACTACCATAAGTACAAGAATGATACTAGCTCGCTGAACAAGCAAGCTCAGCAAGCTACATCATCAGAAGAACCAGCAGTTGGAAATGATCTATGTTTATACTGCAAAAAGCCTGGACACTTCAAAGCTAATTGCCCTCTGCTGAAAGGCAAATCTGCTGAAAAGAAGAAGAAGTTCAAAAGAGCTTTCATTGCTAAAGAAAAGAAGAAGCTTCAAGCAAAAATCGATGCATTGTGCATTGAGACAAGCTCCGAAGACAGTGAGGATGAAAGTTCAGACACCGACGATGAAGAAGCCACTCTAGACGTGGAGATTGGCAAAGAAGTGTGTGGAATAGCTATGGAAGCTTATCCAGATGTGTCGAACTACGAATTCTGCCTCATGGCCGGCCAGGTAAATAATTCTACCTCTGACTCAGATTCAGAAAGTGAAGACGAGATTGACCTTGACAAGATTCAAGGAGAAATCGAAAGATTTGAGAAAACTCTCAGCAAACAGCAAGAAAAACTTCAACTTGCTGAAACTCTGACCAAGCAAACTACTGAAAAGTATGTTTTGCTGTAAGAAGAAACAGAAGAAAAGGATGCTGAAATAAGGCGTCTTAAGAAGTTGATTGCTGAGGCTGCTGAGAAAAATTCTCAAATGGCATTAGAATTAGATGAGTATCAGTCCTCAATTCTAAAGTTTACTTGCTGAAATCCAAGAAATGAAAAAGATGAAAATCAATTTCAAATCCTATGTGGAAGCAAGTAATACGCTGACTGAACTAAACTCTTATTTGAGAGATCCATCTCAGAAAGAAGGTTTAGGAGCAACGTGTGAAGGTGATAACGTAGAAATCTTGAGAAAAGATAAATCACCTATCTCCTTTGTACGTGCTACTGATAGTAGTCCACCAGCAATCTATCAGTTTGGTCAAACTAAGGTTGCTGAAACATGCAATCAAGTACCTATGAACATAAAGCCCGCTGTTGCTACTCAAAGTAACAAGACTTTAAAAGAAAAACAGGTTTCTGAGAAGCAAACTGGAAAGAAAAAGAATGCCGTGAAGCATTCCGCCAAACAAGTTGCTGAAAAGCAAGTTGTTAAGTCTAAAGGCAAGATTACCAAAGTAATCAGAAGTCCTTTGCTGACAAACCTGAATCAAGTAAGGTTGCTGAAGCTAAAGCTCAGCATTCTCCAAAGAGTGGACTCGGTTTCAAAACCAAGCAAAGTCAACTCTTTCATGAGTATAAGCAAAGTCAGCAAAGATACTTCAAAGAGATGAAGAAAACCAAGCCTAAGAGTTCTGAAAAGACTCCCAATGCTAGGACTAGAAGGAACCTTGCTAGAAAAGAACTTACTGAAAAGTATGTTCAGCAAAAAGGTCAACAGAGCAAGACACCACATCAGAAAGTGGATTTGACCAGCACGAGTCAAAAGTCTTTCAGCTCAAAACCTCCTAGTTCCTCAGCAAGTAGAAAACAAGTCAAAGTTGAAAAACTTCAGACTTGGGTTTCCACTGGACGCATTCTTGAACATGTTAATGGACATCCATCATTGGATAATTAACTTGTTTGCTCTTGATTGTGCAGACTGCAGCCACGGAGACAAACGATGCAATCTGGCACTTTGATAGTGGTTGTGGAAAGCACATGACGGGCAACAAGAATAACCTTATAAACTATAGACGGTGGTCTAAAGGTCCAACATAAGGTTTGCTGGTGGAGGCTCCGGATCTACAAAAGGCTATGGTGATGTGAAGTGGGATGCATAACCATTTCTGGAGTTCTTTATGTCAAAAATCTTAAGTTTAACCTTTTCAGCATGAGTCAATTTGCTGACAAAGGATACTTCATCGAAATTAAAAGTGATGAATGTAAACTTGTAGATTTTGAGACTAAAAAGGTTATAAGATTGCAAGAAGATCAGGAGGCTTGTACACCGTTGATTGGTCTTCAGCAAACGTTGAAAAATGCCTTGTCTCAGATCATGATTGCCTTGCTGAAAAAGCATGGTTATGGCATAAACGAACAAGTCATCTAAACTTCAAGACGCTGAATAAGCTGTCTAAAAAGGCACTTGTAGTTGGATTACCTAGGGTTACTTTTAAGAAGGATGGTGTTTGCAATGCATGTCAGCAAGGAAAGCAAACCAAATCTTCTTTCAAGAACAAGGCAGTACCGTCAACTACAAAACCTTTACAACTCTTACACATGGACTTGTTTGAATCTTCTTCAACAAGCTATGCTGGTAAGAAGTATGGTCTAGTCGTGGTAGATGACTATTCAAGATTCACTTGGGTAGTATTCATCAAGCACAAATCTGAACCAAGACTGAAATACCTAACTTGCTGAATAAGCTTGAAGTCATGAAAAATGACAAGGTAAGAGTCATAAGGACAGACCATGGTACTGAGTTTGTAAACCAGTACATAACTGAATATTGTACCTCCAAAGGTATTCAACATCAGTTATCCTCAGTAAGGACACCACAGCAAAATGGTGTTGCTGAACGGAAGAATCGTACCCTGAAAGAAGCCGCAAGAACAATGCTTGCTGACACTGAGATAAGTGAGGCTTACTGGGTTGAAGCGATTAATACCGCCTGCTATACTCAAAATAGATGTTTGATTACTAAGGAATACAACAAAACTCCTTATGAATTGTTTGTTGGAAGACCTCCTAACATCACTCATCTAAGAGTATTTGGTTGCAAGTGTTTCGTTCTTAACAATGGTAGAGAATACCTAAGAACATTCAACCAAAGGCAGACGAAGCGATATTTCTTGGCTACTCCTTGCATAGTAAAGCTTACAGAGTTTACAACAAAAAGGCACAAAAGATTGAAGAATCTGTGCATGTTGTATTCTACGAAAAGACACAAGGTGTGCCTGCTGAAGAAGAAATATCAGAATGTATGAAAAAGCTAATCATACATGAGCAAAGAACTGAATCTGATGCTAGGCAAATCAAGTCACTTGAACTAAATGATGTTGACAATGATTCTCCTCCCCCTGAGTCTTGACAGATAAAAATAGTTCACG
>CM051457.1:81457269-81556085 GCA_028274465.1 Plantago ovata
TATAAATAGAGGTTATCCGGCAACCAGTTGAAGTGTGTCAACAACGTGATCAAAACTCTCATGTGCTTAAAACTCACAAACTTCAAACATCTACTGCCATTGATCCGTTCCAAGACTTAAAGCTTGAAAAAGCTACTTGTGAAGAAGTAGAACCAAACGGCTAAGAAATTAGTTAAGTGTTCTTTCTTTCGAACAAGAACAAGTCTTGACACCAGAAAACAATCAAACTTGTTTACTGCAAAGTATTCAAAGTTGTTTCTTAGATTACTTGTTGTAACTGAATAAGTTATAATTAAGTCATCTCACCCCAAAACTCTCTAACTGAAAATACACCCTTTCAGGCGTGATATTCAGGGGGAACTTAATCGAGCATAGTTTTGCTGATTAAAAGTACCAAGTTTGGTGGAGAACAAGGTTGAGTTCTCTAGTTTAGGTTGGAGACAAAGCAAGTGTGCTTTGGTTTCTGTTGAATCGCTTTAGATAGGAGTTGTAAGGAACCTCAATCATATCTTAGTGGATTCAGTCCTAGAAAGGACAAAGTGGATTAGTTGAGAGATTACGCCACTCTCAGATACCACTATAAAGCGTTTGTGTGATTTACTTACTGCATTTAGCTTTCAGCAATTATATCTGTTTGTACACAGTCACTCACTTCACTTGCTGAAACTCTTTACTGCTGAAAGAGCACTTATGTTTCAAAGACTTCCGCTCTCTGATTTAAGTATCAGCAAACCAAGTTACTGGAAAGTAACTTACGCTTGCTGAGAAAGTTAAGTATCAGCAACCTCATTACTGAAAAGTAATAAGTACTTGCTGAGAAAGTTTTAAACGACAAAAGTTGAAAAGACTATTCACCCCCCCCCCTAGTCTTTTTCTTGTTGTTTAAAGGGACCAACAAGTGGTATCAGAGCAGGAGGTTCTTTAGCCTTCTGCACTGAACCTAGATCCCCTTAAGTGCTTTCCGTAAATCACTCTCACTTGATCAGTTTGGTAGTGCTTTGCTGACAGGATGTCTTTAGGAGATGCTCCTTGCTGAAGCTGGAAAATTACGAGAAATGGCGAAACAACATGATGCTACATCTTGAGGCCATTAGTGATGAGATGGTCACCGTCATTAATGATGGACCTATCAAGATCACAAGGTTGAAAGGAGTTCCCTCATAGAACACTGAAGCTGGAAAGGAACCATCCAAGGCGAACCATCAGATACGTTGTGCCAAAACCAAGAGAGGAATGGACTTCTGACGAAGCTAAGAGATTCCGTCTTGATGGCCAAGCAAGAAATATCATCATCAGATCAACTCCGGATACCATACAGTGCAAATGTGGGGGTGCTAAGACTGCTAAGGAGGCTTGGAAAATGGTTCAAGATCTTTGTGCTGGATCTGACAAAACCAAGGAAACAAACTTGAAGTACTTAAGCTGAAGTTTCAAAACTTTAAGCAGGTGCTAACGAGTCACTGGAAGACTTGGACTTCAGATTCACAACTCTTGTTAGTGAAATGGCAGCGCTGGGTGTTGGAAATCTTTATTCAGATTCTGAGAAAGTGAAAACTATCATCAGAAGTTTGAATCAAGAATGGATCCATACTCAGAATTTCTATTATAATCAAGGAATGCCTGACATTACACCAACTGAGTTGTTCTCTCATCTTGCTACTGTCAATTATGAGACAAAGCAAAGAGAAAAATGTGTTGCTGAAAATCGCAAAACATTGCTCTTGCTGCAAAGCCGTCATCTTCTGAAAGAAGAATGATAAGAGCCTGCTGATGAAAATGCTTTAGTTGTTAAAAACATGAAGAAATTCATCAGTAAGGAACTTGAAGGCGAAAGCAAAAGAAAGCTGAAAAAGCATCTTGGTAATAACTACCATAAGTACAAGAAATCTAGCTCGCTGAACAAGCAAGCTCAGCAAGCTACATCATCAGAAGAACCAGCAGTTGGAAATGATCTATGTTTTTACTGCAAAAAGCTGGACACTTCAAAGCTAATTGCCCTTGCTGAAAGGCAAATCTGCTGAAAAGAAGAAGAAGTTCAAAAGAGCTTTCATGCTAAAGAAAAGAAGAAGCTTCAAGCAAAATCGATGCATTGTGCATTGAGACAAGCTCCGAAGACAGTGAGGATGAAAGTTCAGACACCGACGATGAAGAAGCCACTCTAGACGTGGAGATTGGCAAAGAAGTGTGTGGAATAGCTATGGAAGCTTATCCAGATGTGTCGAACTACGAATTCTGCCTCATGGCCGGCCAGGTAAATAATTCTACCTCTGACTCAGATTCAGAAAGTGAAGACGAGATTGACCTTGACAAGATTCAAGGAGAAATCGAAAGATTTGAGAAAACTCTCAGCAAACAGCAAGAAAAACTTCAACTTGCTGAAACTCTGACCAAGCAAACTACTGAAAAGTATGTTTTGCTGTAAGAAGAAACAGAAGAAAAGGATGCTGAAATAAGGCGTCTTAAGAAGTTGATTGCTGAGGCTGCTGAGAAAAATTCTCAAATGGCATTAGAATTAGATGAGTATCAGTCCTCAATTCTAAAGTTACTTGCTGAAATCCAAGAAATGAAAAAGATGAAAATCAATTTCAAATCCTATGTGGAAGCAAGTAATACGCTGACTGAACTAAACTCTTATTTGAGAGATCCATCTCAGAAAGAAGGTTTAGGAGCAACGTGTGAAGGTGATAACGTAGAAATCTTGAGAAAAGATAAATCACCTATCTCCTTTGTACGTGCTACTGATAGTAGTCCACCAGCAATCTATCAGTTTGGTCAAACTAAGGTTGCTGAAACATGCAATCAAGTACCTATGAACATAAAGCCCGCTGTTGCTACTCAAAGTAACAAGACTTTAAAAGAAAAACAGGTTTCTGAGAAGCAAACTGGAAAGAAAAAGAATGCCGTGAAGCATTCCGCCAAACAAATTGTTGAAAAGCAAGTTGTTAAGTCTAAGGCAAGATTACCAAAAGTAATCAGAAGTCCTTTGCTGACAAACCTGAATCAAGTAAGGTTGCTGAAGCTAAAGCTCAGCATTCTCCAAAGAGCGGACTCGGTTTCAAAACCAAGCAAAGTCAACTCTTTCATGAGTATAAGCAAAGTCAGCAAAGATACTTCAAAGAGATGAAGAAAACCAAGCCTAAGAGTTCTGAAAAGACTCCCAATGCTAGGACTAGAAGGAACCTTGCTAGAAAAGAACTTACTAAAAAGTATGTTCAGCAAAAAGGTCAACAGAGCAAGACACCACATCAGAAAGTGGATTTGACCAGCACGAGTCAAAAGTCTTTCAGCTCAAAACCTCCTAGTTCCTCAGCAAGTAGAAAACAAGTCAAAGTTGAAAAACTTCAGACTTGGGTTTCCACTGGACGCATTCTTGAACATGTTAATGGACATCCATCATTGGATAATTAACTTGTTTGCTCTTGATTGTGCAGACTGCAGCCACGGAGACAAACGATGCAATCTGGCACTTTGATAGTGGTTGTGGAAAGCACATGACGGGCAACAAGAATAACCTTATAAACTATAGACGGTGGTCTAAAGGTCCAACAATAAGGTTTGCTGGTGGAGGCTCCGGATCTACAAAGGCTATGGTGATGTGAAGTTGGGATGCATAACCATTTCTGGAGTTCTTTATGTCAAAAATCTTAAGTTTAACCTTTTCAGCATGAGTCAATTTGCTGACAAAGGATACTTCATCGAAATTAAAAGTGATGAATGTAAACTTGTAGATTTTGAGACTAAAAAGGTTATAATGATTGCAAGAAGATCAGGAGGCTTGTACACCGTTGATTGGTCTTCAGCAAACGTTGAAAAATGCCTTATCTCAGATCATGATTGCCTTGCTGAAAAAGCATGGTTATGGCATAAACGAACAAGTCATCTAAACTTCAAGACACTGAATAAGCTGTCTAAAAAGGCACTTGTAGTTGGATTACCTAGGGTTACTTTTAAGAAGGATGGTGTTTGCAATGCATGTCAGCAAGGAAAGCAAACCAAATCTTCTTTCAAGAACAAGGCAGTACCGTCAACTACAAAACCTTTACAACGCTTACACATGGACTTGTTTGAATCCTCTTCAACAAGCTATGCTGGTAAGAAGTATGGTCTAGTCGTGGTAGATGACTATTCAAGATTCACTTGGGTAGTATTCATCAAGCACAAATCTGAAACCAAGACTGAAATACCTAACTTGCTGAATAAGCTTGAAGTCATGAAAAATGACAAGGTAAGAGTCATAAGGACAGACCATGGTACTGAGTTTGTAAAACAGTACATAACTGAATATTGTACCTCCAAAGGTATTCAACATCAGTTATCCTCAGTAAGGACACCACAGCAAAATGGTGTTGCTGAACGGAAGAATCGTACCCTGAAAGAAGCCGCAAGAACAATGCTTGCTGACACGGAGATAAGTGAGGCTTACTGGGTTGAAGCGATTAATACCGCCTGCTATACTCAGAATAGATGTTTGATTACTAAGGAATACAACAAAACTCCTTATGAATTGTTTGTTGGAAGACCTCCTAACATCACTCATCTAAGAGTATTTGGTTGCAAGTGTTTCGTTCTTAACAATGGTAGAGAATACCTAAGAACATTTCAACCAAAGGCAGACGAAGCGATATTTCTTGGCTACTCCTTGCATTGTAAAGCTTACAGAGTTTACAACAAAAAGGCACAAAAGATTGAAGAATCTGTGCATGTTGTATTCTACGAAAAGACACAAGGTGTGCCTGCTGAAGAAGAAATATCAGAATGTATGAAAAAGCTAATCATACATGAGCAAAGAACTGAATCTGATGCTAGGCAAATCAAGTCAATTGAACTAAATGATGATTCTGACAATGATTCTCCTCCCCCGAGTCATGACAAGATAAATATAGTTCACGACAAAGAATTTCCAGCAAAAGATGCGGTTGCTCCGGAAGTTGCTGAAATTACGCAATCTCTAGTGCCTGCTGATGAAGTACCTCAACCCAGCAATGCTGAGCAAGCAGTTGCTGATGATCAAATCTCAGCAGAGACACAAATTCCCAGTAGTACAGAACAAGTACATACTGAAGAGTCACATGCTGATAAGCAAACGTATCCTGATCCAACAAACAGGAAACCTGTTAATAAATGGATTAGAGATCATCCCTCTACGGATATGATTGGCGATATTAATAAACGCCAAGTGACTAGATCCAAAGCTACTCAAGGACTTGCTGAAGAAGCAACTGTCGTAGAAGTAGAATCTTTATTCTCTTGCTTTGTTTCAGAAATTGAACCTAAAACCATAGAAGAAGCTTTGAAGCATTCTGAATGGATAAAGGCAATGCAAGAAGAATTGGATCAATTTGAAAGAAACAAAGTCTGGAAACTTGTGCCACTTGCTGAAAATAAGAAAGCTATTGGTACAAAGTGGGTGTTCAGAAACAAGCTGAGCGAGTCTGGTGAAGTAACAAGAAACAAAGCACGCTTAGTTGCTCAAGGTTACTGTCAGACTGAAGGATTGGACTATGATGAGTCTTACGCTCCAGTTGCAAGATTGGATGCAATTAGGCTTTTCTTGGCCTTTGCTGCTCACAATGACTTCATTGTTTACCAAATGGATGTTAAGAGTGCATTCTTAAATGGTGAACTTGCTGAAGAAGTCTACCTAGAACAACCCCCTGGCTTTGAACTTCCCTCAGAAACCAAGATGGTATATAAGCTTCAGAAAGCTGTATATGTTCTAAAGCAAGCACCAAGAGCATGGTATGATACCTTAGCTAAGTTCTTGCTGGAAAATGGTTTCAAGAAAGGTGAAGTTGACAAAACTCTTTTTACCATGAACCATGATGGTAAATTAATTTTAGTTCAAATTTATGTGGATGACATAATTTTTGGATCTAAGGATAAGCAACTTTGTGATGATTTTGCCAAACTCATGACAAATAAGTTTGAAATGAGTATGATGGGAAAATTGAATTATTTCCTAGGGTTGCAAGTCAAGCAACTCAAAGATGGAATATTCATAAATCAAGCAAAGTATGCGAAAGAAATGCTCATAAAGTTTAGGATCAAAGAGGATGAAAAACCTGAAAAGATCCCTATGAGTGTTGGTACCAAATTGGGCTATACTAAAGAGGACAAAAGTGTTGAAGAACACAAGTATAGGAAGCTCATTGGTTCCTTGTTGTATTTAACAGCAAGTAGACCTGACATTCAGTATGCTGTTTGTGTGTGTGCAAGATTCCAATCGGGTCCAAGAGAATCACACTACAAAAAGACAATTAAAATACTGAAATATGTTAAAGGTACAGTCAATGTTGGATTATGGTATCCAAAAGATTCTGGACTTGAATTGGTTGGCTATTCTGATGCTGATCATGGTGGATCAACTCTTGATAGAAAAAGTACCTCTGGAACTTGTCAGTTTTTGGGTACTAGATTAATATCATGGTTCAGCAAAGAAGCAAACGTGTGTCGCCAATTCATCTACTGAATCTGAATACATTGCAGCTGGTTGTTGCACAGCTCAAATCCTATGGATTCAGCAACAATTAAGAGATTATGGTATTTCTGCAAAGAAAACACCAATCTTTTGTGATAATACAAGTGCTATTGCAATTACGCAAAATCCTAAGTTTCACTCTAGGACCAAGCACATTGATATTAGACATCATTTCATTAGAGATCATGTGGAAAAAGGTGATATTGAGGTTGTGAAAGTAGGTACTGAAGATCAGCTTGCTGACATCGTTACCAAGCCCCTACCGGATAATAGGTTCGCAATGCTAAGGTATAACCTTGGATTGATTGAACTACCTTAATAAAGGATACACTTGGCAGAATGCTGAAACAAGGTATTCAGCAAGCCAAAGTATTCCTATCGAAAAGACCAAGTCACTGATTTCTTCTAAGAAATGATAAGTCACAACATGATTGCTGAAACAGGCATTCAGCAAGTAATTCCTTCAAAACAGGTATTTGTTAGGAAACTTGATCACTTGCGGAGACAGGAACTCAGTAAGTGAAAGAACTTAAGGATTGCTGAGACGGGTACTTAGACAATCAAAAGATACTGAAACAGGTATTCAAGTATCAAAGGAATTTTCTGAAACGGGAATTCAGAAAAAGAGCAAAATCTCATCTCTCAGATTTTACCAAAGGATGTCTCAAAGTGCAAAAAGAATTTACTGATACGGGAAATCAGAAATATCTTTTAAACTTAGAAAATATGAGATATCTAAGTAACGGGGAACTTTCAGCAAGTATCTAGATTGTTAATTCAAACTCGCTGAAAAGATTCTTGTCTATTTCAGCAAGCAATCTATCCCTTATTACTCGGTAAAATCAATTTGTGACGTTAAGCTGGCACAGATAAACTCGCAATAAATCATGACATGAAATTCAATCGTGGCCATTGATTAAAAGGAGTTATTAATCTAACGGCTAACAAAACAAAGAGAGAGAGTGCTCTGACGGTTTTAGTTAGTGGGCCACTACGCATTCAATGCAAAGGCTCCACTATCTCCAGTGTTTCTCTGTTTTACCCTTGCTGAGAGCTCAAATCGATTGAGTTTCTCACACACCAGAGACACTATATAAAGAAGGAGTTAGAGAAATGACAAAATTCTTTAACTCACATTTCCTTTCTCTGCAATTTCTAGCCTGAAACTACTGTACCTCCGGTCAAAAAGCAAACTATCTCTTTTCGTACAATTTCTTGCTCTATATAAGAAATGGCTCCCAAGAGACAGTCATCTAAGTCCTCAAAATCGTCAAAGGTTGACAGTGCTGAAACACGCATTGCTCCGTTGACTGCTCCGGTGACTTCTCTGACCCAAGACACAGCGAAAGTTGTGTTGAAAAATGACCGAATCACTGTAAAACCTATGCCTCCGTCATATCTTGACACTGCAAAGTGTGAGATGTTGATGCAATGGGGCGGGTTTGCAAAAGAAAAGTACATTAGGTACTTTTATGAACAAGAACTTGATGACCAAAATGAAGAGGCGCTTGAGTTCATCAAGCAGCAAGGCCTCATGAACTTTATCTCTGCTCGCACTAAGCAAGTGAGCATGATTGATACTATGGAGTTCTACAATAATGCAGAAATCCAGTCCCTTACTGATAGTAAAGGAGTCACTGAAAAAGTGATCTTTACTACAGTTCAGAACACGCAAATCGTCCTGAAATGGACTGATTTAGCGGAGATTTTTCAGATTCCAACCACTGGAACTGAAGATGACGTCACTGCTTCTGATGAAGAAATTGAAGCTTTCTACAGTGACGTCAGAAATGCAAAAATGAAGAAAGGCGAGATAGCTCCCGTGACTTGGACAAAGCACGTTAAGAGAAAGCATCTCTGCCATTCACTTGGTCTAGTAGCTCTGCTACTGATTAAAGTTCTTGACTCCCAAGTTGGAGGAATTGACCAAGTAGGCCTGAGAAGATGGCCATTGCTGATGCATATCTATGAAAATAAATCGGAACTTAACTGGGCTAAGTACATTTTCAACAGGCTTGTTGATTGTGTTACTAAGTTTAAAGTAAAGGTAGAAGACAACAAGGTCTCACCTTTCTTTCCAGTTATGTATGGAATCAAGATATGCTATATCCTTGAACATTTCAGGATTCAGCTAAGAAACCCATTGCCAATCAAGAAATCTGTGTGCAATGTGGGAAGATCTTTCTACAAGCAGAATGTACCTAAGATTGCTGGTAAGAAAACCAAGAAGACAACAACTGCAAATGTTGTCAGCACAAGCCAGCAAGAAAGGTATACAACAGCTGCAGATGTTACCACTCAGCAACTTAGAGATGAAACTGCTGTTGGAGGTGGTAACACAAATGAAACTGCTGTAGAAAATCAACAAGGTACGTGTACAACAGCCGTTGCTGAAAATGCAACAATAGATGACTCTGGGAAACTGGAGAAATCTAAAAAGAAAAAGAGGAAAGCTGATGATGACACTCAGACTGCAGCGTCATCAGCAAATCCCGTACCTAAGAGGAAACGGACAAGTAACAAAAGAAAGAAGACAGTGGCTTCTCAGTCAGTCCCCAATGTCCAAGACTTCTCAGTCAATTCCCAGACAAATGCTGAAACGCATTTGGCAGTAGATGTTGCTGAAATAATTACTGAAACATACATCAGCAATGTTGAAGTGTTTGCGGAAGCCTTCAACAATCAACTTAACGTTGATAACTCTACTGAGAATAGACCACAAGGCAGTGGAAATGAAATTCCTGCCCAAGTTCCAGATATCTACATTGTAGATAATCTAGATGATCAAACCATGGAACCAGTAAGCGACATTGCTGCTGATCTGCAAAGAGCGGCACTTGCTGATGCTGCTGAACAGATGGTTGTTGAACAAGCAACTCATCAAGTTGCTGAAACCCAGCTTGCTGATGGACCAGTTGTTGAGCTAGTCATTCTGACAGATGATGAAGAAGAAGAAGAAGATGAGAACATTCCCACTGATCCCAGTGATGATGAAGGGAAAGATTCTAAGGACAAGAAGGATGACGATGATGACAATCAAGGTCCAAGTCCTGGTGCTGGTGAATTAAAGTTAACAGCTGCTGAAAGTAATCCCTCTGACAATCAGCAAGCTGAACAACAACAATCTCAGCAAGAATCTCAACCTCCTCCTGCTGATGCTGAAAATCAAGCACCTGTACAAGGTGCTGATACTGAAGAAGAATACGCCAGAAAAAGGGCTGCCTTGAAAAATGGCAAGAGTCCAGTTTCTGATGCCAAGGTTACTGAAGAAAACCTTGAAGATGAGGATGAAGAAGATGAAGATTACCAACGAGCTCTACAAAATAGTCTCGTGATCCATGCAAGGCATACGCAGGATCTGGAAATTGGTGAATCTTCAAGACCAAAATCGAAGGAAGTTCCATCCCTTCCACTTACTACTGGCGCAACTCCAGTTATTGAGTCTCAAACGTTGCCTTCAGCAACTACTCAATTAAAACTAACTACTGGCGAAACTCCAGTAATTGAGCCCCAAACTCAATTGAAACAACTATCTACTGGTGAAACTCCAGTCGTTGAGTCTGACGTGTTGCCATCAGCAACCACTCAACAAAAAGGAAGTGAAGCTACTGACAAAGGCTCCAAAGTCGCTCAACTTGATGAATCTGAGGATGATGACGACTTATCAGAAAATGATGATGATCAATCCAAGCGAGACCCAAAAGTTGTTCAGATTCCTCCTCCTGATTACATCAATGATTTAGACGATGGTCTAAGAGCCGAATTGCTGACGCGTGATGATCAGTTTGCTTCTGAAATTAAGGTTCATTCCTTAACACCGCATTTAGTGCCGTTCCCAAGAGTTGAGGAGTTTACTCCCAGAATTCTAGCACTAAAGCAAGTCCATGATGCCTGCAAAGCTGAAGATGAGGCATTGCTTGCTGAGAGCCCACTTGACATTGGAAAAATACTGGCTACAGTGCTGAGACGCACTACAACTTTGACAATAGCTCACAGAGACATAAGTCTTTATCACAAGAGCTATGAAGAAGATGTAAGTCAGGCGCTCAAGCTTGCAAAAACTGCTCTTGTCAAAGCTCAGAATATTATGGATGAGAAGGCCGCAACAGAGAAAAGACATGAAGAGAACATGATGAACATTCAAAAAGAGTTAGAACAATGAACTCTGACCAACAAGAAATCATCATGAAGTATAACAGTCTCAACACTCTTGCTGAAAACTGCAATGAGTTTTATTCTCTGCACATCACTCCGATGTTGCAATCCATGTCTAAGGGGGAAAAGAAGAACACTAGAAAGAGAAATCAAACCCCTCCTACTCCTGCTGCTAATGTGCCACTTCCACTAGAACCTCTTGCTGAAAGAGAGCAAAGTTCTAAAAGACAAGCAGAAACTGAGTTAAATTCAGCAAGTACCAAAAAGAAAAAAACCGCTGCTGAAACTCAAGATTTCTGTCACAATGAAAGTCATCACAATCTGAATGAAGATGATGAAGAAGATGATGACAATCAAACAATAGCTCAAGCCATAAGAGCTAGACCCTTAACAGCCATAACTCCGTCTGGCCACTCAAGGCATTTTTCGTCTGACTCTTCAGCAAGAGATCAAGACAATGCTAAAACAAGAAGAAGAAGGCAAAGACAGGAAGAGAAAAGGCTGGCCAGCATTGCTATTGGCTCCGGCATTGAATATACAAAGACTAGCAATGATGAAACCACTCAGAATGTGATCAGAAACATTCATGGTTGCTGGATCCTAAAGCTGGAAGACTTGCTGGTAAATGAGTTCTTTCCTACAACCATTTTGAATCAGATGTTCAAATGGATTGAACTCAAGGTCCAAAGAAAGCAAAGGGAAGAATCCCTCTCAAGAAATATTGTTGGGAGATGGTTGAATCTTGAGGTCCATATAAGAAGAGTTGCCATTGGTAAGACATATAGACAAGAACCAGATTTGATAAAACCACCTGGCATCGCTTACTATGCTGACCCGGTAACAAAGAAACCGAAGAAGAAACTTGGATTGATTCCTTATGAGTACTTCTATCTCACTGCTAAGGATCAAGAAGAAGATCTTCTCTGGTTAAGAAAGATTCATCCGAGAAACATTTCAGATACACAGCTTCTCCATGCCAGCAATTGGGGCATGCATTTGTGGGTAATTAACTACATGGAAATGAATGCTGAAAAGCATCATCATACTGCCTGCAAAAATGCAAGAATTCTTCAACTACAAGTCCGTAGGCTTCTAGAAAACTACGAGAAGGATTGTGTTGAATTCACTGCTCTTGCTGAGAAGAGTGTAAGAGAGATTTTGAGAAAATCCTCTGAAAGAGTTTAAGTCCCTGCAATAGTTTTTTGTTAAAGTTTTTGTTTGCTGATTCATTGTTATCTATGCTTTCTTGTAATCTTCTGAATGATAACTTTCAGCAATGAATTCTTATTGACTCTTATTGGTTTTGATTATGCAACTTACTTATGCTTACTGTTTATTAATTCAAGTATGCTTGCATCATTAATCATCTGATTTATTCAACATCAGAAACCTCTAAAAGGGTAACAATTAATTTAGCCATGGATTGCTAACATCAAAAAGGGGGAAATTTGTTAGGTAACTTGTAATTTTGATGAGCAATTAACCATGCTAAATTAAGAACAGTCCAGTAACTAGTACTCTTAAGGTCCATAGGATTTTAGAATTTTAAGGACATTGTAAAAGAGGAACGTTTGCTGATGACTTAGATAGGTGTTAGATAAGTTATTTCTTTTGTGTATGACGTATTTTATTTTCAGAGAAGAAAATAATTTATTGACACTTTAGCGTATGATATATTTTATTTTCTGAAAAGAAAATATCTTATTGATGCTTAGCTTTAATTAATCTTATTTTCTGAAAAGAAAATGACCTATTGAAGCATTTGCTAAAGATGTATTTTGTTTATTACAAACAAATTATTGAAGCAAATAAGAAACCGGTCAGAATCTTGAAGACTTTTGAAGATCTGAAGACTTGAAGACTTGAAGACTTGAAGATTGCTGAAGACTGGTAAGGCACGTGTTGCTCAGAAAGTGAAATTTTTAGCAACAGCATTGCATAAGTGAAAATCTGAAAGACAGAGTAGGTTGTGCTTCCTGAAACTGAGAATGAACACTTGCTGATGAACATATGTGACCTCTTGCTGAATGTACGTGATTTTGCGCTCCAATGTTACTGTTTGAATTCTATTCAAATGTGCATTTAATGCAAAGCTTACACGCGAAGGACATGAAGACTAGAAGACAAACAAAGGTTGCTGCTGAAAGTACAAAAGCAAGATAGTGACATGTTAAGGAACAAAAGCCTTAGGATTTGAAATTCAAACGGCTCCTTACTTGCACTATAAATAGAGGTCATCCGGCAAAGAGTTGAAGGGTGTCAACAACGTGATCAAACTCTCACTTGTGCTTAAAAACTCACAAACCTTCAAACACTCTTACTGCCATTGATCCGTTCCAAGACTTAAAGCTTGAAAAAGCTACTTGTGAAGAAGTAGAACAAACTCGGCTAAGAAATTAGTTAAGTGTTCGTTCTTTCGAACAAGAACAAGTCTTGACACCAGAAACAATCAAACTTGTTTACTGCAAAGTATTCCAAGTTGTGTTTCTTAGATTACTTGTTGTAACTGAATAAGTTATAATTAAGTCATCTCACCCCAAAACTCTCTAACTGAAAATACACCCTTTCAGGCGTGATATTCAGGGGGAACTTAATCGAGCAAAGTTTTGCTGATTAAAAGTACCAAAGTTTGGTGGAGAACAAGGTTGAGTTCTCTAGTTTAGGTTGGAGACAAAGCAAGTGTGCTTTGGTTTCTGTTGAATCGCTTTAGATAGGAGATTGTAAGGAACCTCAATCATATCTTAGTGGATTCAGTCCTAGAAAGGACAAAGTGGATTAGTTGAGAGATTACGCCACTCTCAGATACCACTATAAAAGCGTTTGTGTGATTTACTTACTGCATTTAGCTTTCAGCAAATTATATTTGTTTGTACACAGTCACTCACTTCACTTGCTGAAATGCTTTACTTGCTGAAAGAGCACTTATTGTTTCAAAGACTTCCGCTCTCTGATTTAAGTACCAGCAAACCAAGTTACTGGAAAGTAACTTACGCTTGCTGAGAAAGTTAAGTATCAGCAACCTCTTTACTGAAAAGTAATAAGTACTTGCTGAGAATGTTTTTAAACGACAAAAGTTTGAAAAGACTATTCACCCCCCTCCCCTCTAGTCTTTTCTTGTTATTTAAAGGGACCAACAGATACTGATTTCTCTGAATCTCTACACAGTCTTTTCAAGGAAATCGACGGAATGGCAGAAGCTAGACCATTGAAAGCATGGGTTCAACCCTCCAAGGATCGTATGAGGGGACCGGCGATTGTTCTTTCGTCTGCAACTCGAGATCTGGAAATCAAGAACCACGCATTCCAACAACTTCTGAGGTTCTATGGCTTAGCAAGGGAAGATGTGATGGGGTACTTGCACGATATCGATGATTTCGTCAACCAACTCCCACGACCCGGAGCTGAAATAACAACGGATGAGTTGAGGATGAAGGTTTTTGCTATGGGGCTTGGCGACAGAGCCAAGTCGTGGTTGAGTTCTCTACCATCAGGCTCGCTGGACACTTGGGAGAAGGTTTTTTCAGCTTTCATGGAAAAATACTTCCCTCACACCTTGACTACCGCGCTAAAGGCGCAAATCACTGGATTCAAACAGGACTATGATGAGACCATCTACACCGCGTTTGAGAGGTTCCAAGATCTCACGAACAAGTGCCCTCACTATGGTTTTGAGCTTTTTGACCTAGTCCAAAACTTCTACAATGGACTAACCTTCGAGAACCAACAAGTGCTGGATTTCCAATGTCGTGGCAATATTTGGGAGGAAACCGCAGAAGCCGTCTGGGCAGTTTTCGAAAGGCTTGCTAAGGGTTCACAGTTCAAGGACCCAAGGGCAATGGTTAGGAGATGTGGACCTGAATCTCCACCTACTCAAGAAGCCCCTATGTATAGGGGGAATGGGGATCAATTCGAGTGCTTTACCAACGAGTTGAAGCAAGTCCTCAAGAGCGCCACAGGAACAGCTGTTTCGAACGAAGTTTGCCGAATATGCAAGAACTATGGGCATGGGGCTCATATGTGTAGATCAGAGCTCGCATATGATGATGGAAACTGGGTTCAAGGAGGCGAAGAGGAAGCCTTTGCTACGGAGTTTGGTACTCAAGAAGCTAGCTACGGACAAGATGGTAGGAATCCTCCAGGTGGATTTTGGAGAAGAGGGTTCCGAAACAATCAAGGATATGCACCGGCTAGCCAAACTTATGGTCCTAACCAAGACCGTAGTAGGCTTAACTATGGTAATGACCACTGCGAAAACCCCGTTCCGAAAGAGCAACCGAAGTCGAAGTCGGCTCAACTGATGGAGAACTTGCAAAAGATGGTTGATCACACCCAAAGTTTTCTCAAACGTTATGAAGAAGATTCTGAGAAGACTAGGGCGAGGCTTGATAGATTGGAAGAGAGCACTAGGCTTGCCCAACAAAATATGCAAGAGTTGATTGACCGAGGAGCAAGTAGGGAGCAAGGCAAGCTGCCTAGCAACACTGAGAAGTCGATGTCTATTACCTTGGTGGGTGATCTACCTGTTGAAATCACCATCAAGAAGGTTGCTAAGTGCGAGTGTTGCAAGGCGGAAGTGCCCCCACAGGCTAAGGAAGAAGAAAAGGACCTTGGTTCTGACGAGAGTGAAGAGGAGCAAGAGGATCCCGAGCCACTTGAAGATGTCCGTGCCACACTAGACACGGGATCCTACTCTAATGTGCTCCCAATGAATGTGTTTGAGAAGAGTAGCCTTGGAAAACTATCTGAGCATAAGGCTATTGTGCAACTGGGGGATGGATCCTTTGTGAGACCCGAAGGCGTTGTGAAGAATGTATTGGTCAAGATTGGTGAAGCTTCTGTATACACCAATTTTGTAGTTATGCCGGCGTCTACACCTGGGATGGGGGATGTCGTTCTCTAGGGGCGAACGTTCTTGACTAAGCTACGCTCAGTGATAGACATCTACCGAAGGACTTGCACCATTGAGGTGGATGGCAAGCGACATGTGTTGCGAGCCATATCTGATCCACCTGATACTTCTCACATTATTAACTACTGTGGTCTTGCTGTCTATGTTCATTCATATTCACAGGTTCGTGGCATGAGGAGAAGATCTATGAAGGGGAAGTCTAGTACCCTCAAGAAGAAGAGCTAGGCGCAGACAGGAGTCGAGTCAAAGACTTTAAATAATGGCGCTATCCGGGAGGCAACACGGAGTTTTTATCGCTTTTTTACCGCTTTATTGCATGCATTCATACTTGAGAAATTTGCTTTTCATATGTGAATTTGTTCGTGTTTGTGTCGTATGTGCTTATGTTATAATTGAGTGAGATTTTTCGAGTGGTTTTGTGAGAAAAAATGGTTTCGGAGATTAAAAACCGCGTTTTTTGTCGAAATGATCGTCTCCCCGCATCAGGAGGTGGGGGGCGAATCGCCCCGCATGGGACGACTCGCCCCGCACCCGGGGCGACTCGCCCCACGGTCTCTGCAGGTCAAAAACGCGGAATTCCTCCCTTTCTCCTCATTTCTTCATCTCTTCACCCTTCTTTCTCCCCAAAATCCAAAAAAAGCTTAAATATTTCAATCTTTCATAACTTCTTCATTACTCCACCAAATTTAGTGTTCTATAGCTTAAATCGAAGCCCATTACGTGCTCTTTCTTTTCATCCGAACAAATTTCACCCTAGTGCATTCGTTTTCCAGATCTGAGGTATCTTCTTATGAACCCTAATTTTTGAAATTTGGGGGTTTTCTAATCTGAGCTTCAATTAGGCTTATATGATGTATGGGTAGGATGTTTGTGTGATTAGAAGCACTATTTACTATCAATTTCATGCTCAATTATGCTTGGGTTGTTGATTTAGGAATTTTGCTACTAGATGATCTATCTTGTTATGCAATATATCTTTTTCTTTGATTCCATACATATGATTGTGCTTATTGATGTAATAATGATATGATGGTAGAATGCATAATTGTTAAGTATGAAGATTTATGATGATAGAATTTTTCGCTACTATGGTATGAATTGAGCCTAGCTATTTAGGTTATTGGTTGTCTAGCAAGAGCATAATGTGATGTATTGCATGTAGTAGTTATATTGGTATGTTGTGTGTTGAAGAAGCTAGGCTAGACATGAAGGATTTGGGGAGTTCGATGGTTGATTTTATCACTCGTGTGTTTCGTTCTTACATTAGCATATGCATGAGTCAGTTTTGTGTCATACGAGGTACTAACTGTTGTTTGTAGGAACCATGCCACAAAGGGAGAGGAGCACTCCCGTTTGGCTACTATGAAGTATTGGAGAGGGAGCAAATACAATCATGTCAAGGAGAGTGATCTCGTTAGAGGTGCGTTCGAGCCACGGGCTCTTGCAACAACGTCGCGGTTTATCTAAGAGGAGGAGCGAGAATCTACGTGGAGTAAGGACTCCTATGCCTATTCATGCACCACCGAAGGGACAAAAACAATTAGTACGTCAGCAATCTATCACAAGGACTGCAAAGTTCGAGTGAATAGGAAGGCACCGGGACCATCTCACCACAACGGATTCAGTCTTGAGTCGACAGTGGCTAGAAGGTTCCGAAGCGCTAGCTTGGTTCCAAAACATAATTACATGGGTGCCCAGCCCCTCTTAGGGGTGCCCCTTGACCGCCTCTAATGGGAGCATCATATAGACATCGGGAGCATCAACCGTAGAGAATGTGGTCGACATAGGAAAAAATGGCAGACAACCTCTGAGTATCCGTCCAGCTTGCTGCAACCTCCTCGGGGTGTAAAACATTGGAGAGGGAGGCTCTGATACCACTGCTCTTTCCCCATCAACTGTTCACCACCTATTGGAGGGCTACAGGATCGACCATTCCATAACAGAGGCGGCCAATCTTGAAGATTCTCTTCGACACTGCAACTCTACTGGTGATGGTGGTGATGATAGTAGTGACAATGAAGGCCATACGGACAATGATGATACAGATGGAGGAGTTGTTCCTATCCGGTCTATTAATGGAACTACCACACCTACCACAAAGCCCTGATGATCACCTATAAGGCTCCCAAAGCAGTCCCAATAACTTACAAGCAGCATACTCAGTCGACCGAGGCCAAACCATACGGTAACATCTAGTATCACATCTTATTTCCTCATTTTCTTACTGCTAGGGACTAGCTTAAATTCATGAGGGGGGTGGGATTTAAGTGATCTAGTGTTGTTAGTTTGGAGCTTGGCATTGATGGTTTAGAGCTTGGTATTGGTAGGATGAGTATAGTACCTTGCATGTTTTATCCGTCTGCATTTGCATTTGCACGTTTACTTCTTTCTTAGTTTTTTAGGTTGCATTCACTGCATTCATCCTACGATAGTCTTGCATGTTTTATATGGAGTTTATTGCCAAATTTTTTGGACTTTTTTATTGGGTAGATCAACTAACTATGCCATTAATCGTATGCTTCATCTCTATGAATTTGTTTGAGGTTTTTCTCGCTTGGCTTGTCATATTTATGTATTGCACTTAGTTAAGCTTGGTAGTCTCAACATCACTTAGTGGTGTTTTCTCTACTGCGGTTCACGAAGGCCTTTATAATAGGATGATGCATGTTAGGGTCTTATGGTTGTTTTCCCGAGTAATTATGTACCTAAGAGGCAACAAGTCTTCACCATGCTTTGAGATTGCTAAATGCCTAGGAAGGAGGTAGTGTGAGGTTGTGTGATCCTTTGTTTATAACCTATTCTTCCGAATAGGTTTGGGGAGGGGGTTGCACCATCATTAGACTTGTTTTTCGTTTTTCATTTCTGTGTTGTGAGTTTATTTTTCCTTTCTCGTAAAGTTTATACTCCAACCTAATCTTTCGAATAGGTTTGGGGAAGTCGTTTGTGAGTCATTTTATTTCTTTTTCGTTGTGCTACTGCTGGCAAAGTGGAGAATTCCAGAAAAAAAAAACTGGAAAAGGAAAAAAAAAAAAAAAAAGACCCCAAAAAAGCAAAGGAGGGTCCAAAAAAAAAAGAAAGCCAAAAAGAAGTTTAGCAAAGTGCTGTGTCTCATTTTCCAATTCTTGTAATGTTCGTAATCGTGTTGTAATTTTCTATCTTTTCTTTTGTTTTAGAGTGTCATCTATCCTAGACCACCCTCGTCCTGCCATTCAGGAAGTGGTGAATAGTTTAAGGCTTTGCTTGAGAGATGGGTAGAATAGGGGAGTGTTATCTTTTATAGGGAACCCTCCTTCGTTTGATGAGAGCCAGTACTCGTTCGACCTCTTTGAGGAAAAGTCTTAACTTGGTGAACAGCAGTAAGTCCTCAGTTTCATAGGCACGCGACAACCACTCGTATTCTAACATGTTTCATTACGTCGTCACTGACTAGGTCCAGGTAGAGAATGTTACGAGAGACTATCTTGTCTTAACATAAGTGCTTATGTGGATGTGTATGAGTCAATCGAGGCATTCTTAAACCAATATTCATGTTTTGATTTATATGGTTTTTGTTCATATGTTTTTTAATAGACTCGGTAGATTAGTTCATTTTATTTGGCATGAGACTCCATTTTTTGTGTTGCATTGTTTTTTGCATTAGAGTCTAGCTTAGTTGCTTGAGGACAAGCAAAGGTTCGGTTTGGGGAGTTTGATGAATGTGTATTTTACACTTTCATTTGAATCTTTTTCACCTATTTTAGCTATCCTCTATGTTAATTTAGCTATATTTTAGTGCATTTTATTAGAATAGTGTCACGTTTTCCTTTAGTTTTTATTTTACAGGTTTTGGTGTTCCAGAAGCCTAATTGGAGTATCTGAAAGATTCCGGATAGGATTTGAAGTCTAGGGGTCGAATTTGGAGGCTAGAAGGTCACTTGAAGTCCGAAACCGAGTCCGAAAAGGGGAAGAAATCCAAAAACGCATCCAAAACGCGTTTTAGGCCGAAAAAACCTCCCGGGCGAATCGCCCGGGACGTGGGGCGAATCGCCCCACACCAGGCGAATCGCCCGGTTTGTGGGGCCCTTCGCCCGACACAATTCGTAGCCTATATATAGTTGCTCAGTTTTTCTCCGTTTTTCATACTTTTCCAGACCTTTTCTCTCACCTTTCTCTGTAGTTTTAGGTAGGAATTTCCTAGAGCCTGTTCTGGGGGTTATTAGCTTAGGAGATACTTTTTCTTAGCAGTTTGGAGCTTGTAAGATCGCGATTCTTCGGAGATTGACAACCTTCGGTAACATTGTATCTTACAGTTTTTCTACTTATTTTTATATATCTTTCATCATGTTTTCATTCATTCGTGGTATGATTTCTGTTGATTGCATGACAACTATGAGTAGCTAAACTTCTCGTTGGTGATAGTATGTGATTTCTTAGCGAAGGGTTGATAATTATGCTAATGGCTATATCGCGCATTATACTCTGTGTTATTGCTTTATTTCTTTGATCTATCTAAATCTCTATCTTCGTATTGTTGAATAATTACTGAACACAATTGGACAATTCATTGATCTTTCGATCTATCTAAATCTATATCTTCGTCGTGTTGAGTAATTACAACTGGACAATTCATTGATCAAAGATCTCCATGCAAGACCGAGGAATTTATGCATGATTATTAACCCGTTATGCTTTGAATGACCATACTATCACCAATCTCCATTATCTGTTAAGAAAAACCTTTGCTAAGTCGTCCGCTGATTTATATTCTCAAATTAGATTTGATAAAGCTAGTTATAGTCCTTAGAGATCGACACTCGAGGTTATTCTACTGCTACACTACGGTGTTCGTTGTAGTTGTGAATTGCCTTTGGCTAAATACATATTTATTTGATTAATTGGACCTGACAATTCCCGTTCCATCATGTTGCTGAAAGGAAGAATCGCACCCTAAATGAAGCTGCAAGAACAATGCTTGTTGACACTGAAATAAGTGAGGCTTACTGGGTTGAAGCGATTAATACCGCCTGTTACACTCAAAACAGATGTCTGATTACTAAGAAATACAACAAAACTCCTTATGAGTTATTTGTTGGAAGACCTCCTAACATCACCCATCTAAGAGTATTTGGTTGTAAGTGTTTTGTTCTTAACAATGATAGAGAATACCTAAGAACATTTGAACCAAAGGCAGACGAAGCGATATTTCTTGGTTACTCCTTGCATAGTAAAGCTTATAGAGTTTACAACAAAAAGGCACAAAAGATCGAAGAATCAGTGCATGTTGTATTCTACGAAAAGTCACAAGGAGTGCCTGCTGAAAAAGAAATATTAGACTGTATGAAGAAGCTACTCATACACGAGCAAATAACTGAATCTGATGCTAGGCAGATCAAGTCAATTGAACTAAATGATGATTCTGACAATGACTCTCCTCCCCCAAGTCATGACAAGATAAATATAGTTCATGACAAAGAATTTCCATCAACAGACGCAGTTGCTCCGAATGTTGCTGAAACTATGCAACTTCCTGTGCCTGCTGATGAGTTACCACAATCTAGCAATGTTGAACAAGCAGTTGCTGATGAACCAATCTCAGCAGAGACACAACAAAATACCAGTAGTACTGAGCAAGTACATGCTGAAGAGTCACATGCTGATGAGCAAACTTATCCAGATCCAAAGAGCAGAAAACCTATTAATAAATGGATTAGAGATCATCCCTCTACGGATATGATTGATGATATTGACAAACGCCAAGTGACTAGATCCAAAGTATCTGCTACTCATGGACTTTCTGAAGAAGCAAATGTCGTAGAAGTAGAAGCTTTGTTCTCTTGCTTTGTTTCAGAAATTGAACCCAAAACCATAGAAGAAGCTTTAAAGCATTCTGAATGGATCAAGGCAATGCAAGAAGAACTGGATCAATTTGAAAGGAACAAAGTCTGGAAACTTGTACCTCTTGTTGAAGGGAAGAAAGCTATTGGTACAAAGTGGGTGTTCAGAAACAAGCTGAGTGAGTCTGGTGAAGTAACAAGGAACAAATCACGTTTAGTTGCTCAAGGTTACTGCCAGACTAAAGGATTAGACTATGATGAGTCTTATGCACCAGTTGCAAGATTGGATGCAATTAGACTTTTCTTGGCCTTTGCTGCTCACAATGACTTCATTGTTTATCAAATGGATGTTAAAAGTGCATTCTTAAATGGTGAACTTGTTGAAGAAGTCTACTTGGAACAACCCCCTGGCTTTGAACTTCTCTCAGAAACCAAGATGGTATACAAGCTTCAGAAAGCTGTATATGGTCTAAAGCAAGCACCAAGAGCTTGATATGATACCTTAGCTAAGTTCTTGATGGATAATGGTTTCAAGAAAGGTGAAGTTGACAAAACTTTGTTTACCATGAACCATGATGGTAAAATACTCTTAGTTCAGATTTATGTGGATGACATAATATTTGGATCTAAGGACAAGCAACTTTGTGATGATTTTGCCAAACTCATGACAAACAAATTTGAAATGAGTATGATGGGAAAATTGAATTATTTCCTAGGATTGCAAGTCAAGGAACTCAAGGATGGAATATTCATAAATCAAGCAAAGTATGCGAAAGAAATGCTCATAAAGTTTAGGATCAAAGAGGAAGAAAAACCTGAAAAGATCCCTATGAGTGTTGGTACCAAATTGGGCTAAAGAAGATAAATGTGTTGAAGAACACAAGTATAGGAAGCTCATTGGTTCCTTGTTGTATTTAACAGCAAGTAGACCTGACATTCAATATGTTGTTTGTGTGTGTGCAAGATTCCAATCTGATCCAAGAGAATCACACTACAAAAAGGCACTTAAGATACTGAAATATGTCAAAGTTACAGTCAATGTTCGATTATGGTATCCTAAAGGTTCTGGACTTGAATTGGTTGGTTATTCTGATGCTGATCATGGAGGATCAACTCTTGGTAGAAAAAGTACTTCTGGAACTTGTCAGTTTCTAGGTACTAGATTAATATCATGGTTCAGCAAGAAGCAAACCTGTGTTGCCAATTCATCTATTGAATCTGAATACATTGCGGCTGGTTGTTGCACAGCTCAAATCCTATGGATTCAGCAACAATTAAGAGATTATGGTATTTCTGCAAAGAAAACACCAATCTTTTGTGATAATACAAGTGCTATTGCTATCACACTAAATCTTAAGTTCCATTCAAGGACAAAGCACATTGATATTAGACATCATTTCATTAGAGATCATGTGGAAAAAGGAGACATTGAGGTTGTGAAAGTAGGTACTGATGATCAACTTGTTGATATCTTTACCAAGCCCCTACCAGATAATAGATTCGCAATGCTAAGGTATAACCTTGGATTGATTGAATTACCTCAATAGTAAGGAACACAATTGGCCGATTGCTGAAACAGACATTCAGCAAGCCAAAGTATGCTTACTTGAATAAAAGCTCCTTCCACTGATTTCTTCTAAAAAGAAATGATATTTCACTACATGATTGCTGAAACACGCATTCAGCAAGTAATTCCTTCAAAAACGGGTATTTGTTAGGAAACTTGATCACTTGCTGAGACGAGCACTCAGTAAGAGAATAACCTTAAGGATTGCTGAAACGGGCATTCAGACAATCAAAGATACTGAAACAGGTATTCAAGTATCAAAGGAAAATTCTGAGACGGGAACTCAGCAAAGAGCAAACACACTTCTCAGATTTTACTAAAAGATATCTCAAGATAAAAGAATTTACTGAGACGGGAACTCAGAAATGTCTTTTAACTTAAGGAAATATGAGATATTTGATTAAGGGGGAACTTTCAGCAAATAACAAGGCTTGTTACACAAATTCGCTGAAAAGATTCTTGTTTACTTCACCAAGCAATCAAATCCCATAAATCTAGGTAAAATCAATTTGTGACGATAATCGGGCACAGATAAACTCGCTATAAATCATGACATGAAATACAATCGTGGCCATTAATTTAAAGTAGTTTTTTATCTGACGGTTAACATTACAAAGAGAAAGAGTGCTCTGACGGTTTTTGTTAGTGGACCAGTACGCATTTAATGCAAAGGCTCCACTAACGCTGTTGAATCTCTATTATACCCTTGCTGAGAACTCAAAAACGATTGAGCTTCTTGCACACCAGAGATACTATATAAACAAAGAGTTAGAGAAAGACAAAATTCTTTAACTCACATTTTCTTTCTCTGCAAAGTTTTATAGCCTGTGCCTGAATTCACTATACCTCCGGTCAATAAGCAAGTTAATCTTTTTTGTACACTTCTACCGCTCTATAAAAAAAATGGCCCCAAAGAGACAGTCCTCCAAGACCTCAAAATCCTCAAAGGCTGTTAGTGCTGGAAAAAGCACTGCTCCGGTTATAACTCCGGCAACCAACACAGTGAAAATTGTGTTGAAGAACAACCGCATAACAGAGAGACCCATGCGGCCTGCATATCTTGACACTACAAAGTGTGAACAGATGATGCAATGGGGCGGATTTGCCAAAGATAAGTATATAAGATACTTCTACGAACAAGAATTAGATGGAGAAAATGAAGAGGCACTAGAGTTGATAAAACAACAAGGCCTCCTTTTCTTCATAACTGCTCGCCCTAAGAAAGTGAGTATGTTAGATGCCATGGAATTCTACAATAATGCAGAAATCCAGACTCTGACTAATGGACAAGGAGTCACTGAAAAAGTGATTTCTACCACAGTTCAAGGTGTGCAAATAATCCTGAAATGGATTGATTTGGCCAACATCTTTCAGATTCCAACCACTGGAACTGAAGATGACATCACTTCCACTGATGAAGAAATTGAAGCCTTCTACAGTGATGTCAGAAACGAAAGAATGGAGAAAGGAGAGATTGCTCCCATGACTTGGACAAAGCACGTAAAGAGGAAGCATCTCTGCCATTCACTTGGTCTAGTAGCTCTGCTACTCATCAAAGTCCTAGACTCCCAAGTTGGAGGAATTGACCAAGTAGACTTGAGAAGGTGGCCGCTGCTGATGCATATACATGAGAACAAAACTGAGCTCAACTGGGCAAAGTACATTTTGAACAGACTTGTTGATTGTGTTACTAAATTTAAGGTCAAGGTTGAAGACAACAAAGTCTCACCTACCTTCCCAGTCATGTATGGACTAAAAATATGCTATATCCTTGAACACTTCAGGATTCAGCTGAGAAACCCATTGCCGATTAAGAAATCAGTATGCAATGTGGGAAGAGCCTTCTACAAGCAAAATGGACCTATGCTTGCTGACAAGAAATCAAAGAAGGCAACAGCTTCAAATGTTGTCAGCACAAGTCAGCAAGAAAGGTATACAACAGCTGCAGATGTTGTCACCACCAGTCAGCAAGACAAGATTCCAACAGCTGCAAATGTTATTGATGAAACTGCTGTAGATGGTGATCAACAAGATAAGTGTACAACAACCATTGCTGAAAATGAAACTACTGCAGATGCTGCTGCTGAAAAGCAACTGGAGAAATCCAAGAAGAAAAAGAGGAAAGCTGATGATGACACTCAAACTGCAGCGTCATTAGCTGACCCCATCCCTAAGAAGAAACGGACAAAGAACCCAAGAAAGAAAACACTGGCTCGCAAGTCAGTTCCAATTGTCCATGATCTTTCGGATGATGCTCCAGGAGTTGCTGGAACACAAGCTACTCCAGTAGATGTTGATGAAGTGCTTGCGGAAGCCTTCAGCAATGCTGAAGTGTTTACAGAAGCCTTCAACAATCAACTAAATGTTGGTACATCTGCTGAGATAAGACCATAAGGCAGTGGAAATGAAATTCCTTCCCCAATCCCATATATCTACATTGTAGATAATCTCGATGATCACACTCTGGAACCAGCAAGTGATATTCCTGTTGATCTGAGAAACGCGACACTTGCTGATGCTGCTGAAAAGATAGTTGTTGAACAAGCAAATCATCAAGTTGTTGAAACCGCAGTTACTGAAACTGTGATTGCTGAAGAACTAGTTGCTGAGACTGCAATGGTTCAAGACCCAGAGATTGCTGAAACACCAAGAGAGACATTATTCGACGACGCATCTCGTGATGCTGAGGATACTGGACCTAGTTCACCGAAAACATCCATTGACAAAGTTCAGCTGGTGCTGACAGAACTGAGCCAGCAAATGGATTTGGAGATTGATGACAACTCCAACAAATCAGTAGATGTTTTCATGACCAACAGTGAACTCAAAGGTCAAGATGTCTCTTCTCAACTTGTCATTTCAGAGACAAGGGAGATTGCTGAATCTGCACAGTCTTCTCAAATAGAGCAAGAAAAGAAGTATGCTGAAGAATAAGTCCCAGATATTGAAGAAGCTGTCATTACTGAAAGGACTGAGTCACCACCTGCCCTTCTTTAGCAGGTAGTTAACTCAGACATAAGCAAAACTTCACTATCTGAAACTCATTCTTTTGCTGATATAATTATTTCACACCTCCTGTTCAGCAGGTAGATGAAGTTTTTGGTAATTCAACTAAGTTTGAAAACTTAGTACTTGTATCTAACTTAAAATTATTTCAGGATGAACAATTTCAAGATGCTTCTCAAGCTCCTGAAGCAATGGAAATAGTACCAGCACAACAAAGTGTGCAACATGAGCTTGTTGAATCTCAGCAGGTATATCATGTCCCAGCTTTTGACTCTAAAACTATTTTCCAAAATCTTCCTGAACTTAATTTTATTCTTTTTCAGGCTCAAAAGGAGACCACTGAAGTGGTTCACAACACTGAAGATCTGAAAGTTGTAAGAAAATATGGTCAGAGTTAACCCTAGGGTATGCAGCGGAATTTCAAAATTTTCTTAACATGAAGGTTAATTGATCATGCATATAGCGTATATAATAAACACATTGATCAGAAGACTTACAATACTCCAAAGAATAAATATGCCAATCGATGAAGTCTTCGTAATAGTCCGGTGAATCTTCTCCTTCGTCGAAGTCGAAGATATCTGCAATACTTTGATTATCTGCAAGACAATAAAAGTTAGTTTCCAGCTCTTTGAACCTTAACCTTGGTATCCACGGATGAACAGCTTATCGGAAAGAATGCTAGGATATTCTTTACGTGGCCAAGAAGATGGGACGGCAATTTTTCTCCGGTGGGAGTGGCGCGCGCGGCTATAGAGAGGTGGGAGAGCTTTTTATTTTCTCGAAGAAAACTGGTAGGAAGAATAAAATTCAGAATAATCTTCAATCAATCGTATGAAAAACTCTCTAATAGTCTACTATATATAGTAGTCAATAGAAGCCTAAAGAAGAAACAATTAAACTTCATAAAGGAATAAGAATCTAATTCTTATTGCACAAGGAAACCAATTTGAGTCTAGATTCATTCCCAATCAAATTAAAATTCAATCAGGAAAATCTAATTTATCCCTTGACTTCTAATATGGGAAGGAGACGAACTCCTCCCCATACTACTGCTGTCGCGCGGCTCATCAAGGGGGTTAGGTGGGTCCCGATTTTGGGACCCACTTGTAATTCTAAGGCAATTCAAACTCCAAGTAGATTTTGCCCATGTGCGTATATTAATTCTTAATTAACATATCCTTTCAAATCAAACTTCTATTATATTTCTAAAATATAATCTTTAATTGTATTTACATAAAATACAATTAATCAATCGATTCAATTAATAATTCCAAATTATTAATTGAGTCACAAATATTTATAATTAATTCCAAATCAATTATAATTCATCAATCACAATTAATTCTAAATTAATTGCGTTTCCATCTTCAAGGATATTCGGATAAGCTGAATCACCACATAGTGTGACCCATAGGGTCTCACTGTATTAAGCAAGTGCTACACTAGGCAACATGGAATTCCTAGACGGTTCAATTTGGAATATTAATACATGAGGACGTTTGAGAGGTTTCTCAAAGCAAACCCTTTCGTTGTGAAGTTCGTTGCGCTCAACGCGGCAATGGTAACGTCCCTTCATCTGACTGACTCGAATGCATCTAGGATCGATGAAGTGTCTATCCCAATAATACATCCACGGGCGTCTTCAGTGAGTTGCTTGGTGAATCCAATATCTATTATGACTATCATAATAATATTGATAGTCGTTTTGCTCTAAGCATACACAGCGGAATTTCGAAAATTTTACGACCTATCTTGATAACAGTTATTTAACATGTGATACGTAGAGGAGAAAAATCTTACAGATTTAGTAATTCCAAATTCTCCTTGTCAGTTTGTTCAGCAAAATCCAATTGCTGCTCCTCGATCTCCTCCTCCGCGAACTCACGATCGTAGGCTTCGTAATCCTCTTGAGAGAGTTCCAAGTCTTCAAGCTCCGCTCCAAGAAAATCCCAAACCTCCGTATTGTCCAGCTTGAAATCCTTAACCTTGGTATCCACAGAAATTCGTCTACCAACAAAAGTGCTAGGAAACTCTTGAAGTAACGAAATATGTAAATAATATAGAGTGGAATGTATTTATCTTCTACAATAGAAGATCAAACAGGGAGCAAAATAAGTTTGTCTTTTTGCTGAAGGAAGACAGAGTAAAGGAGAGTAGAAGTTTTATATTTCCTTGTAATTGGAACATATCTGTCTACTACTACTTCAATTCTCTCTTTATATTGCAAAAAGACAAAACTATATTTTTCAAACCATGCCACTATACAGGTCAAACAAGAGGGGGTGGAGTAAGGACGTGGGAGCAATCCTTTTAACCCAACTCTCGTTTTATTTTAGTTCCTTGCACTTTACTGTACAAATCCAATTTGATACAATTTCAACATTCCAGTTTTAATTGATCAAATTCAATTTGATCCAATTAAATTATTCACGTATTATAATAAATAATATTAATCTAATTAGTATTTATTTATTAACAATTTCGATTTGGTAGAGTACTATTCATGTAGTGTGACCCATAGGGCCTTATATATTAATCACTAATCTAATTAGGTTCACGGTGAAATACCTAGACGATTTATCGGACAACATTAATATATAAGGACGTTTTTAAGGATATACAAATCATCTTTAGTGTAAGGTCAATATGGTCCTTCATTCTCGAATACTCGAATAGGTCTAGAACTTGATATCGTGTCTGTTCCAATAACTTATTCATTTCTTTCTCCTTCTTGTTAGTTGATCTTCGATCATACTCAAACACCATTTTGAATATATCGTAATGCATTGGCCAATGACTAACGATCAACCTAACTATGAGATGTAAAGTATTCTCTCCAATGTCTATTGCGAGGAATGAATTCTATCTTTGTTCAACTACTACTCCCATGCACTTCATAATATATCTAACGCATGCCGTATCTACCCCAAGTGGAGTGCAAGCATTGGTCATGGTCAAGATATATAATTCCACACATGTAGTCAGTATTGACCTCAAGTCAAAGGACTGTTAATTACCTTACACACCGATACTTCCATAGACACATTAATAGAATTAATTAAACGGTTTCTCGGTGGGTCAGTCAACACCCTCTAAGGTGTACCATGCATCCATCATGAATGACCAAGTCATTCGTAGTCGTGAGATTCACTACATTCCTCTAAGAATATGATGCAGATCGCATGCCAATCTTTAATGTGCGCCATTGATATTCCAAATCTCAATGACCTCGATTGGGACTATTTTAGGACTTATGTTCTGTCATCCAAGTTCTCACACACTTGGTAATAACATATAGTCCATGGGAACATCTTATAGAATTATCTTCAAACAACCAAATAAATAATCCAAAGATGTAGAGCCAATTAATATGCAATATAAATAATAATAAACTGATTATGATCTAAGTACATATCGTCTTGCAAATGGTTGTCTCTAGGACATACATACTTTCACTGGCCAGCGGTTAAACCAATCACAACTATGAACGACTATGAGCAGTGCTCACCTGTGCTACACGTGAGAGATAAATCCTTCACAAAATCAGTTATCACCCCCATTTGTATGTAGCCATAATCATGGATCGTGTCTTGGGTCAACTGCTTATTCAGAGCTGACATCGACGGGTCCACCAAGGATATGGGGCAACAAATGTGATGATAAAGTCCTGTAAGTCCAAAGGACGACTGGCATCACTTCGACAACTTTCCGGTTCCCATAGACACTTCGGTGTAGAGTATACATCGATAGGAGTTTCCGGTGGGTACTTCCATTGTTCGGTAATCACCCTTCGAACAACTATGCGGAGTTATGGGAACGTTTCTTGATTGTCCAACAATCCATTCCGTGGCCGTGGGATCGGCTCACACTTGCTCTAACAAGTATAACCTCCACGCATACTAGTCTCATCTGGTTCATTCAGACCTCTACATCCGAGATGAACCTCGACTAGGGAGAGTTTGGGATAGATGATAACTCACATAGCTCCCACTATCTGTGTGATCGGTCATCTATCCGATGGGACATGTTTGATATCAATACAGACAGGAATAGAGATATGACATGTTGTATGCCTGGTGTAATATAAATATGAAAGCGATACTCAATAGTCAAACAAGCAAACATATATTATATTACGTTGACCTGTGTAATAGTACATATATGCCCTTAATAAGGGTTATCTGCCCTTAATAAAGACTGTCTCTAAGACATATACACTATCAATCTCCCATTTGGACTAGAGCCAGTCACCTTTATGCTTAATACCTGGATTAACATAATGACTTAAGTGGGCATACACTGATAAGACCTTGGTGAAAGGATCTGCCACGTTGTCCGTGGTTGAGACACGTTCTATACTAACTTCCCCTATATCAATAATCTCACGTATAACGTGATACTTTCTAAGTACATGTTTGTTCTTGTTTGTAGATCTAGGCTCCTTGGCTTGAGCGACGGCGCCCGTTTTGTCACAATAAATCGTTATTGGACTAGGAGCAGGAACAACCCTCAATTCCTTCAAGAACTCTGAAATCCAGACAGCTTCTTTCGATGCTTCTGATGCAGCAATGTACTCGGCTTCTGTGGCTGAGTCAGCAATCGTGGCTTGCTTAGAACTCTTCCAACAGATAGCTCCTCCGTTCAATTTGAATATGTATCCTGTCTGTGACTTAAAGTCATCAGGATCTGATTCAAATCCAGCGTCGACATAACCAGACATCTTTAATTTTGGTTCTCCACCAAACACCAAGAACATTTCCTTAGTCCGTCGAAGGTACTTAAGAATGTTCTTTACAGCAGTCCAGTGAGGTACTCCTGGATTCTATTGGTGTAGACAAGTGACACTAAGCGCATATGCCACATCTGGCCTTGTGCAATTCATTGCATACATAATAGACCCTACTGCCGAAGCATAGGGCACACGACTCATTGCCTTTCTTTCTTCATCAGTTTTAGGACTATCCTTAACTGATAGCACGATCCCGTGCCTAGCTAGGAGAAAGCCTCTCTTTGAGTCGTCCATCTTATAACGCTTCAGTATTTTGTCGATGTAGGTGGACTGTGTCAATCCTAACATCCTCTTGGACCTATCTCTATAGATCTTTATCCCTAGGATGTAGTTCGCTTCACCCAAGTCCTTCATTGAGAAGGTACTTGATAACCAAACTTTAGTCTCTTCTAGCATAGAGACATTGTTTCCCATGATCAAAATGTCATCAACATAAATGATCATGAAAACGACTCCCTTGTCGCTGTGCCTAGTGTAGACACAGGGATCTTCTACGCTTCTGATGAAGTCAAACGATTTGACAGCTTCGTCAAAGCGGATATTCCAGCTCCTAGACGCTTGCTTTAGCCCATAGATGGATCTCTGTAATTTGCATACAGAAGTTGGCCTGGTTTTACTACTAAAACCTTCCGGCTGTACCATATAGACCTCTTCCTCAAGGTTGCCATTGAGGAAGGAAGTCTTTACATCCATCTGCCAGATCTCATAATCATAGTAGGCAGCTATCGCAAGTAGAATTCGAATAGACTTCAACTTTGCTACTGGTGAAAAGGTTTCATCGTAATAGATGCCATACCTTTGTGTGTAGCCCTTCGCCACAAGTCTAGCCTTAAGCATTTGTACCTTGCCATCGGCATCTGTCTTTCATTTAAAAACCCATTTGCACCCAATAGGTCTAACCCCTTGGGGTAAGTCTACCAAGCTCCAAACTTGGTTCAGATACATGGAGTCTATTTCCAATTCCATGGCCTCTTGCCATCTGTCTGAGTCAATATCATTTATTGCCTCTTTGTAGGTCTCGGGGTCTTCCCAATCTGATAAGCCAACATCAAGTTCACTAATGTCTTCTATCATAAGGCTTTGCTTCTTAGGTCCCTTTGGTATCCTCTTCGACCTACGGAGCTCGACTGGTGCTTCTGTCGGCGTTTCTGGTGCTTTTCTTTTCTGGCTTCGTGTAACACGAACATTATTAGTGGGCACTGATGCAGCAGGTCGCGTGCTACGACCCTGTTCCCTAGCGGGAGGCTACTCTTGTGTAACTTGTTGCACAGGTTGATTGACAACGGGTTCTATTGGTGTGGTTTTAACTGTTGATCTAATCACATGACTCCCAGTGACTATGACATGCCTAGCAAGTGTCATATCATTACCCTTGTCTGCTTCGAAAGCTCCCACTGAACTTGAGTCCAAATCAGAAGATTTAGAGAACTCATGTTTGCGCGTGTCAAAGTCTTGAATTTCTTCAAGTTCTATCATATCATCTAACCTCTCTTCTTCGAGGTATTCTTCTTCTAAAAACTTGACATTTCTAGATACTATCACCTTGTGATCTTCAGCAGGATAGAATTCATAGCCTCTCGTTTGACGAGGATAGCCTATGAAATAAACTTTGACACCCTTGGCATCTAACTTATTAGTGAGCATCAATTTGACTATCGCAGGACAGCCCCAAGGTCTAAGATAGCCCAGTGAGGGCTTCTTTCCTTTCCATAACTCATAAGGAGTTTACTCCACTGATTTAGATGGTACACGGTTCAGAATGTAGATTGCAGTTTTTAGCGCATATCCCCATAGATATTTTGGAAGAGTCGAGAATCCAATCATTGATCTCACCATGTCTAGCAGGGTTCGATTCCTTCTCTCAGACACACCATTTAGTTGTGGTGTTCCAGGAGGGGTCCATTGCGATTGAATTCCATTCTCCTTCAAGTAGTCGATAAATTCTTCACTAAGGTATTCACCTCCTCGATCTGATCGAAGAGTGACTATCCTTAGGTTCAATTCATTCTCGACCTCATTCCTAAACTCTTTAAATTTCCCAAAGGTCTCAGATTTATTCTTCATAAGATAAATATATCCATACCTTGAGAAATCGTCAGTAAAGGTAACGAAGTAAGAATAACCTCCACGTGCTTGGACTTTAAAAGGTCCACATACATTGGTATGTATGAGCTCTAAGCAGCGAGTGGCACGAACACCTTGTCCAACAAAGGGTTTGTTCGTCATCTTACCCTTAACACATGATTCGCATGTACCATATGATTCGAAATCAAATGGTTCTAAGTAGTCCAACTTCCTTAGTCTTTGAATCCGTGTTTCATTGATATGGCCTAGCCGACAATGCCATAGATAAGATGGATTATTCTTCCTACTTGGAGACGGTTGTTTGTTATGTATTTGAAATAAAGGTAGACTACTTTGCAAAATATATAAACCATTCACTAAGCGAGCTTTTCCATAATACTGGTCATTTAGCGAAAAATAACAAGTATTATTAGCAAAACGAAAGGAAAAACCCAAATTGTCCAACAATGGAATGGAAATAATATTTCTGACAATGGATGAAACAAAATAGACGTTATCAAGTTCTAAACATTGTCCTGATGGTAAATCTATCTTGCAGCGTCCAACGCGGCGTTTGGCTTCAACTGGATTGCCGTTCCCAACATGCAAGTCGATTTCACCTTGCTTGACTAGCCTATGTTCAATGAGCCCCTGCACATTATTACAAATATGCGAGCCACAGGCTGTATCCAATACCCAACCATTGGAGTCAAAAGTAGTCATGTTCATTTCAATAACAAACATACCTGAGCTAGAAGCCGACGACTTCTTAGCTTGATCTGCCCTTAGCTTAGGGCAATCTTTCTTCCAATGCCCTTTCTGCTTACAGAAAAGACATTCATCTGTGCGTACCGTTCCGCTCCTCTTGAACTTCCTTTTCTGGTTCAGACGCTTAGGCCTATCACTCGAAGTGTTAGCCTTGGCTCCCGAATTTCCCTTACCCTTAGCACCTTTGTTTCTCGGGTTTGGGTTAGACGGTTGCCCAACATACATGATCGATTTCTCCTTCTTAGGAAGAGTTTGATCATATGTCTTCAGAAGATTTGGAGATCGTGTAGTGTAACGTCCTTCGCATTCATGGTGTAGTTAATGATGAACTGCGAATACGAACTCGACAATGATTGAAGGACAAAGATCGCCATGATCTTATTCTCTAGCTTGACACCGGCATCGGCAAGCTTCTCAAAGAGACCAATCATCTTGAGAACATGTTCGGACATGTTCTCTCCTTCATTGAGCTTGCATCTGTGTATCTCTTTGATCAAATCAAATTCAACACTTCTGGCTGTCGTCTTAAAGAGCGACTCAAGATGCTTCAGCATCTCATACGGCAACATGCTTTCATGTTGTCTCTGCAGCTCATTGCTCATTGCCGCCAGCATAATACACTGTGCGGATTTAGCATCCTCTTGATGCTTATCAGCCTTTGCATTGTTGGCTTGATTCCAAGCAGCATCTTGCATTGATCGGCAGTTTGATTCTCGGGACACACGGGAATAGCCTCGTCCAAGACGTACTCAATCTTTTCGTACCTCAGCACCAAACGAATATTCCTGATCCAATCTAGGAAGTTTGGTCCGGTCAAAATTTGCTTCTCTAAGACAGCACGGAGCGAGATACTCGCCATTTCGGTTTTTCTAAGGAGAAATAGTAGAGAACGAAAATAATAAATCAACTATTGAAATACTATTTCTAAATACACAATCAACATAACTAAACAACAAGGTCCTTTAGCTGTTTAGCTTCCACTATTTTCACATATGATTGACCCCAAAACAAACATACGGGTAATGTCCAGCAAGTTACCGTAGTGGCCAAGATCCAAATCCATATTATGCTATACTCCAACGGGGGCTGGTTGCATAACATAATATGACCGGTAGGACTATCCAATTGCGTCACACAACTCTTGGGTGTTAAATCTAATTTAACCAGACGCTCTACATATTGTACCTATCGAGGTGGCTAGATACAATATGCAGTAAGTTATAACCACAGGCTTACTCTAATCTGACGATCACTGCGAGTCTGCAAGACGAGGTCGCCAATACAGGAAAACACAATGAAATTTCAGAATTAAAGCACCCCATGGAAAGCATCTCAGAAACACATACATATACATATTTCTGCACTTATATCGGTTGGGGCTTGTAGTTTGAGGGTTGTTATCAGTCATCTACAAACAAATAAGGGCGCCGCCTACCCATCATGCATGAGCGGTCTACACGTAATGGATGTCGCCTATCCATTCTAGTTCTAAACGCGGTCAAGCACATAATGGACGCCGCCTACCCATACATAAAACTATGCGGTCCGAAAAATAAGAGGGCGCCGCCTACCCTCGCATGCATAGCGGTCGAACGGAAAGTAAAATACGTGGTATTTAAACATGCATTGTCAAACAATAGCATATCGAGCAAACAAACAAGTAGTAGCCTATGTGGATGCCAAATGACTTCATAATTTCCTTATGAAAATTATAATCCCATACTTATAATCTCTATGAAAAATTGAAAATTTGGACTAGATTGAAAAATCGATAACTCTATTGACCAGGTAGCAATTTTCGAAAACCCGAAAGACTCAATTGTAATTTTCGAAACCTTGGAGGTGTTAAATTAAAAATTCAAAAGTAGAAAGACTTATTTGTAATACACAATAAATTGATAAATCACAAATAAGCCCCTAAACTTAATACTAATTAAATTTAACCCCTCTAGTTAAGAATAATTACAATTAAATCATATTTATATTCCAAATATAAAATTCAATTCTCAAAATTTCAAAAAATTCGATTTTGGGTCCAACCCGGAAAAATTAAATATATATATATATATATATATATATATATATATATATATATATATATATATATATATATATATATATATATATATATATATATATATATATATATATATAATGTACGGGTCGATCCCGTCCCCTAGGGCGCCTGCGGCACGCAGGCAACTGCTTGCGTCACTCAGGCGTGGGCGCCTGCGTGACGCAGGCGGGATATATATATATATATATATATATATATATATATATATATATATATATATATATATATATATATATATATATATATATATATATATATATATATATATATACATATGTATATATATAATTTTAATTTTTTTAAAAAAATATAAATTCTAAATTTATATAAAAACAAAACTTTCGAAAATCGAATTAATCATAGAATCAATTGCATCCACATAAACTACATAATCACAAAACATATATACGTATACACATAATCAATTAACGTGGCTCTGATACCATTGTAAGAAAATATGGTCAGAGTTACCCCTAGGGTACGCAGCGGAATTTCAAAATTTTCTTAACATGTAGGTTAATTGATCATGCATATAGCGTATATAATAAACACATTGATCAGAAGACTTACAATACTCCAAAAGCAAGAATAGGTATTGAATCGATATGCCAATCAATGAAGTCTTCGTAATAGTCCGGTGAATTTTATCCTTCATCGAAGTCGAAGATATCTGCAATACTTTGATTATCTGCAAGACAATAAAAGTTAGTTTCCAGCACTTTGAACCTCAACCTTGGTATCCACGGATTAACAGCTTATCGGAAAGAATGCTAGGATATTCTTTATGTGGCCAAGAAGATGGGGCAGCAATTTTCCTCCGGTGGGGGTGGCGCGCGCGGCTATAGAGAGGTGGGAGAGCTTTTTATTTTCTCTAAGAAAACTGGTAGGAAGAATGATTCAGAATAATCTTCAATCAATCGTATGAAAAGCTCTCTAATAGTCTACTATATATAGTAGTCAATAGAAGCCTAAAGAAGAATCAATTAGACTTCATAAAGGAATAAGAATCTAATTCTTATTGCACAAGGAAACCAATTTGAGTCTAGATTAATTCCCAATCAAATTAAAACTCAATCAGGAAAATCTAATTTATCCCTTGACTTCTAATATGGGAAGGAGTCGAACTCCTCCCTATACTACCGCTGGTCGCGCGGCTCATCAAGGGGGTTAGGTGGGTCCTGATCTTGGGACCCACTTGTAATTCTAAGGCAATTCAAACTCCAAGTAGATTTTGCCCATGTGCATATATTAATTCTAAATTAACATATCCTTTCAAATCAAACCTCTACTATATTTCTAAAATATAATCTTTAATTGTATTTACATAAAATACAATTAATCAATCAATTCAATTAATAATTCCATATTATTAATTGAGCCAAAAATAATTATAATTAATTCCAAATCAATTATAATTCATCAATCACAATTAATTCTAAATTAATTGCGATTCCATCTTCAAGGATATTCGGATAAGCTGAATCACCACATAGTGTGACCCATAGGGTCTTATTGTATTAAGCAAGTGCTACACTAGGCAACATGGAATTCCTAGACGGTTCCATTTGCAATATTAATACATGAGGACGTTTGAGAGGTTTCTCAAAGCAAACCCTTTCGTTGTGAAGTCTGTTGCGCTCAACGCGGCAATGGTAACGTCCCTTCATCTGACTGACTCGAATGCATCTAGGATCGATGAAGTATCTATCCCAATAATACATCCATGGGCGTCTTCATTGAGTTGCTTGGTGAATCCAATGTCTATTATTACTATCATAATAATATTGATACGCTGGCCAGCGGTTTAACCAATCACAACTATGAACGACTATGAGCAGTGCTCTCCTGTGCTACACGTGAGAGATGAATCCTTCACAGAATCAGTTATCACCCCCATTTGTATGTATCCATAATCATGGATCGTGTCTTGGGTCAACTGCTTATTCAGAGCTGACATCGACGGGTCCACCAAGGATATGGGGCAACAAATGTGATGATAAAGTCCTGTAAGTCCAAAGAACGACTGGCATCACTTCGACAACTTTTCGGTTCCCATAGACACTTCGGTGTAGAGTATACATCGATGGGAGAGTCCGGTGGGTACTTCCATTGTTCGGTAATCACCCTTCGAACAACTATGCGGAGTTATGGGAACGTTTCTTGATTGTCCAACAATCCGTTCCGTGGCCGTGGGATCGGCTCACACTTGCTCTAACAAGAATAACCTCCACGCATACTAGTCTCATCTGGTTCATTCAGACCCCTACATCCGAGATGAACCTAGACTAGGGAGAGTTTGGAGATGATAACTCACATAGCTCCCACTATCTGTGTGATCGGTCATCTATCCGAGAGGACATGTTTGATATCAATACAGACAGGAATAGAGATATGACATGCTGTATGCCTGGTGTAATATAAATATGAAAGCGATACTCAATAGTCAAACAAACAAACATATATTATATTACGTTGACCTGTGTAATAGTACATATATGCCCTTAATAAGGGATGTCTGCCCTTAATAAAGACTGTCTCTAGGACATATACACTATCAAAAGTAAGTTCAGAGGAACTTTACTCGGACTTCAAGAGAACTACCTTGACCAGAGTTGCTAAATCCGTCAGCAACTGGCAAAGGTACAGAAGGATGGGCTTTTCTGATCTTCACCTTCATCTGTCCTACGAGAAAAAGAGACTTTCTCTGCTGAAACTCGAGACGTTTGTGCACTCTATACTTCCAGAAGAGTTGACATATTCTCAGATAATGAACTCCAGTCTGATTGCTCTAATCAGAGAGAATATGAGAGCCAAATTCAAGAGTGCCTCTCCAGCTGAACAAGTTGTGATACTCAAGGGTTCATTTGTACCCCATGGTGGCTGATGCCCACAAAATCAATGAAGAAGAGGAAATTACAAGTGTAGCGATGTACAAACATCTTGAGTTTGTCATACTGACGGACGATGATGAAGAAGAAGAGGATGAGAACATTCCCAAAGATCCAAGTGATGATGAAGGAAAAGATTCTAAGGACAAAAAGGATGACGATGATGACAATCAAGGTCCTAGTCCTGATGCTGGTGGACTTAAACTGACAGTTGCTGAGACTGAACGTCATGATACCGAAAATCAGCAAGCTGATCACACAACAAGTCAGCAACAAGAATCCAATCCTGCTCCTGTTGAGACAAGTACTCAAGCAACTGAACAAGTTGCTGAAACTGAATAAGAGTACGCCAGAAAGCGTGCTGAAATGAAATTAGGCAAAAGTAAGCTTTCTGATGCCGAGTTATCTTTACTCGATGCCAAGGTCACTGAACCAAACCTTGATGATGAATAAATGGATGAAGATTATCAAAGAGTGATGAACGTATTTTTTACGCGTTTATCTTGTCTTTTTTACCTTCTTTTGCTATCTTTTAGCCTTGTTTTTTGGTCAGTTTTGTAGAATAGTGTAACGTTTATTGTTTTCTGCATTTTCAGGCACTTAGGTACGAAATGGCGTTTTTGGAGCTAAAAACGAGCTTTTTTGATAGAAAATGGCCCCGTTGAAGTTCCTTGATCTCCACGGCTTGTTCGTGAGTGTTTGAGCATCAATAAGCATCGAGAAGGATGAGTCCAAGGCACCCGAGGGCTGTACGAGGGCAAAAGATTGAGTTGGAAGACAAAAATCTGCCCAGGAGCCAAGCTAAGCGCCTGGAATAGTGAAGCGCTCCGCTTCATTTTCCAGGAGCTTTGGCACAGCAGCCAAGCGAAGCGCTTGGAGGGCCAAAGCGCTTCGCTTGGCCTCTCCAGGCGGTCCGTTTGGCAGCAGTTACGTTTTCGGATTTTCCTTCTTAGATCTGATCTTCTGTTACTTTTTTCATACTTTTGAACTTTGGCTTCGTTTTGGAGAGCTCCTAAGCCCCAAAACTTAGAGAAAACTCAGATTACATTGTATTTTAGATTGGATTAAAGGTTTTGGCATAGGATTTCATCCATTGTTTCATCTACGGAGAGGTTTTCATCAAAACCCACCGATTAGTGACAGCTTGGTGGTAACATTGTATCATTATCTCTTGTCTAGTAGTTTGATTTGATGTATTCTATTTACAATTCATATGTTTGATGTCTATGTTGATGAATATGAGTAGCTAAATCCTTTGTGTTGGTGGTAGAATGTAGAATACGCATGCTATGGGTTATGTTTATGCTTACATGAGATTGTGATTCAATCTTGCTGCAAATTCCTTCGTATGATTCTTAGTTGCCTATAAAATATATTCGAATTGAGTATAGTGACAAACTCTTGGTCAATGAAAGCTATAGGATTGTATGTTAGAGATTTGCAGCATGCTAGATGAATGGTGTTAGTGACAAGCACCTCTAAAGTATTGATAGTGGTCTTTTATGATGTGTGTCTTGAAAGTTACCTAGACGAGTTGCTTAACAGACTTGATCGAAGGTTTTACGCACTGAACTTGTGAGCATATTCGTTACCCATGCATGTGTATTTGATTTCTAACACCAACCGTTTTCCAAACTTGATTACAACAATCTGATTTCTCGTTGCTTTGTTCTAAGAGAACAATTCCATAAACATTTGAACTCGTTGTCTGAAATAACTAGCAAAAACAACAATCAAAGCCACGTTAGGTCCCGAGAGAACGACACTCGGGGAAAACTTGTCATTGCACTCTAGTCTGTGTAGTGATAAGTGTTCTTTGGCTTTTAAAACAAATTTAATTGGTGAAAAACGACATCATCAATTTGGCGTCGTTGCCGGGGACTTAACTCCTTTGGTTGGTGTTTTTGTTTTGGTTTTTCAGCCAACATCACTTTCTCACCCCATTTCTTTCCCCCTTTTGTTTCACTAACGGGAACTAATCCTTGAATGAGTGTTGTGTTGATTGCACTAGATTCCAGGCGAGATGGCTGAGCAACCACTGAAGTTACTCTCAAAAGTTACGGTTGGGCCTAGTGGTCCAGCTATTGTTCTCAATAATGCAACGAGGAATCGGGAGCTTAAATGACACGTGTTCCAGCAATTACTCAAGTTCTATGGCATGGACAATGAGGACGTCATTGGGTATTTGAATGACTTAGAGCATTTCGTGCTCTACTTGCCTAGACCGGATGATGGAATTACTGATGATGATTTGCGGATGAAGGTTTTCGCTATGGGAGTTGGGGATAGAGCGAAGGCTTGGTTGAGATCCTTAGAAGCTGGATCTTTGACCACATGGGCTCAAGTGTTTGAAAAATTTATGGATCGGTATTATTCCGCTTCCAAGACTATGGTTATGAAGAGACAAATCAGCACTTTTGAGCAGAAGTATGATGAAGCTTTCCATGAGGCTTATGATCGGTTTAAGGGGTTGCAATATCGGTGCCCACATCACGGCTTCGATGGAGGTCAGCTCATCCAATTCTTCTATAATGGTTTGCATCCTGGTGTTCAAGCACAAGTGGATAGCATTTGTGGAGGAAGCATGGGAGAGTTGTTTCCGAGTCAAGCTCGAGCTAAGTTGGATATAATGTACCGGAATTCTTAGAACCGGAATATAAGAGCCAAGATTCATTCAAAAGAACCTAGAGAAGAACCCATAGCGTCTTTTGAAGAGAAAGTGGGTCGTGGTGATGATTATGAGCAAGGATTCGCCAGTCAACGTCAACATGCTGAGGTAAACTATGGGGTACCCGGATATGCTCCATCCTCTTTGGTCGCCATGGTGCAAAGCTTGGTAGAAAAGACCGACAAGTTTATGGAATCTTATTACAAGAATCAGGCTATGAACGAGAAGCGGTTTGAGAACTTGGAGGCTAGTACTTCTTCTCTTAACAGGAAGTTGCAAGAGCTCATTGATAGAGGAGCTAATCCTGAGCAAGAGAAGCTTTTGGGTAATACCGAGAGAGCTATGGACATCACGGTGGTGACTAATATTCCAATTGAGATCACGGTCACAAGAGAAGGAGCACGAGTAGAGGTTCCAAGTAGCAAGAAAATCTCTGAGCCTTGCGTTGCTAACGAGGAGCCTAAGCCCTCTATGGTTGAGGAAGAAGCTTCACATATTGAAGAAGAAAGCTCATCATCTGAGGATGAGATGGTGGAAGTACCCGCACTTGAGAGCTTCCATGTGGAAATCGGTCTTGGCACGAAGGATGGTATATTGGCTACATTGGACACAGGAGTTGTAGTCAATGTCTTGCCGATGAATGTGTATGAAGAATCCCGGTTGACTGGTTTGAAGCCTATGAAAGCTATGGTTCAACTTGCTGATGTGTCTATGAGGAGACCTTTGGGAGTTCTGGAAGACTTGGTTATTAGAGTTGCCGGTGTTGAGGTGAAGACGAGCTTCATAGTTATGCCGACTTCGGAAGCCAATCTTAAGGATGTGGTCCTGTTGGGAAGAGCCTTCATTAATAAGGTGCAGATGGTGATTGACATGTACCGTCGTACATGTAGTTTTGAGGTAGATGGCAAGCGACACATGTTGCGAGCCATTGTTAATTCATGTGTTGGGAAGACTTGCACTAACAAACTTATAGGATACTTTGGTCCTCTATTCCTTCGTTCAAATGTGCAGGGATTTCACCGAGTAAAGAGGGCATTGATGGGGAAGTCTAGTACCCAATATGAATTCAACCCCAATTGAGCCTTGAAGAGTCGAGCCAACGACGTGTAAACAAAGGCGCTTCTCGGGAGGCAACCCGAGGTGGTAAGAGTTTTGCATTTAGTTAGCTTTATTTGCTTTTGTAGTTGTGGCATGTGTGCCTTTTGTCGTGATTCGTTTAGTCTAGTGTTTGTCTTGGTGCCTTAGGTGATTAAGATAGGAAAAAACATCGAAAATCTGGAAACAGAGCCAAGCGAAGCGCTTGGCACGCCCAAGCGGTCCGCTTGGAATTCCAGTAAGAATTTCATTCTTACTGGAATTTCAAGCGGAACCCCTGGAGCCTCCCAAGCTCTCCGCTTGACAAGCAGACCGCTTGGATACCGCCAAGCGGTCCGCCTGGACCCTGTACCCAGATTTTCCTCGTTTTTTCCATTCTTCTCACCTTTGCGCACCCGTTTTCACTTGTTTCTTGAGTCTTTTCAGGTACTACTCTTCTATAGGAGTTGGACACGAACCTTATTCAGGGAAGTGTACTCTCAATCCAATTTTTTCTTTCTAAATCAACTTTTCTTTGCTCGAGGACGAGCAAAAGTTTAGGTTTGGGGAGGGGGTATTGGATTTTCAGTACTATATGCTTGTGTGGTTCGTGCATGCCTGATTTTACTCAAGTTCATGTGATTTGTCGTGTTTTTTAAAATTTTTGCATGCATATCATCCCTAGATTAGTTGTTGCACGTTGTTGTGTGTGGAGTTTATTGCCAAGTCTTTTGAACTTTTTTATTGAGTAGACTAAGTGTTTATGACCATTGATCATATGTTGCATCACTTTGCAAGTAGTTTGAGGCTTGTCTCGCTTGGTTTGTCACATTCGCATGTGCACTAGTTAAGCTTAGTAGTCTCGACATCACCTTGAGTGGTGTTTCTTCTCCTGCGGTTCACGATGGCCTTATAAAATGATGCATGTTAGAGTCTATGGTTGTAGCCCGTGTAATTATGTACGTAAGAGGCGACAAGTTCTTCACCTCGATTAGAGATTGCCAAATGCCTAGGAAGGAGGTAGTGTGAGGTGTGCGATTCCTTGTATTAAACCTATTATATCGAATAGGTTTGGGGAGGGGGTTGCCTTATTGATCTTGTCTTTCGTCTTTGAGTCGTTGTAAAGTTTCCTTTTTCTTTTTTCTTTTTGTTTTGTATCCCAGCCTATTCTTTCGAATAGATTTGGGGAGGTGTCTTTGTAAAAGAGTCTTTCCTTTTTCTTTTTCGTCTTTGTGCTCAAACCTATTCTTTCGAATAGGTTTGGGGAGGTGTTTTTGACACTTAGTACTGCTGCTTGCTCCTATATATAAAAAAAAAAAGAAAGAGAAAAAGAAAAAGAAGAAAAAAAAAAAAAGAGAAAAGAAAAAGAGAAAAAAAAAAGAAGAAGAAAGAAAATAAAGAGTAAGACCCAAAAGCAAAAGAAGGGTCGTTGCAAGCCAAAAGCAGTCTCGTAGTGTCAAGTGTCATGTAAATATTTTGTCCTTGTGAAGTATCGAGTTGTAGATTCTATCTTTCGTTTCGTGTCGCCTTTGTCCAAGGCCTGTTCTTGACCACCCTCGTCTTTCTATTCAAGAAGTGGTTAAAAGAGGCTCATTCTTGAGAGTCTGGGTAGAATAGGGGAGTGTTATCTTTCTAAGGGAACCCTCCTTCGTTTGATGAGAGCCAGTATTGGTTCGCCCTCTCTTGAGAAAAAGTCTCGCTTGGTGAACAGTAGTAAGCCCTTGGTTTCATAGGCACGGGGCAATTGTAGTATGATAACATGCATCATTGTGTCGTCACTGACCAGGTCCAGGTAGAAGATGTTACGAGAGACTCCTTTGTTTAACCAAGTGCACATGAGAATGTGTATATTCGCAATCGAGGGATTCTTCAACCTACTTGCATGTCATTCTCATTTGGTTTTGTTCATAAGCATTTGGTAGATTCAATAGATTAGTTCACTTTACTTGGCATGAGACTCCTTTTGTGTTGCATTTAGGATTGTTTGTTGCTTGAGGACAAGCAAAGGTTTGGTTTGGGGACTTTGATGAACGTATTTTTGACGCGTTCATCTTGTCTTTTTTACCTTCATTTGCTATCTTTTAGCCTTGTTTTTTGGTCAGTTTTGTAGAATAGTGTCACGTTTATTGTTTTCTGCATTTTCAGGCACTTAGGTACGAAATGGCGTTTTTGGAGCTAAAAATGAGCTTTTTTGATAGAAAATGGCCCCGTCGATGTTCCTTGATCTCCACGGCTTGTTCGTGAGTGTTTGAGCATCAATAAGCATCGAGCAGGATGAGTCCAAGGCACCCGAGGGCCGTACGAGGGCAAAAATATTGAGTTGGAAGACAAAAATCTGCCCAGGAGCCAAGCTAAGCGCCTGGAATAGTGAAGCGCTCCGCTTCATTTTCCAGGGGCTTTGGCACAGCAGCCAAGCGAAGCGCTTGGAGGGCCAAAGCGCTTCGCTTGCCAAGCGCTCCGCTTGGCCTCTCCAGGCGGTCCGCTTGGCAGCAGTTACGTTTTCGGATTTTCCTTCTTAGATCTGATTTTCTGTTACGTTTTTCATACTTTTGAACTTTGGCTTCGTTTTGGAGAGCTCCTAAGCCCCAAAACTCAGAGAAAACTCAGATTACATTGTATTTTAGATTGGATTAAAGGTTTTGGCATAGGATTTCATCCATTGTTTCATCTACGGAGAGGTTTTTATCAATACCCACCGATTAGTGATAGCTTGGTGGTAACATTGTATCATTATCTCTTGTCTAGTAGTTTGATTTGATGTATTCTATTTACAATTCATATGATTTGATGTCTATGTTGATGAATATGAGTAGCTAAATCCTTTGTGTTGGTGGTAGAATGTAGAATATGCATGCTATGGGTTATGTTTATGCTTACATGAGATTGTGATTCAATCTTGCTGCAAATTCCTTCATATGATTCTTAGTTGCCTATAAAATATATTCGAATTGAGTATAGTGACAAACTCTTGGTCAATGAAAGCTATAGGATTGTATGTTAGAGATTTGCAGCATGCTAGATAAATGGTGTTAGTGACAAGCACCTCTAAAGTATTGATAGTGGCCTTTTATGATGTGTGTCTTGAAAGTTACCTAGACGAGTTGCTTAGCAGACTTGATCGAAGGTTTTACGCACTGAACTTGTGAGCATATTCGTAACCCATGCATGTGTATTTGATTTCTACCACCAACCGTTTTCCAAACTTGATTACAACAATCTGATTTCTCGTTGCTTTGTTCTAAGAGAACAATTCCATAAACATTTGAACTCGTTGTCTGAAATAACTAGCAAAAACCACAATCAAAGCCACGTTAGGTCCCGAGAGAACGACACTCGGGGAAAACTTGCCATTTCACTCTAGTTTGTGTAGTGATAAGTGTTCTTTGGCTTTTGAAACAAATTTAATTGGTGAAAAACGACATCATAAATTTGGCGCCGTTGCCGGGGACTTAACTCCTTTGGTTGGTGTTTTTGTTTTGGTTTTTCAGCCAACATCACTTTCTCACCCCATTTCTTTCCCCCTTTTGTTTCACTAACGGGAACTAATCCTTGAATGAGTGTTGTGTTGATTGCACTATATTCCAGGCGAGATGGCTGAGCAACCACTGAAGTTACTCTCAAAAGTTACGGTTGGGCCTAGTGGTCCAGCTATTGTTCTCAATAATGCAACGAGGAATCTGGAGCTTAAAGGACACGTGTTCCAGCAATTACCCAAGTTCTATGGCATGGACAATGTGGACGTCATTGGGTATTTGAATGACTTAGAGCATTTCGTGCTCTACTTGCCTAGACCGGATGATGGAATTACTGATGATGATTTGCGGATGAAGGTTTTCGCTATGGGAGTTGGGGATAGAGCGAAGGCTTGGTTGAGATCCTTAGAAGCTGGATCTTTGACCACATGGGCTCAAGTGTTTGAAAAATTTATGGATCGGTATTATCACGCTTCCAAAACTATGGTTATGAAGAGACAAATCAGCACTTTTGAGCAGAAGTATGATGAAGCTTTCCATGAGGCTTATGATCGGTTTAAGGGGTTGCAATATCGGTGCCCACATCACGGCTTCGATGGAGGTCAGCTCATCCAATTCTTCTATAATGGTTTGCATCCTGGTGTTCAAGCACAAGTGGATAGCATTTGTGGAGGAAGCATGGGAGAGTTGTTTCCGAGTCAAGCTCGAGCTAAGTTGGATATAATGTACCGGAATTCTCAGAACCGGAATATAAGTGCCAAGATTCATTCAAAAGAACCTAGAGAAGAACCCATAGCGGCTTTTGAAGAGAAAGTGGGTCGTGGTGATGACTATGAGCAAGGATTCGCCAGTCAACGTCAACATGCTGAGGTAAACTATGGGGTACCCGGATATGCTCCATCCTCTTTGGTCGCCATGGTGCAAAGCTTGGTAGAAAAGACCGACAAGTTTATGGAATCTTATTACAAGAATTAGGCTATGAACGAGAACCGTTTTGAGAACTTGGAGGCTAGTACTTCTTCTCTTAACAGGAAGTTGCAAGAGCTCATTGATAGAGGAGCTAGTCCTGAGTAAGAGAAGCTTTTTGGTAATACCGAGAGAGCTATGGCCATCACGGTGGTGACTAATATTCCAATTGAGATCACGGTCACAAGAGAAGGAGCACGAGTAGAGGTTCCAAGTAGCAAGAAAATCTCTGAGCCTTGCGTTGCTAACGAGGAGCCTAAGCCCTCTATGGTTGAGGAAGAAGCTTCACATATTGAAGAAGAAAACTCATCATCTGAGGATGAGATGGTGGAAGTACCCGCACTTGAGAGCTTCCATGTGGAAATCGGTCTTGGCACGAAGGATGGTATATTGGCTACATTGGACACAGGAGCTGGAGTCAATGTCTTGCCGATGAATGTGTATGAAGAATCCCGGTTGACTGGTTTGAAGCCTATGAAAGCTATGGTTCAAATTGCTGATGTGTCTATGAGGAGACCTTTGGGAGTTCTGGAAGACTTGGTTATTAGAGTTGCCGGTGTTGAGGTGAAGACGAGCTTCATAGTTATGCCGACTTCGGAAGCCAATCTTAAGGATGTGGTCCTGTTGGGAAGAGCCTTCATTAATAAGGTGCAGATGGTGATTGACATGTACCGTCGTACATGTAGTTTTGAGGTAGATGGCAAGCGACACATGTTGCGAGCTGATGAACGGAGATTTGTCAGGTCTCGATTCAGCAAATAATATTTGTTATTTAGCCAAAGGCAATCCACAACTACAACGAAAACCGTAGTGTAGTAGTAGAATGACTCGAGTGTCGTTCTCTCAGGACTATACTAGCTTTATCAAATCTAATTAAGAAAATAAAACAGCAGATAGAAAGCAATAGGGGTTTTCAAGCAGATAATGGAGATTGGTGATAGTATGATCCTTCTTAACATAATGGGTCGATAATCATGCATAAATTCCTCGGTCTTGCATAGAGATCTTTGAATCAATCTTGTGTCCTGTTGCAAGTATTAAGCACTACGAAGATAATTTGGTCTGACTAGTCAACAACGATTGTCCTAATGTGTTCCGTAATTATTCAACACTACGAAGATAATTGGTCTGATGGTCGACTAGTGTCCATGCGTGCATAATAATCAATACAACATACGAGAATTTTGGTTGCAACTGATCAACGAAATAAAGCAATTACACGGAGTATAATGCGCGATATAGCCATTAGCATGATTATCTTCCCTCGCTAAGAATTCACATACTACCACCAACGATAAGTTTAGCTACTCATAATAGGCATGCAATCAATAGCAATCATAGAAGAAAACATATTGAAAGAAGAATAAAATAAGTAGATAAAAACTGTAAGATACAAAGTTACCGAAGGTTGTCAATCTCCGGATGATTGCGATCCTACGCGCTCCAATCTGCTATGAAAAAGTATCCCCTAAGCTATGGAACTCCCAGGACAGGCCCCGGGAAGTTCCTACCTAAAACTATAGAGAGAGGTGAGAAAGTAGGCTTGGAAAGATATATTTTCGGAGAGAAAACTGAGCACTATATATAGGCCCCGAAATATCACGGGGCGGTTCGCCCCATGGCTCCGGCGGTTCGCCCCCCAGTATTTCGCGGAATTTCCGTGTTTTTCGACGCGGATTTGGATTTCTTCACCTTTTCGGACTCGGTTTATGACTTCTAGTAGCCTTCTAACCTCCAGATTCGGCCCCTAGACTCCAAATCCTATCCAGAAACCTTCAGATACTCCAAATAGGCTTCTGGAACACCAATTCCTTGTAGACTTCAATATAATTGCCCCGAAATCTCCGAATTTCAACCAACACCTGTAAAATAAAATCTAAAGGGAAACGTGACACTATTCTAATAAATATGTACTAAAATATAGCTAAGTTATCATAGAGGATAGCTAAAATAGGTGAAAAAGACTCGAATGAAAGTGTAAAATACACATTCACCAGCCAATTTCGACTTCTCAGTGTTGCTAGGCAGTTTGCCTTGTTCCCTACTTGCTCTTCGGTCGATCAACTCTTGCATCTTTTGATGGGCAAACCTAGTGCTCTCTTCCAACCTATCGAGCCTTGCCCTAGTCTTCTCAGAATCTTCTTCATAACGTTTGAGAAAACTTTGTGTGTGATCAACCATCTTCTGCAAGTTCTCCATCAGTTGAGCCGTCTTCGACTTCGGTGGCTCTTTCGGGGCGGGGTTTTCGCAGTGATCATTACCATAGTTTAGCCTACTACGGTCTTGGTTAGGGCCATAAGTTTGGTTAGCCGGTGCATATCCTTGATTGTTACGGTATCCTCTTCTCCAAAATCCACCTTGAGGATTCCTACCGTCTTGTCCGTAGCTAACTTCTTGAGTGCCAAACTCCGTAGCAAAGGCTTCTTCTTCGACTCCTCGAGCCCAGTTGCCATCATCGTATGCCAGCTCCAATCTACACATATGAGCCCCATGCCCATAGTTCTTGCATATTCGGCATACTTCGTTCGAAACAGTTGTTCTGGTGGCGCTCTTGAGACTTGCTTCAATTCGTTGGTAAAGCACTCGAATTGATCCCCATTCCCCCTGTACATAGGGGCTTCTTGAGTCGGTGGAGCTTCAGGTCCACGTCTCCTAACCATTGCTCTCGGGTCCTTGAACTGTGAACCCTTAGCAAGCCTTTCGAAAACAGCCCAGACGGCTTCTGCGGTTTCCTCCCAAATATTGCCTCGGCATTGGAAATCCACCACTTGTTGGTTCTCGAAGGTTAGTCCATTGTAGAAGTGTTGGACTAAGTCAGAAAGTTCAAAACCATGGTGAGGGCACTTGTTCGTGAGATCTTGGAACCTCTCGAATGCGGTGTAGATGGTCTCATCATAGTCTTGCTTGAATCCAGTGATCTGCGCCTTAAGCGCAGTAGTCAGAGTGTGCGGGAAGTATTTCTCCATGAAAGCTGAAAAAACCTTTTCCCAAGTGTCCAGCGAGCCTGCTGGAAGAGAGCTCAGCCATGACTTGGATCTGTCGCAAAGTCCCATAGCAAAAACCTTCATCCTCAACTCATCCGTTGTTATGTTAGCTCCGGGTCGTGGGAGTTGGTTGACGAAATCATCGATATCGTTCAAGTACCCCATCACATCTTCCGTTGATAAGCCATAGAACCTCGGAAGTTGTTGGAATGCATGGTTCTTGATCTCCAGATCTCGGGTTGCAAGCGAAAGAACTATCGCCGGTCCCCTCATACGATCTTTGGTAGGTTGTACCCATGCCTTCAGTGGTCTAGCTTCTGCCATTCCGTCGATTTCCTTGAACAGACTAATTAGAGATTCAGAGAAATCGGTTTCCTCTATTTCCTCTAGTGCGCGTTTTTCAAGTAGTCGCCTTCTCTGGTGGTAGACTCTATCGATCTCAGCAATTGAATCAGCAAGCGGTGTTCCTGCAGAACGTGTATGCGGCATACACTATCTGTGACAGGCTACGAAAGGTGATTAGAAACAAACTAGGAAAGCAGAGAGAGATTAAAAAGGAAAACTAAAACTAAAAGAATTAGGAATCTAAAGCTGTAAATATGAACAAATTAAACAGAAAAAAGAGTATAGTCCCCGGCAACGGCGCCAATTTGATGAACGGAGATTTGTCAGGTCTCGATTCAGCAAATAATATTTGTTATTTAGCCAAAGGCAATCCACAACTACAACGAAAACCGTAGTGTAGTAGTAGAATGACTCGAGTGTCGTTCTCTCAGGACTATACTAGCTTTATCAAATCTAATTAAGAATATAAAACAGCAGATAGAAAGCAATTGGGGTTTTCAAGCAGATAATGGAGATTGGTGATAGTATGATCCTTCTTAACATAATGGGTCGATAATCATGCATAAATTCCTCGGTCTTGCATAGAGATCTTTGAATCAATCTTGTGTCCTGTTGCAAGTATTAAGCACTACGAAGATAATTTGGTCTGACTAGTCAACAACGATTGTCCTAATGTGTTCCGTAATTATTCAACACTACGAAGATAATTGGTCTGATGGTCGACTAGTGTCCATGCGTGCATAATAATCAATACAACATACGAGAATTTTGGTTGCAACTGATCAACGAAATAAAGCAATGACACGGAGTATAATGCGCGATATAGCCATTAGCATGATTATCTTCCCTCGCTAAGAATTCACATACTACCACCAACGATAAGTTTAGCTACTCATAATAGGCATGCAATCAATATCAATCATAGAAGAAAACATATTGAAAGAAGAATAAAATAAGTAGATAAAAACTATAAGATACAAAGTTACCGAAGGTTGTCAATCTCCGGATGATTGCGACCCTACGCGCTCCAATCTGCTATGAAAAAGTATCCCCTAAGCTATGGAACTCCCAGGACAGGCCCCGGGAAGTTCCTACCTAAAACTATAGAGAGAGGTGAGAAAGTAGGCTTGGAAAGATATATTTTCGGAGAGAAAACTGAGCACTATATACAGGCCCCGAAATATCACGGGGCGGTTCGCCCCATGGCTCCGGCGGTTCGCCCCCCAGTATTTCGCGGAATTTCCGCGTTTTTCGACGCTGATTTGGATTTCTTCACCATTTCAGACTCGGTTTATGACTTCTATTAGCCTTCTAACCTCCAGATTCGGCCCCTAGACTCCAAATCCTATCCGGAAACCTTCAGATACTCCAAATAGGCTTCTGGAACACCAATTCCCTGTAGACTTCAATATAATTGCCCCGAAATCTCCGAAGTTCAACCAAAACTTGTAAAATAAAATCTAAAGGGAAACGTGACACTATACTAATAAAATGTACTAAAATATAGCTAAATTATCATAGAGGATAGCTAAAATAGGTTAAAAAGACTCGAATGAAAGTGTAAAATACACATTCATCACGAGCCATTGTTAATTCATGTGTTGGGAAGACTTGCACTAACAAACTTATAGGATACTTTGGTCCTCTATTCCTTCGTTCAAATGTGCAGGGATTTCACCAATTAAAGAGGGCATTGATGGGGAAGTCTAGTACCCAATATGAATTCAACCCCAATTTAGCCTTGAAGAGTTGAGCCAACGACGTGTAAACAAAGGCGCTTCTCGGGAGGCAACCCGAGGTGGTAAGAGTTTTGCATTTAGTTAGCTTTATTTGCTTTTGTAGTTGTGGCCTGTGTGCCTTTTGTCGTGATTCGTTTGTCTAGTGTTTGTCTTGGTGCCTTAGGTGATTAAGATAGGGAAAAACATCGAAAATCTGGAAACAGAGCCAAGCGAAGCGCTTGGCACGCCCAAGCGGTATCCCCGCTTGGATACCGCCAAGCGGTCCGCCTGGACCCTGTACCCAGATTTTCCTAGTTTTTTCCATTCTTCTCACCTTTGCGCACCCGTTTTCACTTGTTTCTTGAGTCTTTTCAGGTACTACTCTTCTATAGGAGTTGCACACGAACCTTATTCAGGGAAGTGTACTCTCAATCCAATTTTTTCTTTCTAAATCAACTTTTCTTTGCTCGAGGACGAGCAAAAGTTTAGGTTTGGGGAGGGGGTATTGGATTTTCAGTACTATATGCTTGTGTGGTTCGTGCATGCCTGATTTTACTCAAGTTCATGTGATTTGTCATGTTTTTTCAAATTTTTGCATGCATATCATCCCTAGATTAGTTGTTGCACGTTGTTGTGTGTGGAATTTATTTCCAAGTCTTTTGAACTTTTTTATTGAGTAGACTAAGTGTTTATGACCATTGATCATATGTTGCATCACTTTGCAAGTAGTTTGAGGCTTGTCTCGCTTGGTTTGTCACATTCGCATGTGCACTAGTTAAGCTTAGTAGTCTCGACATCACCTTGAGTGGTGTTTCTTCTGCTGCGGTTCACGATGGCCTTATAAAATGATGCATGTTAGAGTCTATGGTTGTAGCCCGTGTAATTATGTACGTAAGAGGCGACAAGTTCTTCACCTCGATTAGAGATTGCCAAATGCCTAGAAAGGAGGTAGTGTGAGGTGTGCGATTCCTTGTATTAAACCTATTATATCGAATAGGTTTGGGGAGGGGGTTGCCTTATTGATCTTGTCTTTCGTCTTTGAGTCGTTGTAAAGTTTCCTTTTTCTTTTTTCTTTTGTTTTGTGTTCCAACCTATTCTTCCGAATAGGTTTGGGGAGGTGTCTTTGTAAAAGAGTCTTTCCTTTTTCTTTTTCGTCTTTGTGCTCAAACCTATTCTTTCAAATAGGTTTGGGGAGGTGTTTTTGACACTTAGTACTGCTGCTTGCCCCTATATATAAAAAAAAAAAAAAAAGAGAAAAAGAAAAGAAGAAAAAACAAAAAAAGAGAAAAGAAAAAGAGAAAAAAAAAAAAAAAAGAAGAAGAAAGAAACTAAAGAATAAGACCCAAAAGCAAAAGAAGGGTCGTTGCAAGCCAAAAACAGTCTCGTAGTGTCAAGTGTCATGTAAATATTTTGTCCTTGTGAAGTATCGAGTTGTAGATTCTATCTTTCGTTTCGTGTCGCCTTTGTCCAAGGCCTGTTCTTGACCACCCTCGTCTTTCTATTCAAGAAGTGGTTGAAAGAGGCTCATTCTTGAGAGTCTGGGTAGAATACGGGAGTGTTATCTTCCTAAGGGAACCCTCCTTCGTTTGATGAGAGCCAGTATTGGTTCGCCCTCTCTTGAGGAAATGTCTCGCTTGGTGAACAGTAGTAAGCCCTCGGTTTCATAGGCACGGGGAAATTGTAGTATGATAACATGCATCATTGTGTCGTCACTGACCAGGTCCAGGTAGAAGATGTTACGAGAGACTCCTTTGTTTAACCAAGTGCACATGAGAATGTGTATATTCGCAATCGAGGCATTCTTCAACCTACTTGCATGTCATGCTCATTTGGTTTTGTTCATAAGCATTTGGTAGATTCAATAGATTAGTTCACTTTACTTGGCATGAGACTCCTTTTGTGTTGCATTTAGGATAGTTTGTTGCTTGAGGAGAAGCAAAGGTTTGGTTTCGGGAGTTTGATGAACGTATTTTTGACGCGTTCATCTTGTCTTTTTTACCTTCTTTTGCTATCTTTTAGCCTTGTTTTTTGTTCAGTTTTGTAGAATAGTGTCACGTTTATTGTTTTCTGCATTTTCAGGCACTTAGGTACGAAATGGCGTTTTTGGAGCTAAAAATGAGCTTTTTTGATAGAAAATGGCCCCGTTGAAGTTCCTTCATCTCCATGAGAGTGTTTGAGCATCAATAAGCATCGGAAGGATGAGTCCAAGGCACCTGAGGGCCGTACGAGGGCAAAAAGATTGAGTTGGAAGACAAAAATCTGCCCAGGAGCCAAGCTAAGCGCCTGGAATAGTGAAGCGCTCCGCTTCATTTTCCAGGAGCTTTGGCACAACAGCCAAGTGAAGCGCTTGGAGGGCCAAAGCGCTTCGCTTGCCAAGCGCTCCGCTTGGCCTCTCCATGCGGTCCGCTTGGCAGCAGTTACGTTTTCGGATTTTCCTTCTTAGATCTGATCTTCTGTTACTTTTTTCATAGTTTTGAACTTTGGCTTCGTTTTGGAGAGCTCCTAAGCCCCAAAACTCAGAGAAAACGCAGATTACATTGTATTTTAGATTGGATTAAAGGTTTTGGCATAGGATTTCATCCATTGTTTCATCTACGGAGAGGTTTTCATCAATACCCACCGATTAGTGATAGCTTGGTGGTAACATTGTATCATTATCTCTTGTCTAGTAGTTTGATTTGATGTATTCTATTTACAATTCATATGATTTGATGTCTATGTTGATGAATATGAGTAGCTAAATCCTTTGTGTTGGTGGTAGAATGTAGAATATGCATGCTATGGGTTATGTTTATGCTTACATGAGATTGTGATTCAATCTTGCTGCAAATTCCTTCATATGATTCTTAGTTGCCTATAAAATATATTCGAATTGAGTATAGTGACAAACTCTTGGTCAATGAAAGCTATAGGATTGTATGTTAGAGATTTGCAGCATGCTAGATAAATGGTGTTAGTGACAAGCACCTATAAAGTATTCATAGTGGTCTTTTATGATGTGTGTCTTGAAAGTTACCTAGAAGAGTTGCTTAGCAGACTTGATCGAAGGTTTTACGCACTGAACTTGTGAGCATATTCGTAACCCATGCATGTGTATTTGATTTCTACCACCAACCGTTTTCCAAACTTGATTACAACAATCTGATTTCTCGTTGCTTTGTTCTAAGAGAACAATTCCATAAACATTTGAACTCGTTGTCTGAAATAACTAGCAAAAATCACAATCAAAGCCACGTTAGGTCCCCAGAGAACGACAGTCGGGGAAAACTTGCCATTGCACTCTAGTTTGTGTAGTGATAAGTGTTCTTTGGCTTTTAAAACAAATTTAATTGGTGAAAAACGACATCATCAAAGAGCACTTCAAAACAGTCTACAGATTCATGCAAGGCATACGCAGAATCTAGACATTGCTCAATCTACAGGAGTGAAGCACACGGAAGTCCCCTCCCTTCCACTTACTACTGGTGAAACTCCAGTTGTTTAGTCTCAAGAGTTGCCCTCAGCAACTGATGAACGTGTATTTTACACTTTCATTCGAGTCTTTTTCACCAATTTAGCTATCCTCTATGTTAATTTAGCTTATATTTTAGTTCATTTTATTAGAATAGTGTCACGTTTCCCTTTTCTTTGCATATTTCAGGTTTTAGGTGAAAAACGTACTTTTGATGGGCAATTATGGTAAAGAGAATGAAATTTTGGTGCTACGAGATCACTCGTGGTGTGTCAAGGAGTATCGGGACGAGTTTCAAGGCCAAGGAGAGCATGAAAGATTTGAGATATCTTTTATGAGGCGGAAACGGTAGTTCATTCGGAGTTCGGATGAAGATTTTGGAGCCCTTGAAGTGAAATTCGGAAGTTCCATTTGCATAGTCTTAGTATTTTCGGCACCAGTCTTTCATACGATATTGGATTGGGATGAGGTTACAACCTACGCGTAGCTAACTCGAAGTGCTATCCAACAGTGGGTCTTACGTGCCGATCCGAGTTCGGACGCGCCCGGAATATCTGTTCGAAAACTGGAGAACTTGCTGCTCGTGGGAGGCGGTTCGCCTCCCACGCCAGGCGGTTCGCCCCACGTATGCGGAAACCTATATATAGTTTTGCCTATTCTACGTTTTTCAGACTTTAGACCCAATTTTTGAGAGGCATAAGCCTAGAGACTTGTTCTGGGTATTCTTAGCATAGAGACTACTTTTCCTATCGATTTTGGAAGATTAAGCATAGACATTGGACATCGTTGATTCTCAATTCTTGCTTGTGAGTTAGCAATTCACTGGAGATTGACAACCTTCGTTGGTAACTTGTATCTCACAATTTTTCTGCTTTTATTTATTTCTTTCAACATGTTTTCATTCAATCTTGTTTTGATTCTTGTTGATTGCAATTTATCTATGAGTAGCTAAATCTATCGTTGGTGATAGTATGTGATTTCATAGATAGGGTTCTTAATTATGCATGAGTGGCTTCACGCGTTTAAGACTTGATTTATTGTTTTATTTCTTTGATCTATCTAAGCAATCTATCTTCGTAGTGTTGAATTGAAAGGAACACATAGGACAATTCGCGATCATAGATTTCTATACAAACTTCAAGTACTTCATGCATGATTATACCCGTTGCTTTGAATGATCATACTATCACTAACTTCCATTATATTGATAAGAAAAATCTGTGCTTTGCTTGATTTTTGATTTATAGTTTAAGATAAATTTGATAAAGCTAGTTATAGTCCTTATAGATCGACACTCGAGGTTATTTTACTTCTACACTACGTGCCTTGGTTTTCGTTGTAGTTGTGAGCTGCCTTTGGCTAAAAATAAATTTATTTGATTTCGAGTCTGACAATCTCGTTCATCAGCAACCACTCAACCTAAAGTGAATGAAGCTACAGATTTTGGAACCAAGGTTGCTGGCCTTGATGAATTTGATGACGAAGAAGATCTCTCAGCAAACGAAGAAGATCTAACAAAGAAAGCTGAACCCGCAGCAGTTACAATTCCTCCTCCTGATGATGAACATGATGTAGGGGATGATATAAGATGTCGTTTGCTGACCAATGATGATCAATTCGCTACTGAGATCAAAGTTAATTCCGTAACTCCTTCTTTAGTGTCATTCCCTAGTGTTGAGGATTTTACTCCAAGAATTAAGGCACTAATGTAAGTTCACAAAGCCTGCAAAGAAGAGGACGATGCAATGCTTGCTGAGAGTGCGCTTGACATAGGCAAAATAATGGCTACTCTGCTGAAACGCACTACTTCTCTTACCATAGCTCAGAAAAACATAAGTCTACATCATAAAAGCTATGAAGAAGATATCAGTCAAGCACTCAAACTAGCAAAGACTGCATTGAAAAAGGCTCAGACTTTCATTGAAGAAAAAGTCGACAATGAGCGCAGACATGAGGACAACTTGGTGAGTATAAAAGAAGAAATGTCCAAGCTGACTGCTGATGAGCAAGACATAATTCTTAAGTACAACAGCCTAAGTAAACTTGCTGAAAATTGGGACGAATTTTTCTCTCTGCACATTCACCCAATGATGCAATCCATGTCTAAGGGGGAAGATAAACAAAGAAAATCTTCAAGAAAGAAAACCCCTGCTGAAGCGCCATTGACAATAGAACCTTTTGTTGAAAGAGAGCAAAGTTCTAAGAGACGAGCTGAAACATATTCTGAGTTAAATTCAGCAAATCCGAAAAGGAGAAGAACATCTACTGAAACTCATGAATATTGTCATACTAAGAGTCATCAAGATCTGAATGAAGATGATGATGATGATGACAATCAAACAGTAGCTCAAGCAATAAGAGCTAGACCAATCACAGCCCTAACTCCGTCTGGCCACTCAAAACATTTCTCTTCTGACTCAAGATCTTCAGCAAGAGATCAAGAAAATGCAAAGTCAAGAAGAAGAAGGCAAAGACAGGAAGAAAAGAGGCTAGCCAGCATTGCCATTGGGTCCGGCATTGATTACACAAAGACCAGCAATGAGGAAACAACTCAAAATGTGATAAGAAATGTTCATGGTTGCTGGATCTTAAAGCTGGAAGATGTGTTGGTAAATGATTTCTTTCCAACTGATGTACTGAATCAAATGTACACTTGGATTGAATTAAAGGTGAAAAGAAAAGAAAGGGATCCTCCTCCCTACCCAAGAAACATTGCTACAAGATGGTTGAATCTGGAATTCTTGGTAAGAAGAACATCTATTGGCAAGCCAATGAAGCAAGAGCCTGATTTAATCAAACCAATTGATGTTGCTTACTACTCTGACCCTTTAACCAAGAAGTCAAAGAAGAAATATGGCTTGATTCCTTATGAGTATTTTTATCGCACTGCCAAGGATCAAGAAGAAGATCTTCTCTGGTTAAGAAAGATTCATGCTAACAAGGAAATTTCAGATACACAACTTCTCCATGCCAGCAATTGGGGCATGCACTTGTGGGTATTGCACTACAAAGAAATGAATGGTGAAAACCATCATTATACCGCCTGCAAGAATGCAAGGATCATTCAGCTTGAAGTCCGTAAGCTACTTGAAGATTACGAAAAGGACTGTGTTGAATTTTCTGCGCTTACTGAGAAAAGTGTAAGGGAGATTCTGAGGAAATCTTTTGCTGGAATAGCTTAAGTCCCTTGTAAAAGCTCTGTTTGTTTTTGTTTGCTGATTTGTGTAGTTATCTCTGAACTTTCTTGTAAACTTACTGAAAGATAACTATTAGCAATAAAGCTTTTGACTCTTATTGGTTTTTTATTATGCAATCTACTTATGCTTATTGTTTTATTATTCAAGTATGCTTGCATTAATCAACTGATTTATTCAACATCAGAAAACTCTAAAAGGGTAACAATTAATTTAGCCATGGATTGCTAACATAAAAAAGGTGGAAATTTTGTAATAGTTCGTAATCGAGTTGTATATTCTATCTTTTGTTTCGTGTCTTATGTTCTAGACCACCCTCGTCCTGCCATTCAGGAAGTGGTGAATAGTCTTTGCTTTGAGAGTTGGGTAGAATAGGGGAGTGTTGTCTATTAGGGAACCCTCATTCGTTTGATGAGAGCCAATATTGGTTCGACCTCTCTTGAGGGAAAGTCTCAACTTGGTGAACAGTAGTAAGACCTCAGTTTCATAGGCACGGGGCAACCATTTGTATTCTAACATGTTTCATTGTGTCGTCACTGACTAGGTCCAGGTAGAGAATGTTACGAGAGACACTCTTGTTTAACAAAGTGCATATGTGAATGTGTATAGGTTCAATCGAGACATTCTTCAACCTAATTCCATGTTATGATTTGTATGGTCTTTGTTCATAAGCATTTGGTAGATTCAATCGATTATTTCTTCTTGTTTGGCATGAGACTCCTCTTTGTGTTGCATGTAGGTTGCATAGAGTCTAGCTAGTTTCTTGAGGACAAGAAAAGGTTCGGTTTGGGGAGTTTGATGACAGTGTTTTTAACACTATCATTCGAGTCTTTTTTCACCAATTTAGCTATCCTCTTGCATGCATTTTACTGCATTTTGTTAGAATAGTGTCACATTTCCATTTCTTTTGTTCTTTTCAGGTTTTAGGTGGAAATCAAGTTTTTGGATGTAATTCATGGCGAAACAATGGTGTTTTGGTGCAACGAGATCACCCGTGGTGTGTCAAGGAGTACCGGGACGAGTTTCAAGGCCAAGAGATCAAGTTTCGGAGCTCAAAACCTTGCAAGGGGCCGAATTCGAGGATCCAAAGGAGGAATTCCGCACGGGCCGCGTTCTGCCCGTGCGGGGCGCACCGCCGCGTGCGCGGCGGACCGCCGCATGGCAGGCGCACCGCCGCGTACGGGGCGGTGCGCCACGAAGCTTCCGACAGCTCTATATATATATCCCAAAATCTGTGAATTTTCATATCGTTTTTCATATTTTTCCAGACATAAACCCTAGAGCTTGTTCTGGGGATATTTTCTCTTAGAATCTCTGTAACTTAGCGATTTTGGAGCTAGAGGAGAGATTTGGACACCGTTTTATCTCACCTTGCTAGATCTTTGTGAGTTTTAGCCATTCACCGGAGATTGACAACCTTTGGTGGTAACCTTGTATCTCACAATTCTGCTATTTATCTTTCAATTAAACATGTTTTCTTTCATTATTGCTTCGATTTTGATTTTTTATCGTTTTATTGATATGAGTAGCTAAGCATCTAGTTGGTGATAGTATGTGAATTCGTAGCTAGGGTTCGTATTATGCATGATTGAGTTTCTGAGTCTTTTACTTGTTTAATTATCTTAATACGATTCTTTGATCCGACTAAGCCATATATCTTCGTAGAAAAGTGTTTAGAAACACTAGGACAATTTAAGATCATCGATTCGATTATATATAATTTGCAAGTACTGCTTGAACTAAGACTGACAACCTTAGCCAAGTATTAGTATAGATAGGAAGCTTTCAAAATACACGTCTACAAATCTGTCTTTGGTGTTTGTAAATCGAATTCCTTTTAAGGCAGTACGAGTTGCACTTTCATGCATAATTAGAACTTGATGCTTAGAACGAGCATACTATCACCAGCTCTCTCCATATATTGTTAAGTTAAGTTAGAGATAAATTTGTATTCTGAAATTATATATAGTTATTTAGTTAAAGCTAGTTTAGTCCCTAGAGATCGACACTCGAGGTCATCTTACCTCTGCACTACGTGTTTTGTGTAGTTGTGAGTTGCCCTTTGGCTTTAAAACAAATTTATTTGATTGTTCGAGTCTAACAATCTCGTTCATCAATGTACTTTGTTTTTACAAATGAACTATTGAAGCACTAGAACCGTTCAGAAACTTGAAAATTTGAAGACTGAAGACTTAAGAAGATTTCTGAAGATGGTATCTACAAAGGCACATGTTGCTCAGAAAATGGAAATTTCAGCAACAACTTGCATAAGTGAAAATCTATATGACAGAGTAGGTTATGCTTGCTGAAACTAAGACTGACCGCTTGCTGAAATACATATGTGACCTCCTTGCTGAAAGTACTTGCATTTTTGCTCCAACGTTCACATTTGAATTCCATTCAAATGAACATTAAATGCAAAGTAAGCACGCGAAGTACATGAAGACTAGAAGACAAATGAAGGACGCTGCTGGAAGTACAAAAGCAAGATAGTGACATCTTAAGGAACAAAGCCTTAGAATTTGAAATTCAAACGGCTCCCTTGATTCACTATAAATAGAGGTCATCCGGCAAAGAGTTGAAGTATGTCAACAACGTGATCAAACTCTCACTTGTGCTTAAACACTCAATCTTCCATACTCTTTACTGCCTATTGATCCGTTCCAAGACTTATGCTTGAAACAAAAGCTACTTGTGAAGAAGTAGAACATTCACGGCTACGAAATTAGTTAAGTGTTCTTTCTTTCGAACAAGAACAAGTCTTGACACCAGAAACAGCTTAACTTGTTTACGGAAAAGTATTTCAAGTTGTGTTTCTTTAGATAACTTGTTATAGCTGAATAAGTTATACTCAAGTCATCTCATCCCAAACCTCTCTAACTGATAAACACCCTTTTTCAGGCGTGAAATTCAGGGGAAATTAATCAAGCATAGTTTTGTTGATTAAGTGTCCCAAGTTTGGTGGAGAACAACGTTTCGTTCTCTAGTTAGGTTGGAAACGAAGCAAATGTGCTTTGTTTCTGAAGAATCATTATAGATAGGTGTTGTAAGGAACCTCAAGCTTATCTTAGTGGATTCAGTCCTAGAAAGGAAAAAGTGGATTAGTTGAGAGATTACGCCACTCTCAGATACCACTATAAAAGTATTTGTGTGATTTACTTTTCCGCATTTAGTTTTCAGCAAGCTTAACTATTTGTACAATGTCACTCTGCTCACTTGCTGAAACTTTCACTCTCTGAAAAGCACTTATTGTATAAAGACTTCCGCACTCTGTTTTTTAAAAGTACCAGTAAAACTCGTTGCTGAAAAGTAACTAGTACTTGCTGAGAAAGTTAAGTACCAGCAAACTCATTACTGAAAAGTAATAAGCACTTGCTGAGAAAGTTTTCAAACGACGAAAGTTTGAAAAGACTATTCACCCCCCCCCCCCCTCTAGTCTTTTCTTGTTGTTTAAAGGGACCAACAAGTGGTATCAGAGCTGGAGGTTCTTCAACCTTCAGCACTGAATCTAGATCCCCTTAGGTGCTTTCCGTAAATCACTCTCACTTGATCAGTTTGGTAGTCTTTTGCTGAGAAGATGTCTTTAGGAGACGCTCCCTTGCTGAAGCTAGAAAACTATGAAAAATGGCGAAACAACATGATGCTACATCTTGAGGCCATTAGTGATGAAATGGTCACTGTCATAAATGATGGACCTATCAAGATCACTAAACTTGAGAGAAGTTTTCCTCACAAAACCACCGAAGCTTGCAAGGAAACTATCTTAGGTGAACCAGTCGATACTGTCGTTCGAAAACCAAGAGAGGAATGGAATTTTGACGAACCAAAAGATTCCGTCTTGATGGCCAAGCAAGAAACATCATTATTCGATCAACTCCGGATACTATACAGTGCAAACTGTGGGGTGCCAAAACTGCTAAGGAAGCTTGGAAAATGGTTTAAGATCTTTGTGCTGGATCTGATAAAACCAAGGAAAACAAACTTGAAGTGTTTAAGTTAAAGTTCCAGAACATTAAACAAGGTACAAATGAGTCACTGGAAGACTTGGATTTCTGATTCCCAACTCTAGTAAGTGAGATGGTTGCCTTAGGAGTTGGAAATCTCTATTCAGATTTTGAGAAGGTGAAAACCATTATTAGAATTCTGAACCAAGAGTGGATCCATACTCAGAATTTCTATTATAATCAAGGAACGCCAAATATCACACCTACAGAGTTGTTCTCTCATCTTGCTACTATCAACTACGAGACAAAGCAAAGAGAAAATGTGTTTGCTGAAAAATCGCAAAACATTGCTCTTGCTGCAAAGCCGTCATCTTCTGAAAAGAAGAATGATAAAGAGCCTGCTGATGAAAACGCTTTAGTTGTTAAAAACATGAAGAAATTCATCAGTAATTAAGGAAATTGAAAGGCGAAAAGCAAAAGAGAAGCTGAAAAAGCATCTTGGTAACAACTACCATAAATACAAGAATGAAGCTAGCTCGCTGAACAAGCAAGCTCAACAAGCAAATTCTTCTGAAGAACCAGCATTTGGCAATGATCTCTGCTTTTATTGCAAAAAGCCTGGACACTTCAAAGCAAATTTTCCTTTGCTGAAAGGTAAATCTGCTGAAAAGAAGACGAAGTACAAAAGGGCTTTGATTGCTGAAGAAAAGAAAAAGCTTCAAGCAAAAATCGATGCGATGTGCATTGATACTAGCTCTTAAGACAGTGAGGTAGAGAGCTCAGACACTGAATGTTAGAAAACTTGTAAATTTTGATGAGAAATTAACCATGCTAAATTAAGGAAAGCCCAGTAACTAGTACTCTTAAGGTCCATAGGAATTTAGAATTTTAAGGACATTGTAAAAGAGGAACGTTTGCTCCAGACTTAGTGTAGGTACTAGTTAGGTGCTTTAGGTTGCTCATGTACTTTGTTTTTACAAATGAACTATTAAAGCACTAGAACTATTCAGAAACTTAAAGAATTCGAAGACTGAAGACTAAAGAAGATTTCTGAAGCTGGTATCTACAAAGGCACATGTTGCTCAGAAAGTGAAAATTTCAGCAACAGCTTGCATAAGTGAAAATCTATATGACAGAGTAGGTTGTGCTTGCTGAAACTAAGACTGACCGCTTGCTGAAATACATATGAGACCTCCTTGCTGAAAGTACTTGCATTTGCGCTCCAACGTTCCTGTTTGAATTTCATTCAAATGAACATTAAATGCAAAGCATGCACGCGAAGGACATGAAGACTAGAAGACAACTAAAGGACGCTGCTGAAAGTACAAAAGCAAGATAGTGACATCTTAAGGAACAAAAGCCTTAGAATTTGAAATTCAAACGGCTCCCTTGATTCACTATAAATAGAGGTCATCCGGCAAAGAGTTGAAGTGTGTCAACAACGTGATCAAACTCTCACTTGTGCTTAAACTCACATACCCTTCAAACACTCTTTACTGCCATTGATCCGTTCCAAGACTTAAAGCTTGAAAAAGCTACTTGTGAAGAAGTAGAACATACACGGCTAAGAAATTAGTTAAGTGTTCTTTCTTTCGAACAAGAACAAGTCTTGACACTAGAAACAATCAAACTTGTTTACTGCAAAGTATTCAAAGTTTTGTTTCTTAGATTACTTGTTGTAACTGAATAAGTTATAATTAAGTTATCTCATCCCAAACCTCTCTAACTGAAAATACACCCTTTCAGGCGTGATATTCAGGGGGAACTTAATCGAGCATAGTGTTGCTGATTAAAAGTCCCAAGTTTTGTGGAGAACAAGGTTTCGTTCTCTAGTTAGGTTGGAAACAAAGCAAGTGTGCTTTGGTTTCTGTTTGAATCGCTCTATATAGGTGTTGTAAGGAACCTCAAACTTGTCTTAGTGGATTCAGTCCTAGAAAGGACAAAGTGGATTAGTTGAGAGATTACGTCATTCTCAGATACCACTATAAAAGCGTTTGTGTGATTTATTTACTGCATTTAATTTTCAGCAAAGCATATCTATCTGTACACAGTCACTCTGTTCACTTGCTGAAACTATTACTTACTGACAAAGCACTTATTGTATCAAGGACTTCCGCTCTCCGATTTTAAGTATCAGCAAAACTCGTTACTGAAAAGTAACTTGCGATTGCAGAGAAAGTTAAGTATCGGCAAACTCTTTACTGAAAAGTAATAAGTCCTTGCTAAGAAAGTTTTTTAAATGACGAAAGTTTGAAAAGACTATTCACCCCCCCCTCTAGTCTTTTCTTGTTGTTTAAAGGGACCAACAAGCGGTATCAGATCTGGAGGTTCTTTAACCTTTAGCACTGAACCTAGATCCCCTTAGGTTCTTTCCGTAAATCACTCTCACTTGATCAGTTTGGTAGTCTTTTGCTGACAGGATGTCTTTAGGAGACGCTCCCTTGCTGAAGCTGGAAAACTACGAGAAATGGCGAAACAACATGATGCTATGATGAATGTGTATTTTACACTTTCATTTGAGTCTTTTTCACCTATTTTAGCTATCCTCTATGTTAATTTAGCTATATTTTAGTGCAATTTATTTGAATAGTGTCACGTTTCCCTTTAGATTTTATTTACAGGTTTTGGTTGAAAACGAGGATTTCCGGGCAATTATATTGAAGTTGACAAGGAATTGGTGTTCCAGAAGCCTATTTGGAGTATCTAAAGGTTTCCGAATAGGATTTGGAGTCTAGGGGTCGAATCTGGAGGTTAGAAGGCCACTAGAAGTCAGAAACCGAGTCCGAAAAGGGGAAGAAATCCAAAAACGCGTCGAAAACGCGGAATTCCGCGAAATTTTCTCCCGGGCGAACCGCCTGGGACGTGGGGCGAATCGCCCCACACCGGGCGAATCGCCCGGTGTGTGGGGCGAATCGCCCCACACTATTTCGTAGCCTATATATAGTTGCTCAGCTTTTCTCCGAAATTCATACTTTTCCAGACCTTCTCTCTCACCTTTCTTTGTAGTTTTAGGTAGGAACTTCCCAGGGCCTGTTCTGGGGGTTCGTAGCTTAGGAGACACTTTTTCATAGCAGATTGGAGCTTGTAGGATCGCAATTCTTCGGAGATTGACAACCTTCGGTAACATTGTATCTTACAGTTTATTCTACTTATTTTTTATATCTTTCAACATGTTTTCTTCTATGATTTCTGTTGATTGCATGCCTATTATGAGTAGCTAAACTTATCGTTGGTGGTAGTATGTGAATTCTTAGCGAAGGGAAGATAATCATGCTAATGGCTATATCGCGCATTATACTCTGTGTTATTGCTTTATTTCGTTGATCAGGCTCAGCCTAAATTCTCGTATGTTGTATTAATTATTATCCACAATTGGACCCTCGTCGACCTATACGCATCTATATCTTCGTAGTGTTGAATAATTACGGAACACAATAGGACAATAGTGATTGACTTGTCAGTATCTTTATCTTCGTAGTGCTTAATAATTGCAACAGGACATTCGATTGATCAAAGATCTCCATGCAAGACCGAGGAATTTACGCATGATTATTGACCCGTTATGCTTTGAAGGATCATACTATCACCAATCTCCATTATCCGTTAGAAAAACTCCTTGCTATACCGTTTGCTGTTTTTATATTCTCTAGTTAAATAGATAAAGCTAGTTATAGTCCTGAGAGAACGACACTCGAGGTCATTCTACTGCTACACTACGGTTTTCGTTGTAGTTGTGGATTGCCTTTGGCTATATAACAAATTTATTTGCTGAACCGGGACCCGACAAACCCGCGTTCATCATGCAACATCTTGAGGCCATTAGTGATGAGATGGTTACTGTCATTAATGATGGACCTATCAAAATCACTAAGGTTGAGAGAAGTTTTCCTCACAAAACCACGGAAGCTGGAAAGGAAACTATCTTAGGCGAACCAATTGATACTATCGTTCCAAAACCAAGAGAGGAATGGACTTCCGACGAAGCCAAGAGATTCCGTCTTGATGGCCAAGCAAGAAACATCATCATTCGATCAACCCCGGATACTATACAATGCAAATTGTGGGGTGCTAAAACTGCTAAGGAAGCTTGGAAAATGGTTCAAGACCTTTGTGCTGGATCTGACAAAACCAAGGAAAACAAACTCGAAGTGCTGAAGTTAAAGTTCCAGAACTTTAAACAAGGTACAAATGAGTCACTGGAAGACTTGGACTTCAGATTCACAACTCTAGTTAGTGAGATGGCAGCCTTGGGTTTTGGAAATCTTTACTCAAATTCTGAGAAGGTGAAAACCATCATCATAAGTCTGAACCAAGAATGGATCCACACTCAGAACTTCTACTACAATCAAGGAATGCCAGACATAACACCAACAGAGTTGTTCTCTCATCTTGCTACTGTCAACTACGAGACAAAGCAAAGAAAAAATATGTTTGCTGAAAAATCGCAAAACATTGCTCTTGCTGCAAAGCCGTCATCTTCTAAAAAGAAGAATGATAAAGAGCCTGCTGATGAAAATGCTTTAGTTGTTAAAAACATGAAGAAATTCATCAGTAAGGAACTTGAAAGGCGAAAAGCAAAAGAGAAGCTGAAAAAGCATCTCGGTAATAACTACCATAAGTACAAGAATGAGACTAGCTCGATGAACAAGCAAGCTTAGCAAGCAACCTCATCAGAAGAACCAGCAGTTGGAAATGATCTCTGCTTTTACTGCAAAAAGCCTGGACACTTCAAAGCAAATTGTCCTTTGCTGAAAGGCAAATCTGCTGAAAAGAAGAAGTTCAAATGAGCTTTTATTGCTGAAGAAAAGAAGAAGCTTCAAGCAAAAATTGATGCATTGTGCATTGATACTAGCTCCGAAGACAGTGAGGAAGAAAGCTCAGACACTGACGATGAAGAAGCCACTCTTGACGTAGAGATTGGCAAGGAAGTTTGTGGAATAGCCATGGAAGCTTATCCAGATGTGTCAAACTACGAGTTCTGCCTCATGGTCGGTCAGGTAAACAATCCTACCTGTGACTATGACTCAGAAAGTGAAGACGAGATTGACCTTGACAAGATTCAAGGAGAAATCGAAAGATTTGAGAAAACTCTGAGCAAACACCAAGAGAAACTACAGAATGTTGAGACTCTGACCAAGCAGACTACTGAAAAGTATGTCTTGCTGAAGGAAGAGACAGATGAGAAGGATGCTGAAATAAAGCGTCTCAAGAAGTTGATTGCTGAAGCTACAGAGAAGAACTCTCAGATGGCAATAGAATTGGAAGAGTATCAGTCCTCAATTCTAAAGTTACTTTCTGAAATCCAAGAAACGAAAAAGATGAAAATCAATTTCAAATCTTATGGTGATGCAAGTAATACGCTGATTGAACTAAACTCTTATTTGAGAGATCCATCTCAGAAAGAAGGTTTATGAAGGTGATGACGTAATAATCTTGAGCAAAGACAAATCACCGATTTCCTTTGTACGTGCTACTGATAGTGGTCAACCAGAACTCTATCAGTTTGGTCAATCTAAGGTTGCTGAAAAATGCAATCAAGTACCTACGATCGTAAAGAACGCTGTTGCTACTCAAAGTAACAAGACTTTAAAAGGAAAACAGGTTGCTGAAAAGCAAACTGTAAAGAAAAAGGATGATGTAAAGCATTCTGCCAAACAAGTTGTTGAAAAGCAATTTGTTAAGTCGAAGAGATGAATAAAATCAAGCCTAAGAGTTCTGACAAGACTCAAAATGCTAGGGCTAGAAGTAACCTTGCTAGAAAAGAACTTACTGAAAAGTATTTTCAGCAAAAAAGGTCAACCGAGGAAGACACCACATCAGAAAGTGGATTTGATCAGCACGAATCAAAAGTCTTTTGGCTCAAAACCCTCTAGTTCCTCAGCAAGTAGAAAACAAGTCAAAGTTGACAAACTTAATGCTTGGGTTTCCACTGGACGCATTCTTGAACATGTTAATGGACATCCAATATTGGATAATTAACTTGTTTGCTCTTGATTGTGCAGACTTCAGCCACGGAGACAAACAATGCAATCTGGCACTTTGACAGTGGTTGTGGAAAGCACATGACGGGCAACAAGAATAACCTTATAAACTATAGACGGTGGTCTAAAGGTCCAATAATAAGGTTTGCTGGTGGATGCTCTGGTTCTACAAAAGGCTATGGTGACGTGAAATTAGGATGCATTACCATTACGGGAGTTCTTTATGTCAAAAATCTTAAGTTTAACCTTTTCAACATGAGTCAATTTGCTGACAAAGGATACTTCATCAAAATCAAAAGTGATGAATGTAAACTTATAGATTTCGAGACAAAGAAGATTATTATGATTGCCAGAAGATCAGGAGGCTTGTACACCGTAGATTGGTCTTCAGCAATTATTGAAAAATGCCTTGTCTCAGATCACGATTGCCTTGCTGAAAAAGCATGGTTATGGCATAAACGAACAAGTCATCTAAACTTCAAGACGCTGAATAAGCTGTCTAAAAAGGCACTTGTAGTTGGATTACCTAAGGTTACTTTTAAGAAGGATGGTGTTTGCAATGCATGTCAGCAAGGAAAGCAAACCAAATCTTCTTTTAAGAACAAGGCAGTACCGTCAACTACAAAACCTTTACAACTCTTACACATGGACTTGTTTGAATCTTCTTCAACAAGGTATGTTGGTAAGAAGTATGGTCTGGTGGTGGTAGATAACTATTCAAGATTCACTTGGGTAGTATTTATCAAGCACAAATCTGAAACAAGGACTGAAATACCTAACTTGCTGAATAAGCTTGAAGTAATGAAAAATGACAAGGTAAAAGTCATAAGGACAGACCATGGTACTGAATTTGTAAACCAGTACATAACTGAGTATTGCACTTCAAAAGGCATACAACATCAGTTATCCTCAGTAAGAACACCACAACAAAACGGTGTTGCTGAACGGAAGAATCGCACCCTAAAAGAAGCCGCAAGAAAAATGCTTGATGACACTGAAATAAGTGAGGCTTACTGGGTTGAAGCGATTAATACCGGCTGTTACACTCAAAACAGATGTCTGATTACTAAGGAATACAACAAAACTCCATACGAGTTGTTCGTTGGAAGACCTCCTAATATCACTCATCTAAGAGTATTTGGTTGTAAGTGTTTCGTTCTTAATAACGGTAGAGAATACCTAAGAACATTTCAACCAAAAGCAGACGAAGCGATATTTCTTGGTTACTCTTTGCATAGTAAAGCTTATAGAGTTTACAACAAAAAGGCACAAAAGGTTGAAGAATCAGTGCATGTTGTATTCTACGAAAAGACACAAGGAGTGCTTGCTGAAGAAGAAATATCAGAATGTATGAAAAAGATAATCATACATGAGCAAAGAACTGAATCTGATGCTAGGCAAATCAAGTCAATTGAACTAAATGATGATTCTGACAATGACTCTCCTTCCCCAAGTCATGACAAGATAAATATAGTTCACGACAAAGAATTTCCAGCAAAAGACACAGTTGCTCCGGAAGTTGCTGAAACTACCCAACCTCTCGTGCCTGCTGACGAGTTACCACAATCTAGCAATGCTGAACAAGCAGTTGCTGATGAACCAATCTCAGCAGAGACACAAAATCCCAATAGTACTGAACAAGTACATGCTGAAGAGTCACATGCTGATGAGCAAACATATCCAGATCCAACGAACAGAAAGCCTGTTAGCAAATCGATTAGAGATCATCCCTCTATGGATATGATTGGTGATATTGATAAACGCCAAGTGACTAGATCCAAAGTTTCTGCTACTCATGGACTTGCTGAAGAAGCAAATGTCGTAGAAGTAGAATCTTTGTTCTGTTGCTTTATTTCAGAAATTGAACCCAAGACCATAGAAGAAGCTCTAAAGCATTTTGAATGGATCAAGGCAATGCAAGAAGAACTGGATCAATTGAAAGGAACAAAGTCTGGAAACTTGTACCACTTGCTGAAGGCAAGAGAGCTATTGGTACAAAGTGGGTGTTCAGAAACAAGCTGAGTGAGTCTGGTGAAGTAACAAGAAATAAAGCACGTTTAGTTGCTCAAGGTTACTGTCAGACTGAAGGATTGGACTATGATGAGTCTTATGCTCTAGTTGCAAGATTGGATGCAATTAGGCTTTTCTTGGCCTTTGCTGCTCACAATGACTTCATTGTTTATCAAATGGATGTTAAAAGTGCATTCTTGAATGGTGAACTTGCTGAATAAGTCTACTTAGAACAACCCCCTGGCTTTGAACTTCCCTCAGAAACCAAGATGGTATACAAGCTTCAGAAAGCTGTATATGGTCTAAAGCAAGCACCAAGAGCTTGGTATGATACCTTGGCTAAGTTCTTGTTGGATAATGGTTTCAAGAAAGGTGAAGTTGACAAAACCTTGTTTACCATGAACCATGATGGTAAAATACTCTTAGTTCAGGTTTATGTGGATGACATAATATTTGGATCTAAGGACAAGCAACTTTTTGATGATTTTGCCAAGCTCATGACAAACAAATTTGAAATGAGTATGATGGGAAAATTGAATTATTTCCTAGGATTGCAAGTCAAGCAACTCAAAGATGGAATATTTATAAATCAAGCAAAGTATGCGAAATAAATGCTCATAAAGTTTAGGATCAAAGAGGAAGAAAAAACCTGAAAAGATCCCTATGAGTGTTGGTACCAAATTGGGCTATACTAAAGAAGATAAAAGTGTTGAAGAACACAAGTATAGGAAGCTCATTGGTTCCTTGTTGTATATAACACCAAGTAGACCTGACATTCAGTATGTTGTTTGTGTGTGTGCAAGATTCCAATCTGATCCAAGAGAATCACATTACAAAAAGGCACTTAAGATACTGAAATATGTCAAAGGTACAGTGATGAATGTGTATTTTACACTTTCATTTGAGTCTTTTTCACCTATTTTAGCTATCCTCTATGTTAATTGAGCTATATTTTAGTGTATTTTATTAGAATAGTGTCACGTTTCCCTTTAGTTTTTATTTTACAGGTTTTGGTTTAAAACGAGGATTTCCGGGCAATTATATTGAAGTTGACAAGGAATTGGTGTTACAGAAGCCTAATTGGAGTATCTGAAGGTTTCCGGATAGGATTTGAAGTCTAGGGGTCGAATCTGGAGGTTAGAAGACCACTAGAAGTCAGAAACCGAGTCCGAAAAGGGGAAGAAATCCAAAAACGCGTCGAAAACGCGTAAACTCCCGAGTTTTTCTCCCGGGCGAATCGCCCGGGATGTGGGCGAATCGCCCCACACCAGGCGACTCGCCTGGTGTGTGGGGCCCTTCGCCCCACACTAATTCGAACACTATATATAGTTGCTCAGTTTTTCTCCCATTTTCATACTTTTCCAGACCTATTCTCTCACCTTTCTCTGTAGTTTTAGGTAGGAACTTCCCAGAGCCTGTTCTGGGGGTTCATAGCTTAGGAGATACTTTTTCATAGCAGTTTGGAGCTTGTAAGATCGCGATTCTTCGGAGACTGACAACCTTCGGTAACATTGTATCTTACAGTTTTTCTACTTATATTTATATATCTTTCAACATGTTTTCTTCTATGATTTCTGTTGATTGCATGACAACTATGAGTAGCTAAACTTCTCGTTGGTGATAGTATGTGAATTCTTAGCGAAGGGTTGATAATTATGCTAATGGCTATATCGCGCATTATACTCCGTGTTATTGCTTTATTTCTTTGATCGATCTAAATCTCTATCTTCGTATTGTTGATTAATTATTGCACACAATTGGACAATTTAATAGTCTTTGACCTATCTAAATCTATATCTTCGTAGTGTTGAATAATTACGGAACACAATTGGACAATTTAACAGTCTTTGACCCATCTAAATCTATATCTTAGTAGTGTTTGATAATTACAACAGGACAATTACTTGATCAAATATCTCCATGCGAAACCGAGGAGTTTACGCATGATTATTAACCCGTTATGCTTTGAAGGACCATACTATCACCAATCTCCATTATCTGTTAAGAAAAACCTTTGCTATATAGTCTGTTGTTTTATATATTCTAAATTAGATTTGATAAAGCTAGTTATAGTCCTTGGAGATCGACACTCGAGGTTATTCTACTGCTACACTACGGTTTTCGTTGTAGTTGTGAATTGCCTTTTGCTAAATAACAAATTTATTTGATTCGCGTTGGAACACGACATCCGTGCGTTCATCAAATTGGCGCCGCTGCCGGGGACTATACTCCTTTTTTTTGTTTAATTTGTTTATATTTTCAGCATTCAATTCCCAGAACAGCTCTTGGATTGTCTCTCAGAAATTTCACTTTCTTGCCCTATTTCTTTCCTCCTATCTTATTTAGTAAATTCATCTAATCTGATCTTGGTTACCTTGCGTGTTTGAGCTCTCGAAATTTTTGGTTATATTGTGTTTGATTGCGCTAATAGAACTAATTTTTAGTTTTGAGTTACTCTTACTACAGACATACAGGTATGATGTCCATGCGCGCTCGCATGACACCCCAATTCTCGCAGGTGAGGAGAGGATCATCCATATACCTGGAAGACGAGTTAAGGAGGTATGAGGTGACGGAGTCCATGGTGAGGTACTTACCAAGGTACGAAGATGGAGTAGGGATGGACCCATGGAGTTTCATTCGATCCTATGAGGAGGAAATAGAAAGAATTCCAGCAGATGGGTTTACTAAGGACCAATTGTGCAGGAAACTATTTTCTTTTGCTCTTGGGTATGAGCCGAGGCGTTGGATTCCAAGGTTAGAACCAGGATCGCTGAAAACTTGGGGCCAAGTAGTAGAGGAGTTCTTGGCGCGGTTCATGCCTTATCATGAGACGATTGCCTTACGTGATAGGATCCAATATTTCGAGCAAGGCGAGTATGAGCAGTTTTGTGACGCCTACGAACATTTTGAGATGTATAAACGTGAGTGCCCCCATCACCGTTTCGAAGATGGGGAGTTGATTTGGTGCTTCGTTGGTGGACTTCGTGAAGAGGAACGACTTAGAGTGGATCGGTTGAGCGGAGGTCTAGGAGAATGTACGGTTGACGAGGCAGAAGAAGTCCTCCGTAAGTACGCCAGAGGTTCAACACAATCCGATGAGGTCATACCAATTCACATCACCGCAAAGGAAGTCGATCGAGGTGAAGCAGGAAGCTCATCCGAGGAGTATTTTGAAGCCGAAGAAATCAGAGAGGAAGATGAAATTGCACATGCCGAGCAAGTTGAAGATGACCATCTTATAGCAAAAGTTGTTGAAGAAGTTGAAGTAACTGAGCATCTTACGGAGAAATTCAACTTGTTAAAATGTGCGGAAGTAGAAGAGGAGGAAGTATTGGAAGACGACGCCCCCCTGGAGGTGGGGGGCGAGTCACCTAGCATGGGGGGCGAACCGCCTCACATGACCAGTGAGCTGGACGGCCCCAGCTCCCCTGTTTCTTTACTCCCAGACATTCGCATCAACCCAAAACCATTTTCTTCCGTTACTACTGAGGTTCTTGAGTATAAAGAGGTGAATCTACTCCTCCGAAGTGGAAAGCTTGACAAGCAAGATACACAGGAGTCACCACTAAACGAGCACCTCGATGAAGTCAAAGTGAATGTCCTCCTATTGATGAAGTCTTCATTGGATATGCCTGCAAGGCAAACCAGTCCGTTCACCTTGGTGAGATCTTTGAAACTTCCTAGGTCCCTTTGCTACATCGGACCAAGAGAATGGCGGCCACCGTGGGGACGTACTCTTGAGTCCATTCTTGAATACTCAGCCGACCGAGGCAAAACCGTTCGGTAACATCTAGTATCACTTCTTATTACTCATTCTCTTTTGCTAGGGGCTAGCTTAAGTTTCGTAAGGGGGATGGGATGTGAACCGTGATGTTAAATATTGTTTGGCTTTGTGTTGATTGGTATCTTGTTTTTTTTCGTTTGCATTTGCATTTGCACGTTTACTGCTTTCTTAGTTTTTAGGTTGCATACACTGCATTCATCCTAGGATAGTCTTGCATGTTTTATATGGAGTTTATTGCCGAATTTTTTGAACTTTTTTATTGGGTAAATTAACTAACTATGCCATTAATCATATGCTTCATCTCTATGAATTTGTTTGAGGTTTTTCTCGCTTGGCTTGTCAAATTTACGTATTGCACTTAGTTAAGCTTGGTAGTCTCGACATCACTTAGTGGTGTTTTCTCCACTGCGGTTCACGAAGGCCTTTATAATAGGATGATGCATGTTAGGGTCTTATGGTTGTTTTCCCGAGTAATTATGTACCTAAGAGGCAACAAGTCTTCACCATGCTTTGAGATTGCTAAATGCCTAGGAAGGAGGTAGTGTGAGGTTGTGTGATCCTTTGTTTATAACCTATTCTTCCGAATAGGTTAGGGGAGGGGGTTGCACCATCATTAGACTTGTTTTTCGTTTTTCATTTCCGTATTGTGAGTTTATTTTTCCTTTCTCGTAAATTTTGCACTCCAACCTATTCTATCGAATAGGTTTGGGGAAGTCGTTGTGAGTCATTTTGTTTCTCCTTTCGTTATGCTACTGCTGGCTAAAAAAAATAGAAAAAAGAAAGAAAAAATTCCAAGAAAAAAAGAAAAAAAGGAAAAAAAAAAAACTGGAAAGAAAAAAAAAGAAAAAAGAAAAGACCCCAAAAAAAGCAAAGAAGGGTCCAAAAAAAGAAAGCCAAATAGCAGTTTAGCAAAGTGTTGTGTCTCATTTTCAAATTCTTGTAATGTTCGTAATCGTGTCTGTAGTTTTCTATCTTTTCTTTTGTTTTTGAGTGTCATCTGTTCTAGATCACCCTCATCATGCCATTCAGGAAGTGGTGAAAATCTTAAGGCTTTGCTTGAGAGATGGGTAGAATAGGGGAGTGTTAACTTTTATAGGGAACCCTCCTTCGTTTGATGAGAGCCAGTACTGGTTCGACCTCTTTGAGGAAAAGTCTTAACTTGGTGAACAACAGTAAGTCCTCAGTTTCATAGGCACGGGACAACCATTTGTATCTTAACATGCTTCATTACGTCGTCACTGACTAGGTCCAGGTAGAGAATGTTACGAGAGACTATCTTGTTTTAACTTAAGTGCTTATGTGGATGTGAATGAGTCAATCGAGGCATTCTTCAACCTATATTCATGTTTTGATTTGTATGGTTTTTGTTCATATGTTTTTTGATAGATTCGGTAGATTAGTTCATTTTATTTGGCATGAGACTCCATTTTATGTGTTGCATTGTTTTTGCATTAGAGTCTAGCTTAGTTGCTTGAGGACAAGCAAAGGTTCCGTTTGGGGAGTTTGATGAATGTGTATTTTACACTTTCATTTGAGTCTTTTTCACCTATTTTTGCTATCCTCTATGTTAATTTAGCTATATTTTAGTGCATTTTATTAGAATAGTGTCACGTTTCCCTTTGGTTTTTATTTTACAGGTTTTGGTTGAAAAACGAGGATTTCCAGGCAATTATATTGAAGTTGACAAGGAATTGGTGTTCCAGAAGCCTAATTGGAGTATCTGAATGTTTCCGGATAGGATTTGAAGTCTAGGGGTCGAATCTGGAGGTTAGAAGACCACTAGAAGTCAGAAACCGAGTCCGAAAAGGGGAAAAATCCAAAAACGCATTGAAAACGCGTAAATTCCCGAGTTTTTCTCCCGGGCGAATCGCCCGGGATGTGGGGCGAATCGCCCCACACTAGGCGACTCGCCCGGTGTGTGGGGCCCTTCGCCCCACACTAATTCGAACACTATATATAGTTGCTCAGTTTTTCTCCGATTTTCATACTTTTCCAGACATATTCTCTCACTTTTCTCTATAGTTTTAGGTAGGAACTTCCCAGAGCCTGTTCTGGGGTTCATAGCTTAGGAGATACTTTTTCATAGCAGTTTGGAGCTTGTAAGATCGCGATTCTTCGGAGACTGACAACCTTCGGTAACATTGTATCTTACAGTTTTTCTACTTATTTTTATATATCTTTCAACATGTTTTCTTCTATGATTTCTGTTGATTGCATGACAACTATGAGTAGCTAAACTTCTCGTTGGTGATAGTATGTGAATTCTTAGCGAAGGGTTGATAATTATGCTAATGGCTATATCGCGCATTATACTTCGTGTTATTGTTTTATTTCTTTGATCGATCTAAATCTCTATCTTCGTATTGTTGATTAATTAATGCACACAATTGGACAATTTAATAGTCTTTGACCTATCTAAATCTATATCTTTGTAGTGTTGAATAATTACGGAACACAATTGGACAATTTAATAGTCTTTGACCTATGTAAATCTATATCTTAGTAGTGTTTGATAATTACAACAGGACAATTAATTGATCAAAGATCTCCATGAAAAACCGAAGAATTTACGCATGATTATTAACCCGTTATGCTTTGAAGGACCATACTATCACCAATCTCCATTATCTGTTAAGAAAAACCTTTGCTATATAGTCTGCTGTTTTATATATTCTAAATTAGATTTGATAAAGCTAGTTATAGTCCTTAGAGATCGACACTCGAGGTTATTCTACTGCTACACTACGGTTTTCGTTGTAGTTGTGAATTGCCTTTGGCTAAATAACAAATTTATTTGATTCGCGATGGAATACGACATCCGCACGTTCATCATACAGTCAATGTTGGATTATGGTATCCTAAAGATTCTGGACTTGAATTGGTTGGTTATTCTGATGCTGATCATGGAGGATCAACTCTTGATAGTAAAAGTACCTCTGGAACTTGTCAGTTTTTTTGTACTAGATTAATATCATGGTTCGTCAAGAAGCAAACCTGTGTTGCCAATTCATCTACTGAATCTGAGTACATTGCGGCTGGTTGTTGCACAGCTCAAATCCTATGGATTCAGCAACAATTAAGAGATTATGGTATTTCTGCAAAGAAAACACCAATCTTTTGTGACAATACAAGTGCTATTGGTATCACGCAAAATCCTAAGTTCCACTCGAGGACTAAGCACATTGATATTAGACATCATTTCATTAGAGATCATGTGGAAAAGGGAGATATTGAAGTTGTAAAAAGTAGGCACTGATGATCAACTTGTTGACATCTTTACCAAGCCCCTACCAGATAATAGATTCGCAATGCTAAGGTATAACCTTGGATTGATTGAATTACCTCAATAAGAAATACAATTGGCAGATTGCTGAAACAGGCATTCAGCAAGCCAAAGTATTCTTACTTGAATAAAAGCTCCTTCCACTAATTTCTTCTAAGAAATGGTAAGTCACAACATGATTGCTGAAACAAGCAATCAACAAGTAATTCCTTCAAAACGGGTATTTGTTAGGAAACTTGATCACTTGCTGAGACAGGCACTCAGTAAGAGAAAAACCTTAAAGATTGCTGAAACGAGCATTCAGACAATCAAAAATACTGAAACAGGTATTCAAGTATCAAGGGAGTATTCTGAGACGGGAACTCAGAAAAGAGCAAAACTCACCTCTCAGATTTTACCAAAAAGATATCTCATGATAAAAAGAATTTACTGATACGGGAACTCAGAAATATCTTTTAACTTAAAGAAATATGAGATGTCTGATTAAGGGGGAATTTTCAGCAAGTAACAAGGCTAGTTATGCAAACTCGCTGAAAAGATTCTTGTTTATTTCAGCAAGTAATCAAATCCCATAAATCTCGGTAAAATCAATTTGTGACGTTAATCGGGCACAGATAAACTCGCTAATAATCATGACATGAAATACAATCGTGGCCATTGATTAAAAGGCATTATTGATCTAACGGTTAATATTACAAAGAGAAAGAGTGCTCTGACGGTTTTTGTTAGTGGGCCACTACGCATTTAAAGCAAAGGCTCCACTAACGCAATTGTTTCTCTGATTTACCCTTGCTGAGAACTCAAATCGATTGATATTCTTGCACATCAGAGACCCTATATAAACAAGGAGTTAGAGAAAGACAAAATTCTTTAACTCACATTTTCTTTCTCTGCAAATTTTAGCCTGAATCTACTGTACCTTCGTTCAAAAAGCAAGCAATATTTTTCGTACACATTTCTCATATATAAAAAGAAATGGCACCAAAGAGACAGTCATCTAAGACATCAAAGTCATCTAAGGTTGACAGTGCTGAAAAACGCACTGCTCCGGTGACTAACACAACGAAAGTTGTGTTGAAAAACAATAGGATAACAGAAAAACCCATGCCGCCTGCATATCTAGACACTGCAAAGTGTGAAATGATGATGCAATGGGGTGGCTTTGCAAAAGAGAAGTATATCCAATACTTCTATGAACAAGAACTAGACGGTGACAATGAGGAGGCACTTGACTTGATTAAACAGCAAGGCCTCACTCACTTTATAACACCTCGGCCTAAGAAATTGAGTATGTTAGATACTATGGAGTTCTACAACAATGCAGAAATCCAGTCCCTAACTGATGGTCAAGGAGTCACTGAAAACGTGATCTTCTCCATAGTTCAGAATGTGCAAATCGTCCTGAAATGGACTGATTTAGCAGAAATTTTTCAGATTCCGACCACTGGAACTGAAGATGACATCACTGCAACTGACGAAGAAATATAAGCCTTCTACAGTGATGTCAGAAATGAGAAAATGAAGAAAGGAGAGATTGCTCCCGTGACTTGGACAAAGCACGTTAAGAGGAAGCATCTCTGCCATTCACTTGGTCTAGTAGCTCTGCTACTAATCAAAGTCTTAGACTCCCACGTCGGAGGAATAGACCAAGTAGGCTTGAGAAGGTGGCCGCTGCTGATGCATATCTATGCGAACAAAACGGAGCTCAACTGGGCGAAGTACATTTTCAACAGACTTGTTGATTGTGTTACTAAATTCAAGGTTAAGGTTGAAGACAACAAGGTCTCACCTACCTTCCCAGTCATGTATGGACTAAAAATATGCTTCATTCTTGAACACTTCAAGATTCAGCTGAGAAACCCATTGCCGATTAAGAAATTTGTATGCAATGTGGGAAGAGCCTTCTACAAGCAGAATGCACCTAAGCTTGCTGGCAAGAAACTTGAAAAATCTAAGAAAACAACAGTTGCAAATGTTGTCAGCACAAGTCAGCAAGAAAGGTATACAACAGTTGCAGATGTTGCCACCACCACTCAGCAAGAGAATGTTCCAGCAGCTGAAAAAGTTGTTGATGAAACTGCTGTAGATGGTGATCATGATGAAACTGCTGTAGATGATGATCATGATAAGGGTACAACACCCGTTGATGAAAATGCAACTACTGACGCCACTGTTGGAGAGAAACTGGAAAAATCAAAGAAGAAAAATAGGAAAGCTGATGATGACACTCAGACTGCAGCGTCATCAGCTAACCCCGTCCCCAAAAGAAAAAGGACAAGTAACCCAAGAAATAAAACACTGGCTCGCAAGTCAGTACCAATTGTCCATGATCTTTCGGACGATTCTCAAGCAATTTCTGAAACACAAGCTCCAGTAGATGTTGACAAAGTTGTTACTGAGACCTATGTCAGCAATGTTGAAGTGTTTGCAGAAGCCTTCAACAAAATCAACTCAATGTTGATACATCTACTGAGAATAGACCACAAGGCAGTGGAAATGAAATTCCTGCCTCAATCCCAGATATCTACATTGTAGATAATCTTGATGATCAGACTCTGGAACCAGTAATTGATATTACTGCTGACATAAGAACCGCGGCACTTGCTGATGCTGCCGTTGTTGAAAAGATGGTTGCTGAACAAGCAACTCATCAAGTTGCTGAAGAACCAGTTGCTGAGACTGCAATGGTTCAAGTCCCAGAGGTTGCTGAAACACCACAAGAGACACTATTCGACGACGCATCTCGTGATCTGAGAATACTGGACCTAGTTCACCGAAAACATCCATTGACAAAGTTCAGCTGGTGCTGAAAGAACTAAGTCATCAAATGGAGTTGGATGTTGAAGACACTTCCAACAAATCAATCGATGTTTTCATGACAAGCAGTGAACTCAAGGGTCAAGATGCCTCTGCTCGACTTGTCATTTCAGAGACAAGGGAGATTGCTGAACCCGCACAGCATTCTCAAACAGAGCAAGAAAAGAAGTCTGCTGAAGAAACAGTGATGAACATATTTTTGACGCGTTCATCTTGTCTTTTTCACCTTCTTTTTCTATCTTCTAGCCTTGTTTATTGGTTAGTTTTGTAGAATTGTGTCACGTTTTGTGTTTTCTGCATTTTCAGGCACTTAGGTACGAAACGGTGTTTTTGGAGCTAGAAACGAGCCTTTTTGATGGAAAAGACGGCCCCGTTGAAATTCCCCAATCTTCGTGGCTTGTTCGTATGTGTTTGAGCTTCAATAAGCATCGAGAAGGATGAGTCCAAGGCACCCGAGGGCCATGCGAGGGCAAAAAGATTGAGTTTGAAGACAAAAATCTGCCCAGGAGCCAAGCTAAGCGCCTGGAATAGTGAAGCGCTTCGCTTCAATTTCCAGGAGCTTTGGCACAGAAGCCAAGCGAAGCGCTTGGAGTGCCCGAAGCGCTTCGCTTGCGAAGCGCTCCGCTTGGCTCCCGCCAAGCGGTCCGCTTGGACCCTGTACCCAGATTTTCCTCGTTTTTCCATTCTTCTCACCTTTGCGCACCCGTTTTCACTTGTTTCTTGAGTCCTTTCAGGTACTACTCATATATAGGAGATTGGACACGAACCTTATCTCTGGGAAGTGTACTTTCAATCCAATTTTTCCTTTTCTTTCAACTTTTCTTTGCTCGAGGACGAGCAAAAGTTTAGGTTTGGGGAGGGGGTATTGGATTTTCAGAACTATATGCTTGTGTGGTTCGTACATGCCTGATTTTACTCAAGTTCATGTGATTTGTCGTGTTTTTTTTCAAATTTTTGCATGCATATCATCCTTAGATTAGTTGTTGCACGTTGTTGTGTGTGGAGTTTATTGCCAAGTCTTTTGAACTTTTTTATTGAGTAGACTAAGTGTTTATGACCATTGATCATATGTTGCATCACTTTGCAAGTAGTTTGAGGCTTGTCTCGCTTGGTTTGTCACATTCGGTTGTGCACTAGTTAAGCTTAGTAGTCTCGACATCACCTTGAGTGGTGTTTCTTCTACTGCGGTACACGATGGCCTTATGAAATGATGCATGTTAGAGTCTATGGTTGTAACCCGTGTAATTATGTACGTAAAAGGCGACAAGTTCTTCACCTCGATTCGAGATTGCCGAATGCCTAGGAAGGAGGTAGTGCGAGGTGTGCGATTCCTTGTATTAAACCTATTCTATCGAATAGGTTTGGGGAGGGGGTTGCTTCGTTGATCTTGTCTGTCGTCTTTGAGTCATTGTAAAGTTTCCTTTTTCTTTTTCCTTTTGTTTTGTGTCCCAACCTATTCTTTCGAATGGGTTTGGGGAGGTGTCTTTGTAAAGAGTCTTTCCTTTTTCCTTTTCGTCTTTGTGCTCAAACCTATTCTCTCGAATAGGTTTGGGGAGGTGTTTTTGACACATAGTACTGCTGCTTGCCCCTAAAAAAAAAAAAAGAAAGAGAAAAAAAAAGAAAAGAAAAAAAAAGAGAAAAAGAAAAGAAGAAAAGAAAAGAGAAAAGAAAATAAAAAAAAGGGGAAGAAAGAAAATAAAGAATAAGTCCCTAAAGCAAAAGAAGGGTCGTTGCAAGCCAAAAGCAGTCTATTAAAGTGTCAAGTGTCATGTAAATATTTTGTTCTTGTGAAGTTATCGAGTTGTAAATTCTATCTTTTGTTTCGTGTTGCCTTTGTCCAAGGCCTGTTCTTGACCACCCTCGTCTTGCTATTCAAGAAGTGGTTGAAAGAGGCTCATTCTCGAGAGTTTGGGTAGAATATGGGAGTGTTATCTTTCTAAGGGAACCCTCCTTCATTTGATGAGAGCCAGTATTGGTTCGCCCTCTCTTGTGGAAAAGTCTCACTTGGTGAACAGAAGTAAGTCCTCGGTTTCATAGGCACGGGGCAATTGTAGTATGATAACATGCATCATTGTGTCGTCACTGACCAGGTCCAGGTAGAAGATGTTACGAGAGACTCCTTTGTTTAACCAGGTGCACATGAGAATGTGTATATTCGCAATCGAGGCATTCTTCAACCTACTTGCATGTCATGCACATATGGTCTTGTTCATAAGCATTTGGTAGATTCAATAGATTAGTTCATCTTACTTGGCATGAGACTCCTTTTGTGTTGCATTTAGGTTAGTTTGTTGCTTGAGGACAAGCAAAGGTTTGGTTTGGGGAGTTTGATGAACGTATTTTTGACGCGTTCATCTTGTCTTTTTCACCTTCTTTTGCTATCTTCTAGCCTTGTTTTTTGGTTAGTTTTGTAGAATTGTGTAACGTTTTGTGTTTTCTGCATTTTCAGGCACTTAGGTACGAAACGGTGTTTTTGGAGCTAGAAACGAGCCTTTTTGATGGAAAAGACGGCCCCGTTGAAGTTCCCCAATCTCCGTGGCTTGTTCATATGTGTTTGAGCTTCAATAAGCATCGAGAAGGATGAGTCCAAGGCACCCGAGGGCCATGCGAGGGCAAAAAGATTGAGTTTGAAGATAAAAATCTGCCCAGGAGCCAAGCTAAGCGCCTGGAATAGTGAAGCGCTTCGCTTCAATTTCCAGGAGCTTTGGCACAGAAGCCAAGCGAAGCGCTTGGAGTGCCCGAAGTGCTTCGCTTGCCAAGTGCTCCGCTTGGCTTCTCCGAGCGGTCCGCTTGGCAGCGGTTACGTTTTCGGATTTTCCTTCTTAGATCTGATCTTTGATCATTTTTTGAATATCTTTTGAACTGTAACTTTGTTTTGGAGAGCTCCTAAGCCCCAAAACTCAGAGAATATTCAGATTTCTTTGTATTTTAGCTTGGGATTCAAGGTTTTGATTGAGGATTCATCCTTTGTAATCATCTACGGAGGGGTTTTCTTTGATTCCCACCGATTAGTGACAGCTTTGGTGGTAACTTGTATCACTCTCTTGTCTTGTAGTTTGATATGATGTATTCCAATTATTATTCATATGATTGATGTCTATGTTGATGAATATGAATAGCTAAATATTTTGTGTTGGTGGTAGAATGTAGAATATGCATGCTATGGGTTATGTTTATGCTTACATGAGATTGTGATTCAATCTTGTTGCAAATCCCTTCATATGATTCTTAGTTGCCTATAAAATATATTCGAATTGAATATAGGATTGTATGTTAGAGATTTGCAGCATGCTAGATAAATGGTGATGGTGACAAGCACCTCTAAATTATTGATAGTGATCTTTCATGATGTGTGTCTTAAATTTGCCTAGACAAGTTGCTTAGCAGACTTGATCGAAGGTTCTACGCACTGAACTTGTGAGCATATACGTAACCCATGCATGTGTATTTGATTTCTACCACCAACCGTTTTCCAATCTTGTTTACATAAATCTCATTTCTCGTTGCTATTGTTCAAAGGAAACGATTCTCAAACATTTGAACTCGTTGACTGAAATTACTTGCAAAAACCTCAAGCAAAGCCACGTTAGGTCCCGAGAGAACGACACTCGGGGACAACTTGCCACTGCACTCTAGTTTGTGTGATGATAAGTGTTCTTAGGCTTTTAAAACAAATTTAATTGGTGAAAAACGACATCATCGAACAGTCCCAGATATTGAAGAAGCTGTTATTGCTAAAAGGACTGAGTCACCACCTGTCCTTCTTTAGCAGGTAGTTAACTCAACCATAAGCAAATCTTCACTATCTGAAACTCAATATTTTGCTAATATAATGATTTCTCTACAGACTTCTCAAGATACAAGTCAGAAGGCTGCTGAAGCCTCTGCACCAGAATCAACACCTCCTGCTCAGCAGGTAGTTAAAGTTTTTGGTAATTCAACTAAGTTTGAAAACTTAGTGCTTATTTCTAACTTACAATTGTTTCAGGATGAACAAATGAAGGACGCTTCTCAAGCTCAAACAAGTGTGCAACATGAGCTTGCTGAATCTCAGCAGGTAAATCATGTTTCAGCTTTGGACTCTAAGAATATTATCCAAACCTCTCATGAACTTAATTTTATTCTTTTTCAGGCTCAAAAGGAGACCACTGAAGTGGTTCACATCACTGAAGATCCGAAAGTGAGTTTTGAAGAACTTTACTTAGACTTCAAGAGAACTACCTTGTCAAGAGTTGCTAAGTCTGTCAGCAACTGGCAAAGGTACAGAAGGATGGACTTTTCTGACCTTCATCTTCATCTATCCAACGAGAAAAAGAGGATTTCTTTGCTGAAACTCGAGACCTTTGTCCACTCTATACTTCCAGAAGAAATGTCATATTCTCAGCTAATGAGCTCAAATCTGATTGCTTTAATCCGAGAGAATATAAAGGCAAAATTTAACAGTGCCTCTCCAGCTGAACAAGATGTGATGCTCAAGGGTTCTTTTGTACCCGTGGTGGCTGATCCCCACAAAATCAATGAAGAAGAGGAAGTTACGAGTGTTGCTTTATACAAGCATCTCGAGTTGGTTATACTGACGGATGATGATGAGGAAGAAGAAGATGAGAACATTCCTACTGATCCCAGTGATGATGAAGGAAAAGATTCTAAGGATAAAAAGGACGACGATGATGATAATCAAGGTCCTAGTCCTAATGCTGGTGGACTCAAACTAACAGTTGCTGAGACTGAGAAACAAGACAATCAGCAAGCTGATCACACACCGAGTCAGCAAGAATCCCAACCTGCTCCTACTGAAACAAGTACTCAAGCACCTGTACAAAGCGCTGATACTGGAGAAGAGTACGCCAGAAAGCGCGCTGCATTGAAACATGGCAAAAGCAATCTTTCTGATGTCGAGTTATCTTTACTCGATGCCAAGGACACTGATCCAAACCTTGATGATGATGAAGAAATGGATGAAGATTACCAAAGAGCACTTCAAAACAGTCTCCAAATTCATGCAACGCATACGCAGAATTTGGATATTGCTCAATCTTCAGGAGTAAAACCTCAGGAAGTCCCCTCCCTTCCATCTACTACTGGTGAAACTCCAGTCATTGAGTCTCAAACGTTGTCCTCAGCAACTACTCAATTAAAGCTTACTACTGGTGAAACTCCAGTCGTTGAGTCTGAAGCGTTGCCATCAGCAACCACTCAACCAGAAAGGAATGAAGCTGCAGATTTAGGAACCAAGGTTGCTGGCCTTGATGAATCTGACGATGAATACGATCTTTTAGCAAATGAGGATGATCACTCAAAAAAAGAAAAGTGAACCCAAAGTGGTAGAAATTCCTCCTCCTGATTATGAACATGATGTAGGAGATGACATAAGAAGCCATTTGCTGACAAGAGATGATCAATTTTCTTCTGAGTTCAAAGTTCATTCCTTGACCCCAAACTTAGTGCCGTTCCCAAATGTGGTGGATTTCACTCCAAGAATTAAAGCACTAATGGAAGTCCACAAAGCCTGCAAAGCAGAAGATGATGCACTGCTTGCTGAGAGTCCGCTTGACATTGGAAAAATACTGGCTACTGTGCTGAAACGCACTACTACTCTTACAATAGCTCAGAAAGACATAAGTCTTTACCACAAAAGCTATGAAGAAGATGTCAACCAAGCACTCCGGTTAGCAAAGTCTGCATTAGTGAAGGCTCAGACTTTCATTGAAGATAAGGTCGCAACAGAGCGCAGACATGAGGAGAATCTGGTAAGTATTAAACAAGAATTGTCAAAGCTGGCCTCTGATCAGCAGGCAATTATCATGAAGTACAATAGCCTAAGTACTCTTGTTGAAAATTGCAATGAGTTCTTTTCTCTGCACATTACTCCAATGATGCAATCCATGTCTAAGGGGGAAGATAAGAAAAAGAGATCTTCAAGGAAGAAAACCCCTACTGAAGCGCCACTGACAATAGAACCTCTTGCTGAAAGAGAGCAAAGTTCTAAAAGACAAGCAGATTCTGAGTTGAATTCAGCAAGTCCGAAAAAGAGAAAAACTTATGCTGAAACTCATGAATACTGTCACACTGAAAATCATCAAGATTTGAATGAAGATGATGATGATGATGACAATCAGACTATAGCTCAAGCTATAAGAGAAAGACCAATAACAGCCTTAACTCCGTCTGGCCATTCAAAGCATTTCTCTTCTGACTCAAGATCTTCAGCAAGAGATCAAGAAAATGCAAAGTCAAGAAGAAGAAGGCAAAGAAAGGAAGAAAAGAGGCTTGCCAGCATTGCCATTGGCTCCGGCATTGAATACACAAAGACCAGCAATGAGGAAACCACTCAGAATGTGATCAGAAATGTTCATGGTTGCTGGATCTTAAAGCTGGAAGACTTGCTGGTGAATGATTTCTTTCCAACAGCTGTACTGAATCAAATGTACACTTGGATTGATCTCAAGGTGAAAAGAAAAGAAAGGGATCCTCCTTCCCTACCAAGAAACATAGCTGGGAGATGGCTGGATCTGGAAGTCTTCGTAATAAGAACTTCAATTGGTAAGACCTTGAAACAAGAACCAGAATTGATAAAACCAATTGGTGTTGCCTATTACTCTGACCCTTTAACCAAGAAATCAAAGAAGAATCTTGGATTGATTCCTTATGAGTATTTCTATCTCACTGCTAAGGATCAAGAAGAAGATCTTCTCTGGTTAAGGATGATTCATGCTAAAAGCATTTCAGATACACAACTTCTCCAGGCCAGCAATTGGGGCATGCATTTGTGGGTGGTTCACTACAAGGAAATGAATGATGAAAAACATCATCATACCGCCTGCAAGAATGAAACGATTCTTCAACTCCAAGTTCGTAAGCTACTTGAAGATTACGCAAAGGACTGTGTTGAATTTACTGCACTTGCTGAGAAGAGTGTAAGGGAGATTCTGAGAAAATCCTATGAAAGAGCTTAAGTCCCTGTAATAGCTTTGTTTAGTTTTGTTTGCTGATTTTGTGTAGTTATCTTTGAACTTTCTTGTAAACTTACTGAAAGATAACTATCAGCAATAAAGCTTCAGACTCTTATTGGTTTTTTATTATGCAATCTACTTATACTTACTGTTTAATTATTCAAGTATGCTTGTATTAATCAACTGATTTATTCAACATTAGAAACCTCTAAAAGGGTAACAATTAATTTAGTCATGGATTGCTAACATCAAAAAGGGGGAAATTTGTTAGGATAATTGTAATTTTGATGAGCAATTAACCATGCTAAATTAAGGAAACTCCAGTAACTAGTACTCTTAAGGTCCATAGGAATTTAGAATTTTAAGGACATTGTAAAAGAGGAACGTTTGCTGAAGACTTAGAATAGGTGCTAGATAGGTTAGTTTTACCGCTTATGATGTATCTTGTTTTATGAAAAGCAATACAACCTTTCGAACAAGAACAAGTCTTGACACCAGAAACAATCAAACTTGTTTACTGCAAAGTATTCAAAGTTTTGTTTCTTAGATTACTTGTTGTAACTGAATAAGTTATAATTAAGTTATCTCATCCCAAACCTCTCTAACTGAAAATACACCCTTTCAGGCGTGATATTCAGGGGGAACTTAATCGAGCATAGTGTTGCTGATTAAAAGTCCCATGTTTGGTGGAGAACAAGGTTTTGTTCTCTAGTTAGGTTGGAAACAAACCAAGTGTGCTTTGGTTTCTGTTTGAATCGCTCTAGATAGGTGTTGTAAGGAACCTCAAACTTGTCTTAGTGGATTCAGTCCTAGAAAGGACAAAGTGGATTAGTTGAGAGATTACGTCACTCTCAGATACCACTATAAAAGTGTTTGTGTGATTTACTTACTGCATTTAGTTTTCAGCAAAGCATATCTATCTGTACACAGTCACTCTGTTCACTTGCTGAAACTATTACTTACTTTCAAAGCACTTATTGTATCACGGACTTCCGCTCTCTGATTTTAAGTATCAGCAAAACTCGTTACTGAAAAGTAACTTGCGCTTGCTGAGAAAGTTAAGTATCAGCAAACTCTTTACTGAAAAGTAATAAGTCCTTGCTGAGAAAGTTTTTTAAACGACGAAAGTTTGAAAAGACTATTCACCCCCCCCCCTCTAGTCTTTTCTTGTTGTTTAAAGGGACCAACAGCTTGGTATGAGACCTTAGCTAAGTTCTTTCTTGACAATGGTTTCAAGAAAGGTGAAGTTGACAAAACTTTATTTACCATGAACCATGATGGTAAAATACTCTTGTCCAGATTTATGTGGATGACATAATATTTGGGTCTAAGGACAAGCAACTTTGTGATGATTTTGCCAAACTCATGACAAACAAGTTTGAAATCAGTATGATGGGTAAATTGAATTATTTCCTAGGATTGCAAGTCAAGCAACTCAAAGATGGTAATTTTGATGAGCAATTTACCATGCTAAATTAAGGAAAGTCCAGTAACTAATACTCTTAAGGTCCATAGGAATTTAGAATTTTAAGGACATTGTAAAAGAGAAACGTTTGCTGATGACTTAGTTAGGTGCTAGATAAGGTATTTCTTTCGTGTATGACGTATTTTATTTTCTGAAAAGAAAATATCTTATTGACACTTTAGCTTATGATGTATCTTATTTTCTGAAAAGAAAATAACCTATTGAAGCATTTGCTGAAGATATATTGTGTTTATTACAAACAAATTATTTTAAGCAAGTAGAAATCGCTCAGAATCTTGAAGACTTTTAGAAGATCTGAAGACTTGAAGATTTGAAGATCTGAAGACTAGAAGATTGCTGAAGACTGGTATCTACAAAGGCACGTGTTGTTCAGGAAGTGAAATGTTCAGCAACAGCATTGCATAAGTGAAAATCTGAAAGACAGAGTAGGTTGTGCTTGCTGAAACTGAGACTGACCACTTGCTGATAAACATATGTGACCTCTTGCTGAATGTACGTGAATTTGCGCTCCAATGTTACTGTTTGAATTCTATTCAAATGTGCATTTAATGCAAAGCTTACACACGAAGGACATGATGACTAGAAGACAAACAAAGCCGCTACTGAAAGTACAAAAAGCAAGATAGTGACATGTTAAGGAACAAAAGCCTTAGGATTTGAAATTCAAACGGCTCCTTACTTGCACTATAAATAGAGGTCATCCGGCAAAGAGTTGAAATGTGTCAACAACGTGATCAAACTCTCACTTGTGCTTAAAAACTCACAAACCTTCAAACACTCTTACTGCCATTGATCCGTTCCAAGACTTAAAGCTTGAAAAAGCTACTTGTGAAAAAGTAGAACAAACTCGGCTAAGAAATTAGTTAAGTGTTCTTTCTTTCGAACAAAAACGAGTCTTGACACCAGAAATAATCAAACTTGTTTACTGCAAAGTATTCCAAGTTGTGTTTCTTAGATTACTTGTTGTAACTGAATAAGTTATAATTAATTCATCTCACCCCAAAACTCTCTAACTGAAAATACACCCTTTCAGGCGTGATATTCAGGGGGAACTTAATCGAGCATAGTTTTGCTGATTAAAAGTACCAAGTTTGGTGGAGAAAAAGGTTGAGTTCTCTAGTTTAGGTTGGAGACAAAGCAAGTGTGCTTTGGTTTCTGTTGAATCGCTTTTGGATAGGAGATTGTAAGGAACCTCAATCATATCTTAGTGGATTCAGTCCTAGAAAGGACGAAGTGGATTAGTTGAGAGATTACGCCACTCTCAGATACCACTATAAAAGTGTTTGTGTGATTTACTTACTGTATTTAGCTTTCAGCAAATTATATCTGTTTGTACACAGTCACTCACCTCACTTGCTGAAACATTTACTTGCTGAAAAAGCACTTATTGTTTCAAAGACTTCCGCTCTCTGATTTTAAGTATCAGTAAACCAAGCTACTGTAAAGTAACTTACGCTTGCTGAGAAAGTTAAGTATCAGCAAACTCATTACTGAAAAGTAATAAGTACTTGCTGAGAAAGTTTTAAACGACGAAAGTTTGAAAAGACTATTCACCCCCCCTCTAGTCTTTTCTTGTTGTTTAAAGGGACCAACAAATGGTATCAGAGCAGGAGGTTCTTTAGCCTTCTGCACTGAACCTAGATCCCCTTAAGTGCTTACTCTCACTTGATCAGTTTGGTAGTGCTTTGCTGACAGGATGTCTTTAGGAGATGCTCCCTTGCTGAAGCTGGAAAATTACGAGAAATGGCGAAACAACATGATGCTACATCTTGAGGCCATTAGTGATGAGATGGTCACCGTCATTAATGATGGACCTATCAAGATCACTAAGATTGAAAGGAGTTTCCCTCACAAGACCACTGAAGCTGGGAAGGAAACCATCCTTGGCGAACCATCAGATACGGTTGTGCCAAAACCAAGAGAGGAATGGACTTCTGACGAAGCTAAGAGATTCCGTCTTGATGGCCAAGCAAGAAATATCATCATCAGATCAACTCCGGATACCATACAGTGCAAACTGTGGGGTGCTAAGACTGCTAAGGAGGCTTGGAAAATGGTTCAAGATCTTTGTGCTGGATCTGACAAGACCAAGGAAAACAAACTTGAAGTACTTAAGCTAAAGTTTCAAAACTTTAAGCAAGGTGAAAACGAGTCACTGGAAGACTTGGACTTCAGATTCACAACTCTTGTTAGTGAAATGGCAGCGCTGGGTGTTGGAAACCTCTACTCAGATTCTGAGAAAGTGAAAACTATCATCAGAAGTTTGAATCAAGAATGGATCCACACTCAGAATTTCTATTATAATCAAGGAATGCCTGACATTACACCAACAGAGTTGTTCTCTCATCTTGCTACTGTCAATTATGAGACAAAGCAAAGAGAAAATGTATTTGCTGAAAAATCGCAAAACATTGCTCTTGCCGCAAAGCCGTCATCTTCTGAAAAGAAGAATGATAAAGAGCCTGCTGATGAAAATGCTTTAGTTGTCAAAAACATGAAGAAGTTCATCAGTAAGGAACTTGAAAGGCGAAAAGCAAAAGAGAAGCTCTTGGTAACAACTACCATAAGTACAAGAATGATACTAGCTCGCTGAACAGGCAAGCTCAGCAAGCTACTTCATCAGAAGAGCCAGCAGTTGGAAATGATCTATGTTTTTACTGCAAAAAGCCTGGACACTTCAAAGCTAATTGCCCTTTGCTGAAAGGCAAATCTGCTGAAAAGAAGAAGAAGTTCAAAAGAGCTTTTATTGCTGAAGAAAAGAAGAAGCTTCAAGCAAAAATCGATGCATTATGCATTGATACTAGCTCCGAAGACAGTGAGGATGAAAGTTCAGACACCGACGATGAAGAAGCCACTCTAGACGTGGAGATTGGCAAGGAAGTTTGTGGAATAGCTATGGAAGCTTATCCAGATGTGTCTAACTAAGAATTCTGCCTCATGGCCGGTCAGGTAAACAACTCTACCTCTGACTCAGACTCAGAAAGTGAAGACGAGATTGACCTTGACAAGATTCAAGGAGAAATCGAAAGATTTGAGAATACTATCAGCAAACAGCAAGAAAGACTACAACTTGCTGAAACTCTGACCAAGCAGACTACTGAAAAGTACGTTTTGCTGAAGGAAGAGAAAGAAGAAAAAGATGCTGAAATAAGGCGTCTTAAGAACTTGATTGCTGAGGCTGCAGAGAAAAATTCTCAAATGGCATTAGAATTGGAAGAGTATCAGTCCTCAATTCTAAAGTTACTTGCTGAAATCCAAGAAATGAAAAAGATGAAAGTCAATTTCAAATCCTACGTGGAAGCAAGTAATATGCTGACTGAACTAAACTCTTATTTGAGAGATCCATCTCAGAAAGAAGGTTTAGGAGCAACGTGTGAAGGTGATAGCGTAGAAATCTTGAGAAAAGATAAATCACCTATCTCCTTTGTACGTGCTACTGATAGTAGTCCACCAGTAATCTATCAGTTTGGTCAAACTAAGGTTGCTGAAACATGCAATCAAGTACTTATAACCATAAAGCCCGTTGTTGCTAATCAAAGTAACAAGACTTTAAAAGGAAAACAGGTTGCTGAAAAGCAAACTGGAAAGAAGAAGAATGCTGTGAAGCATTCCGCCAAACAAGTTGCTGGAAAGAAAGTTGTTAAGACTAAAGGCAAGATTACTAAAAGTAATCAGAAGTCCTTTGCTGACAAACCTGAATCAAGTAAGGTTGCTGAAGCTAAAGCTCAGCATTCTCCAAAGAGTGGACTCGGTTTCAAAACCAAGCAAAGTCAACTCTTTCATGAGTATAAGCAAAGTCAGCAAAGATACTTCAAAGAGATGAAGAAAACCAAGCCTAAGAGTTCTGAAAAGACTCCCAATGCTAGGACTAGAAGGAACCTTGCTAGAAAATAACTTACTGAAAAGTATGTTCAGCAAAAAGGTCAACAGAGCAAGACACCACATCAGAAAGTGGATTTGACCAGCACGAGTCAAAAGTCTTTCAGCTCAAAACCTCCTAGTTCCTCAGCAAGTAGAAAACAAGTCAAAGTTGAAAAACTTCAGACTTGGGTTTCCACTGGACGCATTCTTGAACATGTTAATGGACATCCATCATTGGATAATTAACTTGTTTGCTCTTGATTGTGCAGACTGCAGCCACGGAGACAAACGATGCAATCTGGCACTTTGATAGTGGTTGTGGAAAGCACATGACGGGCAACAAGAATAACCTTATAAACTATAGACGGTGGTCTAAAGGTCCAACAATAAGGTTTGCTGGTGGAGGCTCCGGATCTACAAAAGGCTATGGTGATGTGAAGTTAGGATGCATAACCATTTCTGGAGTTCTTTATGTCAAAAATCTTAAGTTTAACCTTTTCAGCATGAGTCAATTTGCTGACAAAGGATACTTCATCGAAATTAAAAGTGATGAATGTAAACTTGTAGATTTTAAGACTAAAAAAGTTATAATGATTGCAAGAAGATCAGGAGGCTTGTACACCGTTGATTGGTCTTCAGCAAACGTTGAAAAATGCCTTGTCTCAGATCATGATTGCCTTGCTGAAAAAGCATGGTTATGGCATAAACGAACAAGTCATCTAAACTTCAAGACGCTAAATAAGCTGTCTAAAAAGGCACTTGTAGTTGGATTACCTAGGGTTACTTTTAACAAGGATGGTGTTTGCAATGCATGTCAGCAAGGAAAGCAAACCAAATCTTCTTTCAAGAACAAGGCAGTACCGTCAACTACAAAACCTTTACAACTCTTACACATGGACTTGTTTGAATCTTCTTCAACAAGCTATGCTGGTAAGAAGTATGGTCTAGTCGTGGTAGATGACTATTAAAGATTCACTTGGGTAGTATTCATCAAGCACAAATCTGAAACCAAGACTGAAATACCTAACTTGCTAACTAAGCTTGAAGTCATGAAAAATGACAAGGTAAAAGTCATAAGGACAGACCATGGTACTGAGTTTGTAAACCAGTACATAACTGAATATTGTACCTTAAAAGGTATTCAACATCAGTTATGCTCAGTAAGAACACCACAACAAAATGGTGTTGCTGAACGGAAAAATCGCACCCTGAAAGAAGCCGCAAGAACAATGCTTGCTCACACTGAAATAAGTGAGGCTTATTGGGATGAAGAGATTAATACCGCCTGCTATACTCAAAATAGATGTCTGATTACTAAGGAATACAACAAAACTCCTTATGAATTGTTTGTTGGAAGACCTCCTAACATCACTCATCTAAGAGTATTTGGTTGCAAGTGTTTCGTTCTTAACAATGGTAGAGAATACCTTAGAACATTTCAACCAAAGGCAGACGAAGCGATATTTCTTGGCTACTCCTTGCACAGTAAAGCTTAAAGAGTTTACAACAAAAAGGCACAAAAGATTGAAGAATCTGTGCATGTTGTATTCTACGAAAAGTCACAAGGTGTGCCTGCTGAAGAAGAAATATCAGAATGTATGAAAAAGCTAATCATACACGAGCAAAGAACTGAATCTGATGCTAGGCAAATCAAGTCAATTGAACTAAATGATGATTCTGACAATGACTCTCCTCCCCCAAGTCATGACAAGATAAAAATAGTTCACGACAAAGAATTTCCAACAAAAGATGCGGTTGCTCCGGAAGTTGCTGAAATTACGCAATCACCAGTGTCTGCTGATGAATTACCTCAATCCAGCAATGCTGAACAAGCAGTTGCTGACGAACAAATCTCAGCAGAGACACAAATTCCCAGTAGTACTGAACAAGTACATACTGAAGAGTCACATGCTGATGAGCAAACATATCCTGATCCAACAAACAGGAAACCTGTTAATAAATGGATTAGAGATCATCCCTCTACGGATATGATTGGCGATATTAATAAACGCCAAGTGACTAGATCCAAAGCTACTCAAGGACTTGCTGAAGAAGCAACTGTCGTAGAAGTAGAATCATTATTCTCTTGCTTTGTTTCAGAAATTGAACCTAAAACCATAGAAGAAGCTTTGAAGCATTCTGAATGGATAAAGGCAATGCAAGAAGAATTGGATCAATTTGAAAGAAAAAAAGTCTGGAAACTTGTGCCACTTGCTGAAGATAAGAAAGCTATTGGTACAAAGTGGGTGTTTAGAAACAAGCTGAGCGAGTCTGGTGAAGTAACAAGAAATAAAGCACGCTTAGTTGCTCAAGGTTACTGTCAGACTGAAAAATTGGACTATGATGAGCCTTACGCTCCAGTTGCAAGATTGGATGCAATAAGGCTTTTCTTGGCCTTTGCTGCTCACAATGACTTCATTGTTTACCAAATGGATGTTAAAAGTGCATTCTTAAATGGTGAACTTGCTGAAGAGGTCTACCTAGAACAACCCCCTGGCTTTGAACTTCCCTCAGAAACCAAGATGGTATATAAGCTTCAGAAAGCTGTATATGGTCTAAAGCAAGCACCAAGAGCATGGTATGATACCTTGGCTAAGTTCTTGCTGGAAAATGGTTTCAAGAAAGGTGAAGTTGACAAAACATTATTTACCATGAACCATGATTGTAAAATAATCTTAGTTCAAATTTATGTGGATGACATAATTTTTGGATCTAAGGACAAGCAACTTTGTGATGATTTTGCCAAACTCATGACAAATAAGTTTGAAATGAGTATGATGGGAAAATTGAATTATTTCCTAGGATTGCAAGTCAAGCAACTCAAAGATGGAATATTCATAAATCAAGCAAAGTATGCGAAAGAAATGCTCATAAAGTTTAGGATCAAAGAGGATGAAAACCTGAAAAGATCCCTATGAGTGTTGGCACCAAATTGGGCTATACTAAAGAGGACAAAAGTGTTGAAGAACACAAGTATATGAAGCTCATTGGTTCCTTGTTGTATTTAACAGCAAGTAGACCTGACATTCAGTATGATGTTTGTGTGTGTGCAAGATTCCAATCTGATCCAAGAGAATCACACTACAAAAAGGCAATCAAGATACTGGAATATGTTAAAGGTACAGTCAATGTTGGATTATGGTATCCTAAAGATTCTAGACTTGAATTGGTTGGCTATTCTGATGCTGATCATGGTGGATCAACTCTTGATAGAAAAAGTACCTCAGGAACTTGTCAGTTTTTGGGTACTAGATTAATATCATGGTTCAGCAAGAAGCAAACTTGTGTCGCCAATTCATCTACTGAATCTAAATACATTGCAGCTGGTTGTTGCACAGCTCAAATCCTATGGATTCAGCAACAATTAAGAGATTATGGTATTTCTGCAAAGAAACACCAATCTTTTGTGATAATACAAGTGCTATTGCAATTACGCAAAATCCTAAGTTTCACTCTAGGACCAAGCACATTGATATTAGACATCATTTCATTAGAGATCATGTGGAAAAAGGTGATATTGAGGTTGTGAAAGTAGGCACTGAAGATCAGCTTGCTGACATCTTTACCAAGCCCCTACCGGATAATAGGTTCGCAATGCTAAGGTATAACCTTGGATTGATTGAACTACCTCAATAAAGGATACACTTGGCAGAATGCTGAAACAGGTATTCAGCAAGCCAAAGTATTCCTGTCCAAAAGACCAAGTCACTGATTTCTTCTAAGAAATGATAAGTCACTACATGATTGCTGAAACAGGCATTCAGCAAGTAATTCCTTCAAAACGGGTATTTGTTAGGAAACTTGATCACTTGCTGAGACAGGCACTCAGTAAGAGAAAGAACTTAAGGATTGCTGAGACGGGTACTCAGACAATCAAAAGATACTGAAACAGGTATTCAAGTATCAAAGGAATTTTCTGAACGGGAACTCAGAAAAAGAGCAAAGCTCATCTCTCAGATTTACCAAAGGATGTCTCAAGTGCAAAAGAATTTACTGATACGGGAAATCAGAAATATCTTTTAAACTTAAAAAATATGAGATATCTAAGTAAGGGGGAACTTTCAGCAAGTATCTAGATTGTTAATTCAAACTCGCTGAAAAGATTCTTGTCTATTTCAGCAAGCAATCTATCCCTTATTACTCGGTAAAATCAATTTGTGACGTTAAGCTGGCACAGATAAACTCGCAATAATCATGACATGAAATTCAATCGTGGCCATTGATTAAAAGGAGTTACTAATCTAACGGCTAACAAAACAAAGAGAGAGAGTGCTCTGACGGTTTTAGTTAGTGGGCCACTACGCATTCAATGCAAAGGCTCCACTATCTCCAGTGTTTCTCTGTTTTACCCTTGCTGAGAGCTCAAATCGATTGAGTTTCTCACACACCAGAGACACTATATAAAGAAGGAGTTAGAGAAATGACAAAATTCTTTAACTCACATTTCCTTTCTCTGCAATTTAGCCTGAATCTACTGTACCTCCGGTCAAAAAGCAAACTATCTCTTTTCGTACAATCTTTCTTGCTCTATATAAGAAATGGCTCCCAAGAGACAGTATCTAAGTCCTCAAAATCGTCAAAGGTTGACAGTGCTGAAACACGCACTGCTCCGGTGACTACTCTGGCCCCAGACACAACGAAAGTTGTGTTGAAAAACGACCGAATCACTGTAAAACCTATGCCTCCGTCATATCTTGACACTGCAAAGTGTGAGATGTTGATGCAATGGGGAGGGTTTGCAAAAGAAAAGTACATTAGGTACTTTTATGAACAAGAACTTGATGACCAAAATGAAGAGGCGCTTGAGTTCATCAAGCAGCAAGGCCTCATGAACTTTATCTCTGCTCGCACTAAGCAAGTGAGCATGATTGATACAATGGAATTCTACAACAATGCAGAAATCCAGTCCCTTACAGACAGTAATGGAGTCACTGAAAAAGTGATCCTTACTTATGTTCAGAACACGCAAATCGTCCTGAAATGGACTGATTTAGCGGAGATTTTTCAGATTCCAACCACTGGAACTGAAGATGACGTCACTGCTACTGACGAAGAAATTGAAGCTTTCTACAGTGACGTCAGAAATGCAAAAATGAAGAAAGGCGAGATAGCTCCCGTGACTTGGACAAAGCACGTTAAGAGAAAGCATCTCTGCCATTCACTTGGTCTAGTAGCTCTGCTACTGATAAAGTTCTTGACTCCCAAGTTGGAGGAATTGACCAAGTAGGCCTGAGAAGATGGCCATTGCTGATGCATATCTATGAAAATAAATCGGAACTTAACTGGGCTAAGTACATTTTCAACAGGCTTGTTGATTGTGTTACTAAGTTTAAGGTAAAGGTAGAAGACAACAAGGTCTCACCTTCCTTTCCAGTTATGTATGGAATCAAGATATGCTATATCCTTGAACATTTCAGGATTCAGCTAAGAAACCCATTGCCAATCAAGAAATCTGTGTGCAATGTGGGAAGATCTTTCTACAAGCAGAATGTACCTAAGATTGCTGGAAAGAAAACTAAGAAGACAACAACTGCAAATGTTGTCAGCACAAGCCAGCAAGAAAGGTATACAACAGCTGCAGATGTTACCACTCAGCAACTTAGAGATGAAACTGCTGTGGATGGTGGTAACACAAATGAAACTGCTGTAGAAAATCAACAAGGTACGTGTACAACACCTGTTGCTGAAAATGCAACAATAGATGACTCTGGGAAACTGGAGAAATCTAAAAAGAAAAAGAGGAAAGCTGATGATGACACTCAGACTGCAGCGTCATCAGCAAATCCCGTACCTAAGAGGAAACGGACAAGTAACAAAAGAAAGAAGACACTGGCTTCTCAGTCAGTCCCTAATGTCCAAGACTCCTCAGTCAATTCCCAGACAAATGCTGAAACGCATTTGCCAGTAGATGTTGCTGAAGTAATTACTGAAGCATATGTCAAAATGTTGAAGTGTTGCGGAAGCCTTCAACAATCAACTTAACGTTGACAACTCTACTGAGAATAGACCACAAGGCAGTGGAAATGAAATTCCTGCCCAACTCCCAGATATCTACATTGTAGAATTCTAGATGATCCAACTATGGAACCAGCAAGTGACATTGCTGATGATCTGCAAAGAGCGGCACTTGCTGATGCTGCTGAAAAGATGGTTGCTGAACAAGCAACTCATCAAGTTGCTGAAACCCAGCTTGCTGAAAGACCAGTTGCTGAAATAGCAATGGTTCCAGTTCCTGAAGTTGCTGAAACTCAAGAAGCATTATTCAAGACGCATCCTCGTGATGCTGAGAATACTGGCCCAAGTT